>OY744610.1:37790736-37833236 GCA_963556255.1 Allolobophora icterica | reverse complement strand
GAGAAACGCACAGCGAGGGAAGTTTCTTAGTAATTATTTTCGAACCTGAGCAGATGCTCACTGAGCAGATGCTCACTGAGCTGTTGTGGCAGCAGCTGCTGCAACCGTATCTGGTGGCGGGAAAGATCAATGTGCTCCAACAGCGCACATGTATCTTCCATCACTGAACAGTCAGTGGGGACTGTGGAACTACGGGATGGGCGATGGTATGATATAGCAGCCACGTACGCAGTCACACAGATTAATTATGCACTAAAGCGGACAGATGTTGGGGCTGTCGGTTGAAGAGAAATAAAATGACTAGCGGTTCGTCTATGACTTAACCGAGTTTGCTCGGAGTTCACTCGGAGCATTTTGGGAAACTGTCACGTGGAGCCAGTTAAGCGGCGTGTCAGGTTAACCTTGGTCTCTGGATATCCAGAGGGCCATGAATGGGTTAACCCGGGTAGAAAAATGACGTTCTTACACGTGTGCAAGTTGACTATGGTGACGATCTGGAAAGAAGAAGCGAGCTGATCCCGAGAGGCAGTCATTGGTATTAAATGTTAGCGACTTCATTTTTTTTATTAACCTCGGCTTACAATGTCTGTTGGTCACTCACTGGTCAGTCCTCTCCCTTGCCGTCTGATCTTCCCACCGACTGTGTACGGTCAGTGCACTCGTCATAGGTGGGTTGGGGGCGGGGGGGCGCAGGTGAAGCAGAAACCTGGGGCGTAACTTTGGTCCAAAAAGTGTGAGGTACCAATTTCTTACATACACGAAGCAAGGCGGAGACTGCGATCTCTGGGATGGCACAACAATAAAAGATTGATTGGCATTGTTCAAAAGTGGGGGATACGGTACCCCCCCCCCCCAGTCCATGCAGCGACTATGCTCGGAGTTGGCCATGTAATGGAAAACGTCCTGCATGATTCCTCTCAAAAGGCCTTATAACTGATAGATATGGAGGATATGTGTTTTGCATTCCTCAGTGGATGTCATGCATATCGGTAATGAATACTAGGCCTACTTAGGCTAAATGAACCAATGTCATGCATATCCTCGATGAATACTAATTAGGCTAAATGAACTGACTGACGTCATTCATATCTACAATGAATACTAATTAAGATAAATGAACTGATTGCGTAATTACTTTTGACAATCTCGTATGAATGTATTATGTGTCGGCATTTAGCCAATCAGTTAATCTTATCGACAAATTACCAAAGATTAGTCGTGCCTTGGTATTGGTATTAGATGGGTCCCATATGGGCTCTATACGGGTTCCATACGTGAACATGGGTCCTGTTGAGATCTATGTGGGCATGATGGCAGAAAAAGATCGATCTAATGCTGAAACGTTGAGAGGTGGCTCGTTGATAATATTATATGAACCGCACACATCTGCGCGTCCTAAACAACAGCAGAATAGCTATCTTGCTTCCAATGACTCAGTCATCAGCGTCAAACGTCATTTCATGCACGTCGATCAGAAGTATGATTCCTCATTTGACGTCCTATAAGACAATGGTCAACCGTCACGCTCGAGCAGTCAAGAAGACATGCATCGTTGAGTGACACGCGCCGCATTTGAGTTTAGATGTGAAAAAATTAGCAGGCATAAATCAAGCGATAATTTTTTTTGTGGTTGGCTCACTGGCGTAAACTTGTCCAAAATATTGGGGGGGGCAAGGGGTCTGGACCAGAGGGGCAAAAAAACAAGTTTTTTCAAGATGAAAATTTGTTTTTTGTTGTTGTTTTTTTTCGTTTTTTTTATAGTTTTTGTTGTTTTTAAGATTTTCGGATCATAAAAATCATGAAAATGGCATGAACAAGAGCTCCAACTCAATTTAATTCAGTTGCGATTTCTGAAAATAAAAAATCATCAAATCAATGTCATTAAGATAACTTCTAAAAAATAAGAAATTCACTTTTTTAAACAAACAAAAAACAAATTTTAAGGTTTTCTTTTCCTTATTTTTGTTTAAAACCAAAATCCGAAAAAACTTTTTTCACCTCTGGTCTGGACAGTCAGCAGAGGCTTCCGGTGTTACGTTAATGCGTATGAAATGGGGCGTTTTGTTTACATGTAAATTTGTTTCATATTGAAGAAATTGAAGATAAAAATAAATCTTTGTTTTCATTATGAATTTCTGATAGTATTTCAGTTCTGTGTCTCTGTTTTTCTGTTTCTGAAGAAATTTGTCTATATTGAAACATAATATTTTAAGTTTGGAAGAAATTCTCCTCCCAATTTTGGTGGAGGGCATTGCCCCGGCTCCTCAATTATTGGGGGGGGCACGTGCCCCGGCTGCCCCCCCAGAGTCTAAGCCTATGGGTTGGCTGATAGAGTAAAAGTAGAATAATCTAAATTCGGACGTAAATCGTTCCTGATGTTAAGTTATGGTGAAGTGATGCCATGGTCTTACAAAATGTTAGGCTGCAAGTCAGTCGGTCAACTTTTGTGTGAAATAAGAAGAAGAAGGAGGACGAGGATGAGAACGAGAAGAAGGAGGAGGAGGAAGAGAGAAAGGAGGAGGAGGGGAAGAAGGGGAAGAAGAAGAAGAAGAAGAAGAAGAAGAAGAAGAAGAAGGAAGAAGAGCAGTCATGTGTATGAAGTGTTGTCGACTTCATTTTTCTTAGCCTCGGCATACAAGGGCGGGTGGCCAGTCCCATCCCTCTCCGTCTGATCTTCCCATCAACATTGTACGTTCATTGTATTCAGTATAACTGAGTTGGTTGAGGGACTCACGTGGAGCCAAAATCTAGAACAAATTCTGCCATGGCGAGGATTTGAATCCCTACCTTCCGATTGACAGTCCAGACTCCAGAGACTCCCTGCAGACTCTAACTACTAGCCTTAAAAGTAAGGTAAGTAAGTAAGCATATTATTTATTATACCACCTGCAAACGCACTGTGGTTTACAATACAGGTTATACAAATAGATGCATAAGAAACTAATAAATATAAATATTAGTTATTTGCGAGTTACTTGCGAGTTTTAGGTGAACGTCCTATAAATTCTGACTGATTCGTCGACCGGTAGACCTACCGACAGACAGACAGACAGACAGACAGACAGACAGACAGACAGACAGACAGACAGACAGACAGACAGACAGACAGACAGTCAGACAGACAGACAGACAGATGCTTGCATGCATATATATGCAGATGTTTCGCTCAAGGCACAAACAATGTACGTGCATGTGATCCCTCGCCTGTATGAACTGACTCAGCTATCTTCCGCAGTAAACTGCGCCACTGGTCATATACTCTGGCAGTGCCAGTCCCAAGCCTGGATGAAGGAGGAGGGCGACGTTATTTATCTTTGTTATGACACAGCGCCGTTAAACAGCAACTAACCATCTTCCGCAGTAATAATACCACGTGTTATAAATATATACGACTGTGAATGGCTCAGCTCTTTGCTCATCTGGGATAGGCTGACTTTCTTCAACTTTCATTCTCTCGTCTTTCTACACAAACCGGACAACACAAAGACAATTCAGGCAATTAAAAGATACAATGAAAGGCAATTAAAGATGGCCTCCTCTGGGAGATTCGTAGCCATACAGCTGGTCCTTGGGGTGCTCAATTGCAAATGCTGTCATGCGGTGGTTAGTCTGTTACGGTGTAAAGTGACACATCCGAGCATCGAGCAGATCTTATTAAAATCTTACGTCAGCATGGCGTTATTTGAAATGAGTCAAACTGACATTTTGACCTTGACAGTTTGAAGCAACAATGAGTGGCCGGTGACATGACTAGCATGGTCCGTACACGGGAAGAACGTACATGATGTGGCACTAATTCAAATGAGCAATAGGTGATGAAGGCTCTCGCCTGATAAAATTCACTGAAAATTGATCAAAGTCGAGGCAGCATAGTCACTTGTAGCCTACATTTATGTTTGCAATTATTCGTATGAGCTCCTTATACCATGATTGTCCGTAATTTAATAAATCGACTCTGTGCCAAGACTTGTTTTTAGTGTTATTTTGCGAACGCATTAAAACGCAAGAAGAAGAATTTGAGCAGTCCTAGAGCTAACTTTCAAGAGGCAACTAAGAGTAGGACATAGATGTTTGCGACTTAATTTTCTTAGTCTCTGTCTGAGAGGATGCATGGGGCCCAATTTACTACCTCGCTATCACATTAAAATATGGGCCGAACTACAAATAGTATGAGGCATTTGAAAGGCACTATAAAAACTGTTACTTCTGTAATGTTACCGAACTGCAGGTGATCCGTTTTCCAGGAATGCCAGGTGAGGTCGGTTTTCTGCAGCGTAAGTTCCAGGTACTCGAGCCTGGCAGCGAAACTGGGACATGGGATTATTATGGCCTATGGCAGCTTTGCCTTCTTACAGCTGTTAATTACGAAAAGTCCCAAAATACCTTCGACATATTGCAAACAAACCTGCGGAGGTTGTTGATGTATTAACACCTGGTTGCGCTGTAGTACTACAGCCACTTCAACTCACTATACCAGCGGCATGTTTGGCGGACGCTTTGTGCCGTTTACATTCGCTTCGACATGGCCGGAATGTGTTTCTCTACTCCTAGCTGCAGCCTTTTTAAAAATCTTCCTTGCAATGGAAAAAGCAACGCTGCAATTTGTTTTGTATATATTTATTTGGGTCATTTAACCAGTGTTTCAGTTGTTAAGAAATAGCTGAGGAAGAGAAAATTTTACATATTACTAAGTATACGTAGGCCTACGCACGAAAAAAATAATGAATTTAATATGTTACGAACAGCTGACGAATCGTGAGATATTCTGGTTCCTGACCCCAAAAATCTTTTCAGTTACTTAGCTGAGGGGGTTTGAAGAAGAGCTAGGGGATTGAACCCCCTCCTCGAGAGCTGGAACACGTACTGCACTTAGCTATGCTCATAAGGCGGACATTTGTACCATGTCAGGCCAAAGCAGCTTCTACCAGAGAATACTAAGCTATAGGACCCCATAGGTTGTGCTATCCAAGGCAGTTGGTGGACCTGTGTTTATGTCTGTGTCTGTATGCATGTATGTATCTGCACGTGTCTCTGTGTGCACGTGTGCATCCTGCATGCGTTTGTGCCTGGAAATCTGAATGAGTCATCCCAAGCTCATTTTTCTACAGATTATTATGCTATGGATGATTCTGATGTCCAATTAGCACAATTAGCTAATTGTTAGATCGGGGACACTTCCAATGCTCTTGCACCCCTACAATCAGCATGCGATTTTAGCAGGGGGTAATTGCATTCCCCATGCATCTGTACTGCCCCGGGAGGTCGACTGTAAGAGCTTAGGAAGGAACGAAATATATCTAGAAAATTATGTATAAATATATAATATGTATAACATTATATAAAATATATGTAAAATTTATCTTCAGTGGTAGAACGCAAGAACAGCGGAGGGAGCTTTGTCTTCTCTCTACAAATTGTACCCCTCCAACCGTATTGGTCCACGGAGGCATGACCAAGCGGACTGAACAATCGCCTGCTCATCCCGGAGAAAAAACCTGGCCATGAATGACTTATCGGCGTCTTCGCCTGTCAGAAATTCACACCAGAGGACGCTAATTTAGCGGCGCTCTGTAAGGTGTGCATAATGAAGTAGCAGCGAAGTCGATTTATTGTTCTCGTCCAAATCTCGGAAACTGACCTTGAAGCTGAAGGTCGTTCGCGTTTCTGCACGATAGCGACGTTTATTATATCATTATTTAAAAAAATATTATTATTCGTATTATTATTATTATTGTTAATATATGGAAAATCAGGCCTCTTTAATACGCAAAATCTGTGAACATGTCTAGAAATGCTATGGCATTATTATTATCATTATTATTATTATTATTAGGCCTATTATTATTTTTTGTCCCGAGGTATCAATAGTCCCTCAGGAATAGAAAGAAATTATGTTGGGAGCAGGGGACATTATTATTATTATTATTATTATTATTATTATTATTATTATTATTATTATTATTATTATTATTATTATTATTATTATTATTATTATTATTATTATTATTATTATTATTATTACTATTATTACTATTACTATTACTATTATTATTACACATTTATTAAGCGCCATTATCTAGCGACCAAGCATCAATCGATGGC
The DNA here is from genome assembly GCA_963556255.1 of Allolobophora icterica. Lineage (NCBI taxonomy): Eukaryota > Metazoa > Annelida > Clitellata > Crassiclitellata > Lumbricidae > Allolobophora > Allolobophora icterica. The sequence goes on along the minus strand of OY744610.1, from coordinate 37,827,134 downwards.
GCTGAGCAATAATTATTGCGAGTGGCCCTTACACAGTAACCGTCGACCCTGTAGGCGTATACTTTCCACGTTACAAGGAAAACGTTCTAACCAATCGGCTACCGTGTGTCCGTGTCCCACACGTTTCTGGAGCTCCAACTGAACATGTAAATTGCGCCCAATCTGCAATAAAATTCAGTTACTGCAAAGGAAATTTTACAGTGTTTGAGTACCACGTAACAGGATAAAAGGCATTCAACCGGCGAAAAGGTTTTCTCTGTTGTTACGGCGGAAAGTGAAATGCAATGTCTGTAAATTTCCACTTCAGTATTCTCTGCCAAACTACTATCAAGGTCGTTTTCGAGGCTTCTTATAAGCTTCAATCATTGCAGAGTAATTAGGATTTTGTACGGGTCTTACGTTTTAACAATGCACATTATGAGATCTTCAAAGATAATATCGCAGTTGGACAGGTGTGGTTGGTCTCCTAGATCTGTAGTTCATGACCGCAAGGCACCGAATCCATTTAATATATAACGAGATTGTAGTAAAATCACGGAACGACTGATTGACTTAGTGACTTAGCTGATTGGGATTCTCTCATGCAAAACATGTGCTTATAGTCTCGCATCGATTGTGTTCCGGTTCGATGCGTATAATTCGAATTCAAAGTCGGATCGGAGGCAAATCATTGCATTCACTGAAGCGTGAGATGTGACTATAATTTGGCCCACAGGCTAAGCTTATCAGACGTGAGAATCAGCCTGTTCTAATCAAATTCAACTTACCTACCTTATATTACTGGATCTGTCGTAGTCCGTCCAATGTCCAGAATGCTGAATAATTACTGTCTCTTACTATACGAGGGTTGATCAATAAGTAATGAGAAAAATATATTAGACAGCAAATCTGGACCAAAATTGTTTTATAGTTTTTCAACATAATCTCCCTGAAGTTCAACACATTTTTCCCAGCGATGTTCAAGTGCTTTTACACCCTCCAGGAAGAAAGTTTTATCCAGCTCCTGAAACCAGTCATTTATGGCATGGATAACACTTTCATCAGTGTCAAATTTCTGTCCGCGAAGCGAATCTTTCAGATAACGAAAGAGATGGAAGTCAGACGGTGCCAGGTCTGGAGAATAGGGTGGGTGTTGTAGCAGTTCGAAGCCGCACTCGCGAATTGCAGTCATTGCAACAGACGAGGTGTGAGCTGGAGCATTGTCCTGATGAAACACGATACCTTGACGCAACTTCCCTCGACGTTTTTCCTTAATAGCCACGCGAAGTTTTCGGATTAACTGTGCATAGTAGACACCCGTGATAGTCTTTCCACGCTCCAAGTAGTCAATCATCAAAATACCTTCACTGTCCCAAAATACGGATGCCATAACTTTACCCGCTGATGCAATTTTGCGGAATTTGACCGGTGTCGGGGAATCGACGTGCTTCCACTCCATACTCTGCAGTTTTGTCTCGGGATCAAAGTGGTGAGCCCAAGCCTCATCCATAGTGACATATCTGCGTAGAAACTTTGCCTGGTCTTCTCTAAAAAGGTCGAGATTTTCACGAGAAGTTGTTAGTCGGACTTGCTTGTTTTCATGTGTTAACATTCGTGGAACCCATCGAGCACAGACCTTGTTGTACCCCAAAATGTCTGTAATAATATGATGGGTTGTGCCGTACGACAACTTCAAACAATCTGCTACATTTCTAATATTAACCCGCCGATCTTTCTGTATCAGATCCTGGACGAATTGGACGTTTTCGTTGGTACAGGTCTCAATAGGGCGGCCAGAACGGTGCTCAGTTGATTGCCTACCGCGATTAAATTCAGCTACCCACCGATAGACTGTAACCTGTGAAGGGGCATTGTCCCTTAAAACCTTCTTCATGTCCGTTGCAATCTCATTTTGAGTCAATCCTTTTAAATGCAAATATTTAATAACCGCACGTTTCTCGTTTTTATCCATTATTTACAACAGCCGCTGGGCAGACGGCTTCCGGCAGTTGCCTAGCAACCACAGTAATGGCCCACGTGACAATTTAAAAATAAAAACTCTGCTAAATAAGTAAGCTAGTAAATAAAAATAAAAATTCTGCAAAAAACAGCTGTCTAATATATTTTTCTCATTACTTATTGATCAACCCTCGTAAACAGATTTCTTAATCCTTCATAACTTTGACACAACGCTGAAAGTTAAAGTGCGCCTCTGTGAGTCTTTCTTGAAGAGGTGGAGATAGAATCTGTGAGCACCACACCACTTACCTTAACTTTCGCCTATCACATTTTGACATTACTTTACCTTAGCTTATCCTACTTCAAGCGGTGTCTACCAATGTAGACACCGCTTGGAAGAATCGTAATCGTAATCTCCAAACTTCTAAAGCGCCACTCGAAGGCAAAGCACAGGGCACCAGTCTATTCACGATCTTCCACGGTTGCCAGAAGTGGGGGGGGGGTTAACGTTCTGGATAAAAAGGTCAGAACACAGTTTTAATTAACATTTATCGTTTAATAACTTCTTATTTCAATTTTTGGCTTGTAGTAACTTTTGTGATGGACCATGCATGACGCTGATGTATATAATAAATTAATTTACAGTTCCAGCTGACTTCTGAGCCTCTTATGAATAAGTCGGCCACAGTGGGGGTGTTTGTTCTCCCATTCCAGGTGGGAAGGGGAGGGAGGTTAGACGCCACTGCATACTTCAGCTAACAATGCTCTTTCAATCAATCATGTAAAGGCGTGTGAATCATTCAGTTCAACGCTCATGCTTAAAATAATGCAATTTCCAGAACAGGTATATACTGCGCCGACTATAGTTCCCATGTCCTACACTACACCATAATGTGCATCCAACATGTGCTATGCTTGAACGAATATTTGCGGCACAGGTTGCAACGTAGCTATGGTATATGCAACGTGAGCTCACTATCACGTTATAAATCAATCCCTATACCATTGGGAAGGTTGATTTAATGGGCCTTTAGGGCGGGGATAGATATCTCGCGGAATTTTTATGCGATTGTGCTGGTCTTGACTGTGTTCAACCCATTAGGCAGTTTATAACGGAGTTGTTCATGTCTGTCAAATTTATCAATAAACACGCATTGCATCTAATCTGACCAAGGTTCGTGTTACTGAAAAGCGCCGGTGGTCGACCCAGGACGATAGACAGATGTACAAAGGAGAGTCGACCGGTCGCCACCTTCGCTGGCGGGGAGTGAGTGGACAGACGGACGATGGGGCGGATGATGGAGGGAGGGAATCATGGTCGGTTGGACGAAGGGGCGGAGGATGGACGATAGGTATGATGGAAAGGACGGAGGGAAGGATGGAAGGACGGAGGGAAGGATGGAAGAACGATGGGAAGGATGGAGGGAAGGATGGAGGGACGGAGGGAAGGATGGAAGGACGGGGGATGGAAAGACGGGCGGAAGAATGGAAGGATGGAAGGAAGGATGGAAGGAAGGATGGAAGGACGGGGATGGAAGGACGGACGGAAGAATGGAAGGATGGAAGGAAGGTTGGAAGGAAGGACGGAGGGAAGGAAGGACGGATGGATGGAAGAATGGAAGGACGGACAAAGAGTGGAAGGACGGACGGAAGAATGGAAGGATGGATGGAAGGAAGGACGGAGGGAAGGAAGGACGGATGGGAGAATGGAAGGACGGACAAAGAGTGGAAGGACGGACGGAAGGACGGACGGACGGAGAGATGGAAGATGAGAGGAAGGAATGATTGAAGGACGGACGAATGAAAGGATGGATGGACGGAAGAGTGGACGTTGTATTGGCGAAGACTTCCGGTGGGGTCTACCGCAGTGAGTCATCGAAGCAGCGATCGATGTGCTCAGGGGAAGAATGCTGCTAATTAGGGATGCAGATGGTACCAAGTCCGGCAGGTGTCCGTAATCGAGTTGTAACTTAAATTATGAGGCTTATATAGCACTTGTTTATAAGCAGCTCAGCTCGACTGGTAGCGATGATGAGCATTCCAAGAATCAACAGAGGCGCCTCGTCTATTAAGCTACACAATGATGAGTCGTATAGGCTTTACATCTTGAGATCTCTATCTAGCTAAATACACTGATCTGCTATAGAGATCCACATTTAAGCGCCTTTGTGAGGTCCGATAAAGGCGCTATATGAAGAGCTAACCACATACATACAGTCAAACAAACATACATACGTATGGGTTTATTTATACTTACACACGTGCACATAATTATGTATAAATATAATACATATATGTACGTATCACTTGCCTGCATACATAACGCACATACATACATGCATACACATAAATGCACGTAATATTACATACACACATACATACATACATACATACATACATATATACAGTGCGTCTGATTTGAAAATAGTAGGCGGGTTGAAAATCGATCGCGCTGGATCGAGTAGGCGAGCGATATGCGGTCGACCTCGGGAGCTCTAGTGTACAGCGTATATTGTGTATCGTATTCGTAATTTTTCGTATCGCTGAATATAGTACTCATCTAGTAGGCCTATCTTACTTCAGTTCCGTTATCTGAGTAGGTCTCTTGAAGAGGCGCTATATAAATTCTCATAATGAATGAATGTTCACTAGGAATCTACCATTGACGCTGATTTCACAAAGTTGGTCGAGTCTTCGGCATACGTTGAACACTCATTTTTAGCTTGACCTTTCAGCCGGCAATCCATTCGAATTATATCGGCGTGCTTTCTGCAGGACATGCAGTAAATTTTTTTCACAGTCCGATGGTTTTCTATTTCGACTACATCGACATCGAACGAGTCGCCTAATTTCCATGACAGATACGTGCTCCACTGTACATTATTATTCGATTTGCTCATTTTGGCCACCACTGTTGCTTAAAATAATTTCGGAAATTGGTGATGTTACGGATGATGTCACGAGGTGTGAGGTGTCGGCCGTGTTGTTATGGCCAATCATATTGCACGAAATTGGATTGATTAGTCAGCAGTTATTAGGACAGGTCACGGCACGCATTCACCGCCCCCTCATTGAGCCCTCAAGTAAGTAAATTAAATTAATCGCAAATAGGTAAATAAAATAATGGTCTGGCTCTATGTTCGTCTATTGTCTTGGAGTCTAACTAAAACTCAGCGAGCGACGACCGACGGTGAGAAGCCTTCGGCTAGGCGAGCGGTAAATCGCTCGCCGGTACCTTTGCTAGGCGAGCGACCAAGAAGAGCGATCGATCGCTCGCCTTAAATCAGACGCACTGCATATATACACATATGTACATATACACACATAGTATTACATACATACATTGATACATGCGAACATACATGAACAGCATTGAGTGCATATACATCGATTGATGCTTCCAATTGCCAATAGACTGTGGTACTTAATAAATACGTAATATTATTAATCCAAAATAACTACAATATTGCACTAACAAGAAAGGGTACCAAAAAGGTAGACTTCACCATGTCTACATCTCAAAGTAAAACTGACCGATATATGCAGGATGACCTAGAGGAAGTTATAGGAACCAGCTTCCTGGACAGCCACACAATGATTTACGTCCGTCTGGTCCTAATTCAATTCACACAAGCGCACGCCTTCCTCCTTCAGCTGCCCGTTCAACTCGCATCGGGGGACCCCAGCATCTCTGCCCCGATGGGTTAATTCGACCCCGGCAAAGAGGTCACCTATACGCAGGCGTGCACTCGTAGACTGAACCCGTCCTTAATTGACTTCGATTGTAGGCATTCATATCAGATTGTTTTCCTAGGTACTAGATGCTTGCGATTACTGCACAGCGGTTGGTGATTCCCTGCGGGGTGCCCCAGGTGTGACCCAAAACGCACACTCAGTGGATGCTGTCTAGGTTCGGCGGCAGGTATAGGTAGGCACAGGTAGATCGGGGGTCTTCGGGGAGTGTATACATACATCAATTTCCGCTGCACTTTAAACTTGCTCCGCGCACTTAAGCGTTGCTGACGTCTTTCCAGCAACATTATCAACAACAACAGAGGCGGGTAAGGCTGCAAAGGCGCCAGCAGCTCCCCGAGTGATGGAGCAGGCTGGTCTGCTGCCTCACCAGCAGCTGCTATCGGACTAGTGCCAGAGGCATCATCATCATCTTCAGCAGCTTCAGCAGCAGCAGCAGCAGCCGTGGTTCTGTTGCTCTCCATCATTTCATAATGCTTCCCTCGGCTGTTGCAGCTTCTGACGCTGCAGTCAGAAGTGTGTATTTACTATTACAACTCGCTCGCGTCTCTGACGTGTTTTGACGTCTCTCCCATTTTAACAATTACGACAGCCCGCCGCAGAAGCTACGCTGCGCCGCTGAGCTGGCACTCGATGGACTGGGAGGAGGCGGTGGTAGTGGCGGCGGCGGCGGCGGAGGGGCAGGAGGTGCTAAGGGAGGGAAACTAAGAAAAAGGTTCTCCGGAGTCTAGGTTCCTCGCAACGATGGGCGGGCACATGGACAACAGATTTCGCTTTGATGAGGCCCATCTGTGCGTAGCAGAAGACTCACCAGGTATGCTAGAGCTTAATGAATCTACGGCCGCGTTGTTGGCTGGCGCGCCGTCGACTCCATGTAGTACGGCGGTAATGCAGTGCATCGTTCAACCACTGTAGTACTCTGCGGCTCACACGCCATATACTTTGCTCGGCCTACTACCGACCAACATGGCACTCCGTACAACGCGCTCCTCTTTCTGCGCACTATACGACGTATCGGCTTTTAAAGTGAAAAAATGCTTCTACGGCCGCTTGGACTATATTATATAATATTCGTGATTTAGAAGTTGCTGCGTACGAACGGTGTATGCAGAAAAAATGACGGTATTTATACAGAAACATAGAATGTTCTATAAAAACAGGTATGGCGTTTTGTCGACTTCTGCGAGCTTTTATTAGCAGCTGAGTTTTTTGTGTGTGGAAGATACATTGACTAGGTGAGTAAATGACTAAATAAATGAATTTTCATCGCGTGTAGCGCCTCTTGGGAGGGGTGAGGGGAGGCTGTGGGGTTGATATGAATTTGCTGGAGTCGGTTTGGAGCAGCATCTTGATTGCATGAAACATTGGGAGAGCGCAAGCTGTGCTCGAGTATCTCCTGTGGCGCCATAGAAGTTGCCATTAAGAGGAGCTGCTAACAGATGATTCTGCTAAGTTACTCTGTGTTCCGCAAAATAAACTGTGCGACTGCAAATGTTTAGGCTGTGCTGCTATATAATTATTTATTATGCAGAATTCATAAGATATCGCATTGCAACTACATTTAGTGTAACAAATTAATACAAGATGTCCGCTTGTCTGTGTGCCTGTATGTCTGTCTGTCCGCCTGTCTTTCTGTCTCTCTATCCGTCCGTCTGTCTGTCCGTTCTTTCCGTCCGTCTGTCTGTCCGTCTTCCTGTCCCTCCGTCTGTATGTCTGTATGTCTGTCTCTCTATCCGTCTGTATGTCCGTCCGTCCGTCCGTCTGTCCGTACGTCCGTACGTCCGTCTGTCTGTCTGTCTGTCCGTCCGTCCGTCCGTCTGTCTGTCTGTCTGTCTGTCCGTCCGTCCGTCCGTCTGTCTGTCTGTCTGTCTGTCTGTCTGTCTGTATGTCTGTCTGTCTGTCTGTCTGTCAAAGATGAACGTATCCACTTGTTGAAGAATTAAGATGCTCAGACGATGACGAGAGCACGTGCATTCACTGACACTTTGCAAGGTCGCTCCGTTGAGCGCCAACGTATCGGTTACACGCGCGAAGACATTGGCAACCTATTATATATGCAGTAATCTATACATGTACATAGCCTACCTACTGTGCAAGTTGCGATTCGTGATTGACAGCCGTTGGTCATAGATCTATGCTAACAAGCCAAAAGTAGGAAAACTTGAATGAAGAAAACGCTGAGTTCCTCCTACAAAGGTCACATGTGCGGTTATTCATGTATGTATGTATCAAGCCATCTGAGATAGAAATTTGCGCTGTTAATGACGCTGCTTATCTCTCATTAGGCCACAAGCTACAAGTAATGCAATACATCATTTCTATAGCGCACACTATAGAGATGTGGTTCTGTTGATCAGATCTTTTAAATATCATGTTTCACGCAGTCATGTGATTGCACGCTCTAAACGTTTACAATGTGCTCCTTAAAACAAGACTTTGTGCTCACATTGCAAGGCAGAAGGTCATTGATTCTGACCAGTGTACCTCATCGATGAGGGCTACATTGCCTGCGATGACTTTCTCCCAGGATGGTGTCAAATAAGACATGTAGATCTTCGAAGAAGACCTCGATCGTCAGCTATGCTCTGGCTTGGATTTCCTTGTCGGTGACCTTGTGATGACCGTTTCGATATTCCAGAGTTTCGCAAGATAACAAGCGACTAAAGACTCGGACAATAACCACATGGCATCATTATTAATACCGTACTTATTAAGCGCTACAACATAACAACAAAGCATAGATCGATGACGCTGAGCAATTGCGAGTGATGGATCTGATCACGGTCCAGTGTTTAATCTAGACGTCTTTTTGGGGGAACTCCCCCCCCAGGATTGAAGTTTCCTCCCCAGAACTCAGCAATATTGTAAGGCAGAGACCTTTTGGGGGGGAAATCCCCCCCCCCGAGAAACCTTGTTTCCCCACCCCCCCAGAACAGGGGGACTAGATTACACACTGATCACGGTCTGTATGCGATGACCTTCTCGGAGGCTATATATAGGCTGGAAACCTGCGCACTCCATGTTACAAGGAGAGAGCTTTAAACAAGTAATTTTGAGTTTCCATCTAGCAAAATATAATGACTTATAGCGCCTTTATAATGATGCACAAGGCATCAATCGATGGGCGTTTCAACTGAAACCGTTTCAACTGAAACCGTTTCAACTGAAACCGTTTCAACTGAAACCGTTTCAACTGAAACCGTTTCAACTGAAACCGTTTCAACTGAAACCGTTTCAACTGAAACCGTTTCAACTGAAACCGTTTCAACTGAAACCGTTTCAACTGAAACCGTAGTAGTCAGAGTCTCCTAAAGGTCGCGACGTAAATGCCAACATGCAAAAGGCCAGCACGAGTTACGAAAGTGTTGTTACATTCACGATCTCAGATCTCTACACGTATGTTCTGTCGCTATCTGTCTGTCTGTCTGTCTGCTTGTCTGCCTGCTTGTCTGTCTGTCTGCTTGGTATCGAAAAAGTTGCTTAACTGGAGAAATATGAATCAATAAATCAATCAATTCTTTTATTGATTGATTGATATAGTCAGAGACAAACGCTCATGTCCAAATTGCATCCTGTATACGGCCATGTATCATCGATGAATTGGATTCTTTATAATTAGCAGAGAAGAGATGAAACTGTCATCGTCATACTTTAAATTAGTTTGACAAATGGTAATTACGCGCAAATTGATTAATCAATTCCTAATTAATTAAGGTATTCGTCGGCACTTAAATTCCATAAACAGCATTGTCCACCGCACGACATCGTTTGGTCCATAATGAATAAATAATTAGACAGAAATTAATTAGTGAGTGAATGAATTAATGAATAAACTAACAACTATGCATATATGCATGTAAGTATGCATGTATCTATGAATATATGCATTATGCATATATTCATATATCCTGCCAGCATTTCAATAGTCAATAGCCCTGTGGGCTCTATACGGGTCACATATTCCAATATGGGTCCTATAAGGGCGCAATGTGGGCATTCTGGCAGGGTAAGCCTATGCATAAGCAGGGTAAGCCTATGTACAAGCAAGCATATACAGAGTTGTTATGGTAATTCTGCATTTAAACAGAATAATCCGCAAGACTCCGATGGTTTGGACATGTAGAGAGAATGCTAGTTGACCGAATCTCAGACAATGCACTACATGAAAGATTCGAAGGAAAAAGAAACAAAAGCAGAGCAAGACTACGTTGGATAGATAATATAAATGAGTACTTAGCGTCACTTGGACTAGCACTAAGGGGCAGTGGACATGACAAATGACCGAGGACAATGAGATCATTTATACGTACCCAGCGCCGTCAAATGGCTGGCGTCAGGAACTGATGATGATGATGATGACGAATCAGTGGAAATGACACAGAGGCGAATCAACTGACGTGGCTTCTGACATGCGCAGTATGTCAGATAACAACCGAGCGTTATCTGAAAATGAGGCAGGAAGCAGACATTTTATCTGATAGGACCTACTGTAAGCGGCATACCTTCACCGCAGGCTCAGCAATCGTGTATTAGCCTGTATCGGGTTTGCACTTCTTTTTACTTCTAGGCAAACTATGGCAGTTATAGCCTGTTCATTGCCGTCTAGAAGGCAATGGGCTGTTGTAGTTTGTAGATACTAAGTTTAGTTCCAACAAGAAGAAGAAGAAAAGAACAAGAAGAACAAGAAGAACAAGAAGAACAAGAAGAACACGAACAAGAAGAACAAGAACAAGAACAAGAAGAACAAGAACAAGAACAAGAACAAGAAGAGGAACAAGAAGAACAAGAACAAGAAGAACAAGAACAAGTAGAACAAGAACAAGAAGAACAAGAAGAACAAGAAGAACAAGAACAAGAAATAGAACAATAAGAAGAACAAGAAGAACAAGAACAAGAACAAGAACAAGAACAACGAGAACAAGAACAAGAACAAGAAAACGAAGAAGACGAAGAAGATGATGAAGGAGGAGGAGGAGAAGGAGAAGGAGAAGAAGAGCAGTTCTTTAAGCTAGCAAGAGAGTCAGGCTCAGGAAGCCATGTATATGGATTGTTAGCGACTTCATTTACTTAGCCTCGGAATCTGAGGGCAGATGGCGAGTCCTCTGCCTCACCGTCTGATCTTCCACCGACAGTGTACAGTCAATGTACTCATAATAGCTGAGTTGGGTAGGGACACAAGCGGAACAGAATCTCTAAAGAAAGCTCTGCTCTGGTGTGGATTTGAACCCCAGACATCTCCGGTTGACAGTTCAGCACGCTAACCAATTTGAACTGGGATGTTGGAAAATTCTTACACGTCCGGTTGTCCCTACCAGAATTTCTTACGTAGGCCCTACCTAAGACCGGTATACGCGTTAAATTGTAGTGAATGTGGATGTACATTTGCCCAATCCTCAGCTGTGTCAAAAAATAGAACAATGAAGAACAGAGCCTATACTTATTGGAAAACTCGTCAGTTTCATTTTCAGAAGATTAAGGCTATTGCTCTTAACAAACGCTGAAGTGGTATGAATGAAAACACGTTGAACCACCGAAAGCTGTGCTGGGGGGAGGGGTAACTTAACCCAAAGGTAATTTTTGGAAATTAACTGGAGGGATTGAAAAATGAATAGGGGGTTGAATCCTCCCAGACAATTCAAACTCTGACATTAGATTCTCGGGAACTCCTTAACTGATAGAAAAATGGTGTTTCATGTCTTGGATCAGGTTCTTCTCGTGCATCCTGAATGCTTCTTAGTTCATTCAATTTAGTTTTTCAGTTAAGTTCGTTCATATGAACACAAACACATGTTGCAAATACTGAAAGGCTTGGAAAATGTTTACAGAAACGTTTTTCATTCGCATGATTATAGGCGGACGATGCGTTTAGAGGTGAAGATGTTGCAGGGGTCATATAAATTTACGATTATGGCGGTTTTTGTGCGGAATAGGATTACAAAGGCGAGGCTCTCACGTAAGCATCAGATTCCAGACGCCAGATATTCCAGTCTCTTATTACATTTACGAACTGTTGCCTTTGGATTTACGCAGCTGCCTTAAAACGCATGCCTTCTATCGATCTCTTAGATATTAATGGATAGAACGCTATTGTGAGGTATACCTATCATGAAATATGCTATATTAATTGTCCTCATAATGTATTTATGCATACATATATACATATATGCAAACATACATACATGCGTACATATAATTATACATACATGCATGTATACTTATTATACTTATAAACATACATGTATACACTATACATACATACATACATATATCCATACATGTACACACATACACACATACATACATGCATACTTATGGCATGCATACAGTACATAATACTCACCTACATACATGCATGCATGCATACACACACACAAGGGACCTACATACAAAGATAGACCAATTTTATGCGTTTTTAGCTTAGTCTGTATGAAGCAAACAGGCCAGTGTGCATCTGGACCAACTTCGACGCAAAGTTATAAGTACCGATTTACCGTTATAACTTGCGATACACTTTTGTTTCAGTACTTTAGAGTTTAGAAGACTTGTCTATATGTTAGACTTTACAGACATGCTGTAAAGATTAAGACCAGCCACTGAAGAGTTTTCAGTAGGGATTGTATTAATTTTAATTATAATTGTAATCAAGCATTTATAAAAGAGCCACTCAACGATTCAGAGGCGCTCCCGACCCAAGTCAATGCTATCACTATATAGGAAGCAAATTGGTCTTCAGGCGTTTCCGGAAGAATAGAAAGGCTTAGGAGCTCAAGCCGCAATTCCTGCGGAAGACGGTTCCAACTAGAAGTGCCAATATACGCAAAACTTGTAGACTGAGCAGTAACCCCGCGCATGCGGGGAACAACCAGAAAGCCTCTGGCGTCCGAGCGGAGAGTGGAGCGACCAGGGTGTGAAGAGGCCGAGGTACAGAAGGTCTTGAGATATGAAGGAGCTAGGCATATATCCAGGGATATCTCCAAGGCATGTGTTGAGATCCTGTACACTTATTTCAGGCAATGCACAGTGCACACGCTGTTAGCTGATGGATCATCGATGGTTGACCTACTTAAGCAGTTTAGACCGTATACGCATTTATTTTTTAATACTGCATAGCGTTGCATAGTGTTAGATATCAGTGCTTATTACCCAGACATTATTATTCAACCCTGTCATCTGATTATCTTACTCTGGTCATATCTAAAACTCGAACTGTTCTTGGCGAACTAACATTTTCGGTTGCTGGACCTAGAGTTTGGAACTATTTCTCTGCGTCTGTCCGCTCTGTCCAGTAGCTTATGTCATTTCGTTCTCAACTTAAGACTGACCTTTATGAAATTGCTTTCCATCAAAGGATGTCTTTCTATCCTAGCGGACTTATTTTTTGGTGCGCCATAGGTTGATGCTTTGTGCATTAGACATAGGTGCAAGAGAAGTTGCTAATTACAAATACAATTGGATTTCATAGAATCTAAACTGTTGGCGAGAAGGCCCATTTTTGTATTGTATTGTATTGTATTGTATATGGGCATTTAGGCCTATAAAGCGCCTCTTGCGGTATAGACCATTCAGAGGCGCTCCCAGTGGGCGAGTCCCTGAGAGAAGAAGGACTTCAGGTGAGAAAAGGAAGAAGTAACGCTACCAGAGAGAATGGCGTTGCGGACAGGAGGAGGAAGTCGGTTCCAAAGCGAGGGACCTATGCAGGCAAAGGACTTGGATTTATTTATTTATTTATTTATTCCGGATATTTCTATAGCGCCTCTCGAAGTCTACTACTACTCAGAGGCGCTCCCAACTACAGCATTTGATACTGTGCCGGAATTTTCACGCCGAAGCGCCACGAGCAATTGCGAGTGAAGGACTTGCCCAAGGTCCGTACGCAGCGGCTAGAGTGGGATTCGAACCTGCAACCCTCCGGTCACAAGGCGACGAACTTACCACTGAGCCACCACGCCCCACAATGAGTCACCGTAATCCTGACACGAGGAACTAAAAGGTCAAGGCGATCAGAAAATCGGAGAGGGGACGCACCGAACCAGCAGAATGAGGACGTAGAATTAGATCACGTAAGTACTGTGGAGCAAGACCCAATTGAGACTAAAACATAAGAATAAGCACTTTGAATTGAATATGAATACGGGCAGAGAGAGGTGAAGTTTAAACCGTGGATACACCACTATTCGAGTTTAAAATGAAAATAATGTGAAACCTGCTTAAAGGCTATTCAGTTTAAAAGTTACCATTTCAGTCTAAAATGAAAATAGTATGGAAGCTGCTTTTAACGTAAAAGTAACATTGGCGATCTATTCAGAGAATTTAAAAGTCGAGGTAACCTAATAACAGGTTAGTCATACAACGGGCCTTCTCGTGTATACGTGCTCTTCTAGCTATAGGGACTCAGCATTATATTTTGCACAAGCATTTGAAAACTGGTCTTTATCGCCGGAGTTAGGCTGGGAATGTCTTTGATCAGCACAGCAGGACATATTGGAGAGGCGCTATATAAGTGCTGTGTATGAATGAATGCATAGGCGTAATTTGTGGGGGGTACGAGGGGTACCCGTACCCCCACTTTTTGGACTGGGGGTACTGTACCCCCCACTTTTTAATTAAACAATGCCAATCAATATTTTATTATTGTGCCTTCTCAGAGAACGCAGTCACCACCAAAAGTACGAAAATACCTAGATACACAGGTAAACCGAGAGCCAAAATTGATGAGAATACTGGCAGGGAATATGTTCAAAATGGGCGCCATGCGAAAAGCTAAAGTGGAGAAGAAATTGGTACCCCCCCACTTTTTAGACCAAAGTATTGGTACCCCCCACTTTTTAGACTAAAGTTACGCCCCTGAATGAATGAATGAATGAATGGATGAATGAATAAAAGGTCAAATACTTTAAGTCTAATGCGCCTATAGAGCTGCGTTAGATTAAGCTTGAACGCGTTAATCAGTTTCTTTGTGCAGAGTGATTGTCACTCCATGTAGGCCTACTAACGAAATATGCCTACAGTTTAAAGTGATAACTATTATTTTTGCAATTGAAAGCGCTCTAATCACTTTGTGATTTTAAGGAACTATACAAGGTCAGGCCTATTGATTAATGTCAACTCTAGGCCTATTCATTTTACCTTCACACGTTATACCCATTCAAGCGGCTCTTTGTTATTTTTAAATATTATTGTTTTCTGGTCCCATTGTTATTTAAAGCAATTAAAGCTTCATATCAAAGCAACAATTACCTGGTCAGTCCATTGCTCTCATATTTGGGGTATCAATTCCAGAAGGATTAAAAGATAACGGTGTAATTTATGAGGTGTAGAAATTCGGTTTGCTCCTATTATAGATGGAAACGTGGTGGGGCAAAGCACAATTAACAGTCTCTTATTCCCCTAAACCCCTTAAGAATAGGCAAGCTGGCAGAACCCTGGATTATAGTAACTGTAGGGAAGTGCAAACGATATAATAGCACTAATTCTAGTCTGGCCAGTTACTCGTGTTGTCTATTATCCTGCTGTTGTTTCTATTTGTGCAAAGGTTGCTTTAATCTATACACGGTCTACAAAGGTCTCCGCGAACAGGCTTCAGAAGCCCCACAAAGGATATTTGGATTTTGTTTAAATTTCTTTGTATATGTACCACGTTCCCCAATGAATGTTCCGCTTACCGGTTCGCTTTCGCAAATGCTATTTCAAAGGCAGTGGACTCGGCAGCAGTCTCCCGTATTTACTCCTGTTCGCTCGCTTTACAGAGCACACACACAGAGGGCAGGTGGAATGTTTATCCCGCGGGTTAGGCTGACAATGGGTGAACTGGGGTGACAATGGGCGACGGTAGTAATGGAAAGGCAACTGACACAGATAACGTCCGAATTGGCGGATTTCCGCAAGAGTAGGGTGAAGCCACGGGGAAAATAATTTGTAGTGAAAGTTGAGCCAACGGGTGGCTACCGTAGGGAATTATAGGTCACTCGAGGGCGCTTGAGGGAGGCGGGGCCATTGTCTACCACGGGCTTGTCCTCGGATATAAGGATCTGGCAGTTCTATTATGAGCGGTCATAGTGTTATAGCATCAGGAATCAACGAACATACCAGTATGGGCAACATGTCGTTCATCTTCATCTGTATGCAGGGCCTATGCTGATTTCAAGTATGTACCACTCAGGGCTGTAGTGGTAAAATTAGAGGTGAGTATACACGCTACCGGTTAGTTTTCCGAAAAAAATTAGAGGTGAGTATAATTATATACGCTACAGTATTTTTTGAGTATACGCTACAGTATTTTAATATAAATAAATATAAATATTTTGTGAGGTAAGTATACGGTCTCTAGAGACGAGTACACGCTGTATACCCGCGTATGCCCTCGACTACAGCCCTGGTACCACTGTGTTGGTCTATATCCAGGTTTTGAACATTTATAAAGTACTGTAATCTGGTAATTTAAAATCATAAAATCTAAGCCAATTTAAGATCAAATGTGATCTAACAGATTTGCAGTGACGCATCAAGCAACGGTTAATGCTGGCTGCTAAGCAGGACGAGCACATTGGTGACAATCTGAGCTTATAATAGTCAGGTCACAATCCAATAAGGATGTCGACGGAAATATGGAAATCTGATACGAAAAAGACGCTTTTTATTAGGTCCCTAATTCAGTGAAAACTATGCGCTAGGAACTGTTACAAAGATTAAGTCAACAAACAGATGGGATTCGCCGGCTGTGAACAATTCCAGCATGTTTAACAATCTTCGTGAAGAAAATGGACTTTCTGGCGAACACGCAGTAAATGATGTAGGCTAGCATAGGCTATGATACTGGGCAGAATGGAGATCCTTGTAAACAATAAGTGATTAAAACTCAGGTTTAACACTCATTAATATACCGCAATGTTGAATAGGCTACAATTAGCATAGCCACTGAACGGGAATTTGTTCTGCAAATTACACACATAGATTTCATTAACTGTACCATCGGGCTTAAAATCCTAAAGTTTAATCCGACAAAATTCCTGGAATCGAAAAAAGTTGTTCATCTGGTTAATTTATGTACTTTTGCTAGAGATGTAGTAGCTACCACTTTGTATTTTCTTCTGGCATGTTCTGCCATGATTTCTGTAATGATTGCGGGGAAGTGATGTAATAGCAACAAGGGAGAGAGTTTCCTTCAAGTCAATGACAGCTTCTTGGACGACTTGAAGCATTCAGTGCACTTTGTAGTTCTGTTAACTGCTGCCTTAGTGCTCGTTCCGTATGAAATATTCATTTCGTTTACCACTCAGAGCACCTTTAACACGCGGCCTATGATGTACAGGAGAGAGAGGCTGCGAGAGTGCCCCATATGTAACATCAACTAGATAAGTCGAGCTCCCTTGGTTTCATCTCTTTGTTCTTTGACGAGTTCTACCATTTGGTAGAAACATCACCACAGGAGCCGTAGGTTTCAGCTTCTTCCAGGCTTTACGGACCATCATCCTCTGTGTAATGTATTGCAACTGGAAGCACAGAGGCTCTCTCAACTGAGCAGCATCCTTCCTTGCCTTTCAACTGAGTTGCGTCAGTAACGGTTTTATGTCTTCTGTTATTATTCTTTGGTATGCCTTCAACTCTGCTTTTGCTGTTAGGGTTCTATTTTCACCGTTAATTGAACTTTGCAATTATTTTTTATTATTTATTGTTAGGCCTTTTTACCATTATGCTTGCATGTGCCAATGCTAACTTTAACCAGGCTACTATTGCATCACTGCTGATTTATATGCAAAGGCAATTAGGCAGAATAGCAAACGTATTTCTATTGAGAGGTTCTTTATAATGATGTCCAGATACCTGTATATCTAGCGTTTAAAGTGGTGCTCTTATGCAGGCCCAACAAAGAAGAAAAAGAAAGCGAAGTTAAAGCCATGCATCTATGAACGCAGTTGGCTCATACTACAGTAAATAGATGCTGTACGCCAACACATGTTTTATATAAATGTTCAGATATACACGAATATGGCTAGATACATTATAGATAGAGTTATATAATATAGTATTATACAACCTTCTATATAATATATAATTATATAATAAGGTTATATATATGATACACAATGACCCTAAATAGGCCTATAATAAATATAGGCTTGTTCATGGTTAAATTGATGCTCGTACAGAGGCCAAACTAACAAGAGCAGAGTCACCACCACCACCACCACCACCACCACCACCACCACCACCACCACCACCACCACCACCACCACCACCACCACCACCACCACCACCACCACCACCACCACCACCACCACCACCACCACCACCACCACCACCACCACCACCACCACCACCACCATCATCATCATCATCATCATCATCATCAGTTCCTGACGCCAGCGTCGCCAGCCGTTTGTTGGTGATGGGTACAAATAAATGATCTTCATTGTCCTCGGTCATTTGTAAAGTCCATTGCCCCTCTTAGTGTTAGTCCAAGTGATGTTATGTCCTCATTTATATTATCTATCCAGCGTAGTCTTGGTCTGTGTTTGTTTCTTTTTCCTTCGAATCTTGCGCGTAGTGCATTGTGTGGGATTCGGTCAGCTGGCATTTTCTCTGCATGAAGAGCAGAGTATTGAAGTTAAAACCTTGAATCTCTGTAGGCCCTACACATAATGATTTATGGAGTCTACTAAACTTTTAGATGTTGTTTTATAAAAATCCAGAATTTTAGGAATTTCAATAAGCAGTTATACGTGACATATTTTTTAAAGTCATCGGAAATTTATGATCTACTGCTAGCATGTATAACACATGTCTGTATTTTTTATTTTTGCTCTTTAACCTCATATTATTCTGACTATGCTTGCAAGCTATCGTCATTTTCTCCCTTATCAACATCTAAAATGCATACAGCTATAATATTACACGTCTACCTCTTTTCTGGGTCTTCCCATGTCTCAGTTTAACCATATGGGTCTGAGCAATGCTGATGTACATTAGGTTTTTGTCTGTATGTATTACTTGAGATATCTTTCACTGGTACTTCAACTCTGCATGGTGTTGATTGCCAGCTCAAATGGTTCAAGTGGTTGTTACAAATAGGGCTGATATTTTTAAAAATAAATATAGGCCTAAACTATAGCTGTAGTATGGCGATCTTTTGGAAAAGTCAAGTTGCAATTTTCTTCCATTAATGTAGGCTACTTAAAGGCCTGTAGTATATAATCTTAGCTTTCTTAGGCCTTAAATATATTCTTAGGCCTTAAGTATATTCCTAGGCCTTAAATTAGCCTTAGGTCTTAAATATAGTCGTATATAGGCCTTAAATTAGTCTCAGGCCTTAAATATAATCCTAGACCTTACATATAGTCTTTGGCCTTAATTTATTATCTTAGGCCTTAAATATAGTCTTAGGCCTTGATATATTATATTAGGCCTTAAATATAGTCTTAGACCTTAATGTATAATCTTCGGCATTAAATATAGGACTTAAATCTGTCCAGCTGTTTTATAAATGTCTGTCTTTGATGGTTCTGTATGAGTCAACCTAATCTTTGTGATAACTCGCATAAGGCGTACTATCTCCATGTTTGCATTATCAGAGGCAGCTTATGAGTGACTGTTATGTACACGCGATAGCAAATAGCACTCTCCGATAGTGCATAAGCATCTGGCTCATTTTCTTGCCTGTAGTAAATGTTTTGCTTGTCCCTTGTCTAAACTCTCAGGCACTGAGAGAGAGAGAGAGAGAGAGAGAGAGAGAGAGAGAGAGAGAGAGAGAGGAGAGAGAGAGAGAGAGAGAGAGAGAGAGAGAGAGAGAGAGAGAGAGAGGGAGAGAGAGAGAGAAAGAGAGAGAGGAGAGACAGACAGACAGACAGACAGACAGACAGACAGACAGACAGACAGACAGACAGACAGACAGAGACAGACAGAGACAGACAGAGAGAGAGACAGAGACAGAGAGAGAGATGGAGATGGAGATGGAGATAGAGAGAGACAGACAGACAGACACAGAGACAGACACACAGACAGACATGGGGGAAGGGAGGGAGACAGAGACAGGCAGACAGGCAGACAGGCAGGGAGAGATATGAGAGACTGAGACAGACAGAGAGAAGCAGAAAGATGAATAGATATAGTGTGAAAGAGAGAGAGAGAGAGAAAGGGAGAGAGAAAGGGAGAGAGAGATAGAGATTGAGAGCGAGACAGAGGAGAAAGAGAGAGAGAGAGAGAGAGAGAGAGAGAGAGAGAGAGAGAGAGAGAGAGAGAGAGATTGAGAGAGAGAGAGAGAGAGAGAGAGAGAGAGAGAGAGAGAGAGAGAGAGAGAGAGAGAGAGAGAGAGAGAGAGAGAGAGAGAGAGAGAGATTGAGAGAGAGAGAGAGAGAGAAAGGGAGAGAGAGAGAGAAAGGGAGAGATAGAGAAAAAAAGGAAGAGAAAGGGAGAGAGAGAGAGAGCCAACCGCAGCGTAACTCATTTCCAAAAATACACTGGCACGTTCTCCTGGGCGAAGAAGATTTTCCGTCTTGTACGTTTTCTGCGCTGAGAGATGATGTATAGGCCTATGATGGTTGGCTGCAGGCATGCGTCGTCGCTACGTCTCAGGCAATTCCACTATCTGGCATTTCATAACGGAGTTGTGTCGACAACGGCCCTTTACAAGAGGGAGAAATAAATGTCACTGTGCTAGGAAAATAGGCAGCATTTCCTTGATTACTAATTGGGAGATTTGGTTGAGTTATGTGAGGGCTGCCTGCTGTTGGATTGCCCGAAGGTTCTAAATGCTTTTAAGACAATGCCTGTCTGATATCTCTGCAATGGTGGTTGGCGTGACTGAGCTTTGTGCTATTTCGGGGAGTTGAATGTTAGTCAGACGAAGTGGGATATGACCTCGATTTAGAGCTGCATCCATAAGATCGGATTCTTGGCTATGTTTTGAACTAAGATGATTATTCTCTAACGACTGAAAATTGACCATTTTCAATCAATGTAATACTACCGGTTAATTAGCTACTGAGCTATGTTCTGATGCATTTCAACCCTTCCGACTAATGCACAGGAAATGTCCTACCTACATGCATACATAAGTACTTACATACACATACCCACATGCATACACATGCATGCTTTTCGCTGAACGTTGAGCAGCTTGTTTTTGAAAAAGTTAATGGGTAGTAAACCCGGGTTTAACTGCTTACGTGTAGTGGCATTCGAAGTTAATGATCAGTTAATGACAGGGTGAAGAACTTCATAAGAAGGAACCATTTGGGATTCATTTACTTTATGTTCAAAGGTTTTACAGCCGAGTGCTGTCGCGGACTGCAGGGTGAAGAATTTATGAGTGGAAAAACACGGTCACTTCTAATCGTAAACTCCAAATTCTAAAGCGTCAGTCTAAGGTTAAGCGCAGAGCGTCAAGTCAAATAAATTGGAAAGTTCAGAGAACGTTGAACAGAGAGACCACCATTTCAAAGTCATTGTCAGCCTCAACGCGATGAATTGAACTGATACTTAAGTCAGTGTGAGAATTGTAGAAAAAGACTGGTCTTAAATTTTACTAGCTGATGATAATGCTTATATGATAGAAGAGGCCTATAATCAGGGACGTCTATCCGCCGAAGTCATTGGAGTAGACACCCCTGCCTATACTCCCCATTTGTAGCAATAATGAAGATGATGATGGTTTGCCACATGATTGTTGATTATGATGATAACCTCACCAGTGGTGGCAGTTTCAATGGTGTGGTAAAGAGCTAACGGGACTTACCAACTCAATTCGTCCAGTTAACTATTCTAATGAATCCAGTCTATAGTCTCATGCCGTTGGATTATGGGTGGATAAAACAACCTCCTTGTCAGAAGCCAAAACGAAATGTTTCTGGCTAACAAGCCTGCTTCTGCTAATTGATGCTTGGCCTAGCTTCCGGTGTTTCATTAAACATCCCTCTGATGTCTGATAGTTTGCAGTCTATATGAGACGAAGAAGGTCTGGTCTCACTTCTTCTTTTAGGGTTCTAAAATATGTCTAAGCTTCCATCCTAAGAGTGTATTTGTTCCGCTGTGTAGTTGTCTTTTTAGTATATTTCTTCATAGAGAGAGCGGACGAGCTGAAGCTCTTAAATTTTCATTGATCTCGTTGGGAACTCCACCTGCGCCTGGGAACAGTGTTTGTTCACGACCGAACAATGGCTGAATGCCGAACGCGGCCATGTATTCAGTGTCAGTTCTCTTGGCACCTGTATATTCGATTGACTGCGTTAAGGATTTCTTGAACGATCTACCTCCAGACGGGAAGCAAACACCGCTTACTTCACTGAGCATTGTCTCAGAAGACGGTGCCTAGAAGGATGGTGATGATGATGATGATGATGATGAGGAGGAGGAGGAGGAGGAGGAGGAGGAGGAGGAGGAGGAGGAGGCAGAGGCAGAGGCAGAGGCAGAGGCAGAGGCAGAGGCAGAGGCAGAGGCAGAGGCAGAGGCAGAGGCAGGCAGGAAGGATGCGATTCTGGTGGGACCAAGACTGTCTGATGGTCTTCGAGTGCCGAACCGCAGTTGCATTGTCCTTATACTGTAACTGAGCGATCGACGTTGCTGAATTTAAACAATGCTGTATTGATCCTCGGCCACTTTAGCCCGGCTGCCTCTTCAAGCGCTGCCCAATCAAGGATTATAGATCGAACTCCCTTGCATCTGTCAATCATTCGATGGTCTGTGGGCATTGTAAGCAGCTGCCAATCACCATTGGGATTCCTAGGACCATAGTTACTTTCTGTGGTATCCTCCTCCTATCTGTACTCAATGAGTCTCAAGCAGGAACTATTCGTCTCGGATTTTGGTTTCTACTGGAGGAAGCATACATCAGCCTTGTTCTTCTGAAGACTGTTGCGTTTATTTCCACTGCTCTCTTTTCGCAGGTAACTTCTTTATCATGGTCGACCTATTCTTGATAGGCTTTAGGACTGTTCTTTAGGTGAACTCTAAGCGCACCTAAGCCCATGAAATGGACTCCATGTGTTTCCCTCCATTTATTTATTGTGTAAATCAGCACATGTAGTGTTGAGTTTACATGACAGGATAGCCTTTCTACACTGATAATGCCAAAGATCGGTGAAAGACTACAGTGATAGATGGCAGACTAGAGATGCCACCGGTTAATAGATAAAAACTAGTTTTTGGATGTTCTTTGAACACGATTGCACTCTTTATGAAGTCAGGCAAATTATGTATATATATATATACATATATGTGTGTGTGTGTTGTGCGTATGTGTGTAATATATATATATATATATATATATATTATATATATATATATATATTACACATGGGCCCTATATCTGCACATGTGTTTGTATGATAGCTTAGTGAAGTCACTCAACAACAGAGCCTGAAAACCAGCTGTGAATGAAGTTTTCTAATGCTGGATGTATTAAATCTATAGTACTGCCTGTTCATGTTCATAAAGTTTAGCAGTCCAGCCAGAAAGGGTTTGCTTCATGCCCAATACTGTTAAAAATGTGAACAGCTGCAACATTGTAACGGTTTCAGGTGAACATTGGGTTCCTATAGGCCTAAAGATGCACGACCACTGGTAAAAACCTTAATGACTTTTAATTAATGACTTTTTTACCATGCAGGCTACCATTTTCCCAAGCTTCATAATTTAGAATTCTGGATCTTGTCTTTATTGTTTATAGTCTTGACCAGACCTGTCGCCCGATGCGTTGTGGAAGGACTAAACAACTAAGCTAAGCAAAGTGAAGGTTATTATAAATAATAGTTGCAGATATGATCTGCATTTGGACTTCAATAGATAGGAGTTTACACTATGACTAATGAAATTTCAAACATAAAGGTTTTAATAGTAGTATAGTATTACAACTGAGCTATATGTGGGCTCTTAACACAAGCTGGGCTATGTCATTAACACCCAGGGTTGTGTAAATAAGTTGGATCAGGCAGTGTGATCGCGGGTGGCCGCTGAAGTAAGTCGACACAAGTATGGTCTGGTTTCTGTAAAAGGGTGAGAGAGAGGACAGGGTTATTTCTGTAAAAGATAGAAGTACTGTCCATATTACTTTCGTCCTTATTGTTTTTCCGAGTGTTTATGGCCTGCTGATATTTGGAAGTAAACTATCAACTCCTAATTTCCGAATTCCTTGTTTTATGCGATGCCATCTCCGCCTGCTCGTGGGATAAGCTCCACCTTGTAGGAAATATTATTGCCATTTAGAAGCCTTCATCGGTTGTATGTTAAGTCCGGGTGGCGTTTTTATAATGGTAGGAAGTATTCATAGCTTTAAATCTCCGAGTAAACACTATACGGAGAATATACGCGAACATTCTAGAAAACATAGTAGATTTTCACGTCCCTGGTCAAAAATAGTGCAGAGGCCGCCTTCAAAGCTGTGAACGGTTTATGTACATAACAGATTGAATTCGTTGTTGACATTTACACTGCTCGAGGAGCTTGCGTAGCTGGTGTGTGTTGTTATGTTGAACATGTGATTGATGATGCTTTTCTCTTACGTGTAGACGATGCCGGGCCTTCAGTTTTTTCCTTCATACTGACTGAGACACAGGCGGCTATACTGACAGACTGTATGAATGACTAAATGGTTGGGTGAATGAGTGTCCCACGGAACTAATGCGAATGAAGTAACTGTCAAAAATGTATGAATGTCTGCACAACTGCATTCATCGGTAAAATATACATCTGTCATGGCAAGAAATTTGATTTGTGCAAGACTGACTGATATGATCATTCAAGTTCTATGAACATACATATGTAATTTGTCTTATGTGACATCAGTCTTATTTCTTGTCAGGCATGTGCTAAAGTGGAATTATTTACTGTTAGATTTATAAATTCAGTGAAGCAGTTACCGACTAATGCCCACTATTGGCACAAATGGAAATAGAATATTCAATTAGTATTAAATATTTGTATAGGTGTGTACAAATAAATTAAAATACTTGCTTCATATTTACTGTAACTTGATTTGCTCTTTTACAGCTCACACAAAGATCACTTTCCTTAACAGTTTGTAAGACGGAAGATACAGATAAGAAACAGCAACTTTTAGAGGCACGGATCAGAACAATAATGGAGTTAAGAAAATCATCTCTCACTTGGCTATTTCCAGCTTTAGTCATGGTTTGGCTCACACATCCAATGTTGGCACAACAGGTGACTAGCCCAAACAACAGCACAATGTCTTACAATATAGTTGAAAAATTGCCACCAGGTGTGTTTGTTGCAAGCATCGTGAATGATGCCAAGTTGACACAAACATTTGACCAGAACACTATCAATTCATTGCAGTTTGAAGTACTAAAAGGTGCATTTAAAGAGTATTTCACCGTTGAAAGCCCAAACGGTTTACTGAAAACAAGAAAAATAATCGATCGTGACACTCTTTGCTCCAAACAGGTGCTCTGCATCCTGCCTCTTGACGTAGCCATTATTCGTCCAGCACAAAGATTTACGGTGTTCAAGCTTGAGGTTACTATTATTGACGTAAACGACAACAATCCCAGATTTGAGCCATCAACACTGACTCTCTCTGTTTCAGAAAGTGCTCTCCCCGGCACAGTTCTTGTTCTTCCCAGTGCACAAGATCTAGACAGTGGAATATTTGACATTCAGAACTACAGCTTCACAAGCAACAGCTCAAAGTTCGAACTACAGATCACCCAGAACCTGGATGGAACAAGTGACCTTAGGTTATTATTAAAAGACAGACTCGATAGAGAGCTAGAAGATAAGTATACTGCAACCATAACAGCTGCTGATGGGGGTAGCCCACCAAAAACCGGGACTCTAGAGATTACAATAATGGTACACGACGCTAACGATAATTCGCCCGTCTTTGAGAAGGCCTTGTACAACGTCTCAATTCGTGAAGATTTTCCAGTTAATGGCGTCATCGTATGGGTCCGTGCCACTGACGCGGACGAAGGTGCTAATGCAGATGTTGTTTACAGTTTTGCTCGGCAGACACGAGTTGCCTTCGGTCTAATTTTTTCTATCGATTCAGCTCGTGGAGATATATCCCTGAAGCAGGCACTAGATTTCGAAGGAGAATCTGTCTACACGCTTCTGGTTGTGGCATCCGACCGCGGCCCGGATTCGGTACCAGTCTATGCAAAGGTCATCATCTCTGTAGAAGATCTCAATGACAACGCCCCTGTTATTCGCATGAATGCCGTCGACAACAACGGCTTTGCAGAGGTTGGCGAAAATGAGCCTATACTCTCTTTTGTGGCTCACATCTCAGCAGAGGATGCGGACTCTGGTCCAAACGGAGAGGTCAACTGCGAGCTGTTGCAAGGATCCGGTTTCGGCCTTCAGATGCTGTTCGCAAAGGAATTTAAACTGGTGACCACAACGGTGTTTGATCGGGAACAGGCTGACCAGTATTCGGTCACCATTCTGTGCCATGATAACGGGATGCCCCCGTTAAGTACCAGCAAAGATCTTATCATCAGGATTACCGATACAAACGACAATGCCCCGGAGTTCGATCAGAAAGATTACTCGGCAAATATCCGTGAAGGCAACACGCAAGGCGTTCCCATTCTACGTGTAAATGCAACGGATGCCGACAGTGGCTCGAACGCCCTTGTGGAATATAAACTCTGCCCAGATGCCAAAGGCCTTGTAACGATTGGTAACACTACTGGACTGATGACAGCAAATGTAGTTTTTGACTACGAGAAAATGAAAGAGTTCCAGTTCTGTATCGTTGCTTTAGATCGTGGATCACCGCGCATGTCAACGACAGCCATCGTAACGCTGACGATCATTGACGTTAACGACGAAGCCCCAACGTTTGGTCAACCGTCCTACACGTTCGGAACATACGAGAACCAGTCTCCAAATTCAGAAATAGGGACCGTTTCTGCCATCGATGCGGACAGTCCACCATACGATAAATTTGTGTTTTCCATTCTAAAAGAAACGCCAGAAACAAACTCTTTTTCAATCGACCCGTGGACGGGAAGGATAACAACAACTGTAATCTTAGATCGTGAGACGTGCGTTGCACACTATCTCATGATAGCGGCCACTGATGTTACGTTTCCCAATCCAAGCTCAACAGCAAACGTTACAATTTATGTGGCCGATAAGAACGACAATGCACCGCACGTCGAGTTCCCAACACGTGAAAATAATACGGTTGAGGTTTCGAGCTTCTCCCCGGTTGGCTATGCCTTCACTCGCGTCTTCGCCTCGGACGCTGACAGTGGGATCAACGCGAAACTGAATTATGCGATTTTGAAGGGTAACAAAGACAATATTTTTGACATTGATCCGATATCTGGAACTGTTTCAGTGAATAGGGACTTGAAGGAACTTCGAGAATCAGAGAGAAAGCCATTCAGGCTCATCATATCTGTGTCAGATTCAGGCATACCACCGAAGTCGTCTGAAGTCACTCTGAATGTGGTAGTAAGCACTTCTCCCGCCCTTGCCAACCTCGTACAGCAGACCACCTCTGATTTGGAGTTTACCAGCCACAAAAAGATTCTCATCATTGTTGGTGGCATAACAGCGGTGCTTGTCTCAATTCTCATCACATCGATAGTTTGCATCAAGTGGCGACAAGCGGTCTACAACAGGAAGTTTCGTCGTTACTGGCCGGGAAGAGATTCTTCAACTGCAGCGCGAACAGAGGAAAGCCGTTACCTCAACATCAGCGAGTGTTACACAGCAATCAAGGAAGGACAGCATTCAAAGAACGTCAGTCCAGTCTACAAAAGCCCGCAACTGGGAAACCATAATCGAAAAAACGTACACTTTGATCTTACTCTCGACGCATCAGACATCTTACAGCATCCAACTGAAAACCTGTCAAGTGAAACACTGAAATCAAAGGTATGTTTGCAAAATATATGTGCTGTAAATATCAAAGCATTACAGCAACACACACACTTTGGGACACTTCTTCTTCTGCATAAAATCTGAATTTATTGGCTGTCTTGTTGAAGGCATTCTACAGCAGAAATTAATCCTGTCAGAGCACACATAAATTTATCTATTAATAATGTAAACTTCGTCAGTAGCATGTATGCTCAGTGCAGTAAATATGTCATCACTGCAACGTGCGCAAGTCGTATGAAGCTTCTAATTCTCTATACGATGAATAGTTAGCCTCCTTCTAGAACTTGATCTGCTTTTATGTATTCTCACTGTTTTAATAGCAGTTGAAACAAATCCCTTTTATGTTGTCAGGTCTGGAGTGCTTCTGATAGGTTTACATTGAAGAAGCGCTATACAAACGTATGATCACAAAAATTATTTATCTTCTTTTGCTTTGAAAGTGTCAGATGTCATCATCATCATCATCATCATCACCCAGTTCTTGCCATGGCGCCACTCAACCTGTGCTCGAGCAACAGCTTTCAACCTTCTAAATTAACTTGTCTCACAGGATTTTTTCTGGAACCATCACCTATTCACTTAGCAGCATTTTCTTGCTGTTAGTTGACGTCTTGCTGTACATAGGCCTATATCTCTTCCATTATATAACCATATAATATATTATTTGCTGTAATTGTTTGTTGCTGTAAACCAGCCGAATATATACCTGTTTACTACGACAGAATCCTGTGTGTTAGTGCCGAACGCTCATCTACGTAAACGTGAATATATACTGAAACGTGTTAGTTAGACTTATGCAATGTATTTGTTAAGTTTTTTGCGTGGAAACTGACCACAATGAGCGTAGTCCAAATTGTGTTTACTCAGTGCAAGATTTAGGCATAAGCTGAAAAAAGCTATTTAATAATTAAAAGGCATAATATGTGTTTTCGAAAGTTTTGTGAGGCCTTCTGGTGTCATTTTTACCAAAGGGCATCAAAGCTTTTTGCAGCTTAGAGCCTCAGCAAGTCTAAATACAGCACTGAGTTTACTGACAAAACACGAACTCACAGCTGATAAAACAGTCCAGAAAGAAGACACTAACTAAACATGTTTGGATCATGTATGAAAACTATATTAAACTCATATTATTTCTAACTCATTTTTGTTTTATATATATGCATGTTATTAATCTTACCAACTACAGATCGCCATTTTGGACTTCTCGAACGTGAATGAATGACTGAATGAATGAATGGAAAGAATGTCTTATACACTATACACATTGCTGTTGCATAGTGCATACGCAACAGATACCATCTTAAAGGCGCCAAGAGATAAACTGTTGCCGATTGCACGTGTATTCCGAAATGATGAACCAACAAGATACTCGAGGGTATACATAGAGCGGCGCTTCCGATACTAAACGCAAACAATCTGTGGTAAATGTGAGACTTGGTCTCGCAGGTTAAAAGTTACTGTATAACACACTGATGTTGGAAATCGCTTCCTGTCAGTGCTTCGTTAAGGTTTAGTTTTTACAGGTTTTTTTCTGTAAGAAGTTCTGAAAACTCTGAAGTTGGTTTAGATGATGACTGATACTAACGATGATGACTGCCACATGAATGATATATGAAGTTCCATGTTTTTTAAACAGAAGTGTTTTTCGCAGCTATATCATTTAAATGGCAGGAGTGGTCTGGTAAATAATATAATGTAATGGCACTTAAATGAAAGTCCTGACTTGACAATAAAACCATTTCTGTACAGAAGAAGGTTTTCGGCTTTTGATAGAAGAAAGGCAGGGCAGGGTTCAAGTCATGTCCTTATCTTGGAAAACTGCCATTACACCTAACCTTAAAAGTTATAAAACAAACTATATATGATTAGATATGTGACAAGATTTAGTGGAAGCAACTGTTAAAGAGAAAAAGTTTCAGAACAAGCAAATTACGAGTTCCTTTAAATATTCCTATACAGATTCTATTGAAAACAGATTGTTCTTGGTAACTATAGCACAGTGAAGATTTTTATTACTTTTAATGTGAAAAAACCCATAAAGAAGATATAAATGTTAGGGGATTATGACATCGTTGAGGTAACAGCTGAACGTGTGTTTTCAGAGAGGTTCCAATCCTCAAAACAGAAATCAGAATATCACGGCAGAGTGCATTCATCGAAATACAGATGTACAAGTGCCAGTAGACGTGACAGACCTTAACAAAAGTCAGGTACGCACTACAGGACAGCCATTTTCTTTTCGTCCGTTCTCTACTCAAGAGAATACAGACTATGTAACTTAAGCTCAAGCTTAAACTATCAATGCCATACAATGTCTTTGCATGCCTCTGTCTCTGTCTGTCTGTCTGTGCGTCTCAGGCTCTCTACATCTGTCTCCCTGCTTCTCTGCTCGTCTGCCTGTTTCTATGTCTCTGTCTCTGTCTCTCCCTCTGTCTCTCCCTCTGTCTCTGTCTGTCAGTCTCTGTCTCTCAACTGAAGTTCTGATATCAGAATTCGAAGACGTCGAATGAGGTCTAATCTTTGTTTGCTTAGACATTACACTTCAGGACAAACTGGATACGCTACACTTCCTTAAGTTTAGACCTTAGACCAAAGGAAAAGGGAGACTATTATTTAGTTATGATGCAACCAGTATCAATATATTATATAAAGTAGTTACAACTTGAATTTTAAAAACCTATTGTATGCTGTGTTTCAAGGTCAACCATGGGCCGAGCCTTATTATCCATGATGCAATGGATTCCGACAGCACTTCAGGCTGTTCCACTGATATGTCCAACTCAGATGGAGGACGCGGACAATGCGACTGCTGTGCCATGAATCATCACCACCACCACCAACATCACCACCACTCACCGGTTCAAGGCGACTGTCATCATGCAGTTCAGAATGCCCACAACACCCAAAATCAAGCAGTCTGGCTACGCTCCGGGCCAGAATCCGATGAAAAGTCAGACAATCAGCTTTACGAGCCTGTTGATGAGATTCAGAGGTCTCGCGCTGAATACTGCTCAGGTGTTGACTTGCCACATGCCAACTGTGCCTTACAGCATCGAACGGACAGGTCCTCATCACTACATTCACCAGAACACTCTTCTAAACAAGAAGCCGAAGAACAGTGTTTGCTTCCGCCAGCCACGAGCTCGCAGATTACTGCGCAATCCGAGAAAAATACGTTCAGCTACATTTCAGAGATCAATCGCCAAACTGCTGAGCAGAAACTGAAAAAGAAACCTGCTGTTCCACCTAGAAACACTTCTCTGAAACCGAAATAAATCTTAAAATTAATTGGCGTGTAAAGATTGATGGCATTTTGACAGCTTTTTACTTGTAAATAGAATAAAACTGAACTGTTTCGATGCCTTGGAGATGAAGTATTAGAGTCATGGTATTGTCGTTACTAAAACAGTTTTCTAATGTCGTAGACTGAAAATCTCCTGTAGCTTTTCAAATGACCAACAGTGTGAAACTAAATTAGGTAAAGAGTTTACCAGTAGTGTTAAATCTAATAGTGGTTTGGATTTTCCGATTAAGAATAACGTTGTCTTGCTGCATTGTGATATAGAACATCTCAGTATTATAGAAGGAAATATGTGGACAATCCACTATAGAACTTGCCTATATGAACTGTTAAAAGGTCCAATGACAGGGATACTTATATTATGAGAATGTTAATTAGATTGTCTGATATTGAATTTTATTGAATAACTATCAGCAAAGGTATTTCTTTCTATTGTAACCTACTATAGCTAGATGTAACCAATTCAGTATGGTTGTTAGGCCTGCACTGTTGCACATGGTAACCCTCAGCAAGTGTAGGCCTACTTCGCTGACTATTATCACAGAAGTCCTGATTTTCGGACTCTTTTTCTGATAGTCTGAGTCATGGCTGTAACCGCAAAAATAACGGCAATAATTGCGCTATAAAAATATCGGTTGTCCAACTTCCTACATTTAATCAGAAACCTATAAATAGACGGTTGTGCGCTGTCGATGATGCGCGGACGTCAGGCATCCGCTAAGTATATATAGCTGCCTGAATTAACTGCGCTTGGTTATCTGAATATTGACTGCCGTACTGCAGTAGACGCCGTGTAAAGATGCCTCGATCCAGGGACGTCATTTCAAATTTTTTTCAGGGGAGGGGTAGGGAACAGGGACGTCTTTTGAGTAGTTTTCTGGGGGGGGGGAGAACTTGGCACTGGCGGGGATCTTGTTTGATAGGTGGGGGGACAAAGGACATTTTTGAACTGATCTGGTCAAAAAAGAGGTAAAATTTTTTTTCGCGGGTTTCCCATTTTTTCGTGTTTTTTTCAAACTTTGGAGGGGTGGGGCAACTGCATTCATAGTTGCAAAAAATGTGAAAAAACCTATGCAAATTCTAGTTTTGTATTTAGTATAATATAATTCTTTGAATTTTAGTATAATTTGTTTATTTTTTACCCCCTTTCTTCTTCCTTTTTTCTTGTTCCATCCTTTTTTCATTTTTTCTAAATCGGGGGGGGGGAGGGGCGGGCAAATGCCCCCAAATGACGCCCCTGCCTCGATCTACAGATGCCGGATGTCCGATGATGTCTAGTCTGCGTCTGTTAGTCGTCTTTGCAAGGCGTGATGTTCATTGTGGTTCGCTCAGGGCTCGTTTATGGAGCGCAACAACTATCGGTCGATATAAATCTTTCACAGCCGGTCATCGTCTTCGTCTCTCGTCGATACCGCGAGAAATCAACGCTGTTGTCTTTCATCGCAGAGTGTGTTTACACCCAGTGAGCAAGACTAAACGCCAAGCGTAGACCCATAAACCTATGTTCGGACACAATCACTTAGGCCTATGTATATATATATATATGTATATATATATATATATATACATATGTGTGTGTTTGTGCGTGGGTGTGTGAATGTGTGTGTGCGTGAGTGTGGCGGCAGCGTCGTTCTTCTAAAATTTAGAATCTATAATAATAGTTTGTTGAGGCGTAGGGCCTACGTGGTTCGGTAGTACCAGCAGCGGTGAACGCGCTGGGTATATCTTGCGAATAATATGAGAGGATAAAAAATTGTCTCTGTAAGGGGCTATTCTTGGATGAAGCTTTCAAAAGTGGAGCAGTGTAACAGTTGGCGTAGATATAGCGAAAGCAACAATAAGGGACATTTCACCGGGGTAAAACCCAGCTGCTCTCCGCCGGAAAGCTAATATCCGATATTTCTTGTATAATTGTACCCCTTATCATCGTATCCCATTCCCCTAGTAAGGGTAATTGGATATATGACCAGAATAGAGGAATGTCAGCGCACCACTAAGTTCTTCTGATACCTGTGTCATCTTAGATATGGATATACCGTACGGTGTATAATATCCACATCTAAGACGATACACGTATCAGTTGAACTTAGGTGTGAGCTGACATTCCTCTATTTTTAGAAACACCCTTCATGCTCCTTATTTATAAGGCCGAAATGTCGGATACGATATATATCCATAATGAGAGGGTCATTTCTGATCAGTTACACGCTGCTTCTTAGTTCTTAATTCGATCTGTTCACTGTTCATAAGTGACATACGCAGTGTCCACACACATACATGTAGGCCTCTTCATCGGTCGGTGTAGGCCTACCTTTTAAAACATTTCTAGGCCTAATTAGGCTAATTATCATATCTCGGTAACGAGTTGTAATTAATAGATCTGTAAAAGCAGACGCTAGCCAGTTGATGTGAAAGCTAGCATTTCTCACACACTACAGCATCGCTTACTTCAACTCTAACTTAATACGTCCGCACAGGGGCGTAACTTTGGTCTAAAAAGTGGGGGTACCAATTTCTTACATAGCCTACACGAAGCAAGGCGAGGACTGCGATCTCTGGAAAGCACAATGATGAAATATTGATTGGCATTGTTGAAATAGTTGGGGTACGGTACTGCCCAGTCCAAAAAATTGGGGTACGGGTACCCTTCGGTACCCGTACAAATTACGCCTATGCGTCCGCATGCATTCAGATTCTATCGACCACACGGATAATCTCTGTATACCTCCTCTATTATTTCTGCGTCTAAGCTCAAATACGGCATCTGCCGCTTGTCGATGCGTGTCCTCTTGACTGCTCGAGCGTGACGGTTGACCATTGTCTTATAGTAGGCTACGTCGAATGAGGAATCACAGTTGTGATCGACGTGCGTGAAATGACGTTTGACGCGGCGGTCAATGTAAACAAACGGCTGAGTCATTGGAAGCAAGATAGCTTTCTGCTGCTGTGTAAGACGCACAGATGCATGTGGCTCGCGTATCAACGTGCCACCTCTCTTCGATTTGGTGTCATGAGGCAGCGGACGAGATCCCATCACGAATGCAATACGCTGTCAGATGTTATCAGAGCTTGATAATTCACCGATAACGTTGATTGGTTTGGCTAAACGTAGACAATTTCCGCAAGAGATTATCAGAAGTTACAGCGTATTTAGTCCAACAATTACTCATCCGGAGTCGAGGAAGATAACGCCTGGCAGATCTAGTTCCTCCTTATCTTCACCTGTCTTATCTGAACCTCCTGAGAGGCCTCAGAGGGCTTGCACAGTGGCTGATTGGTAAAGCGTTTCAGATCTGCGTCCAGGGTTTCATTGCCGCAGGCCCTCCCCCCTATAGCATCATCAACAGTATAATCGTTTGTTGTCAAACGCTCGCGTCTTATAGAACATACCGCGTGCGCACGTTCTAAGGACAGATGGATGGATGAATAGATAGATAGGCAGAGAGAAGATAGATACATAGATAGATGGACGGGCGAATGGATGATTAACAGATACAGGGGGCGTAACTTTGGTCTAAAAAGTGGGGGTACCAATATCTTCTCCGCTTTCACTTTTTGCATGGAGACTATTTTGCATATTTTATTACCCAGCCAGTATTCTTATTAATTTTTGTATCAGTAAACATAAGCCATCTTTTTAATTGTAGTAATAATAAAATATTAATTGGCATTGTTTATAAAGTGGGGTACGGTACCCCAGTCCAAAAAGTGGGGGTACGGGTACCACTGGTACCCCCACAAATTACGCCTATGAACGCGTGTGCGTAATACTGTATATATATATATATATATATATATATATATGCTACAGTATATAATATATATGGACGGAAAGATGGCTATACGGATGGAGATAGATAGATAACAGATAAACAGACAGACAGACATGGGTTACTGCGACTCACCGACTGACAGAGTGACAGACAGATGATAGATGGATGACAGATGGATGATAGATGGATGATAGATGGATGGGTTGGGTGGATGGATGAACGGAGAGACAGACAGAATGATAGACAGAGATAGACAGAGCGACTGACTGTATACTTGATATATCGGTTTCTTATTCCCGCCAGATTACAAAGGTTATTTCTTATCTCGTGTTAACGAAACCGAATTAATGAAGCAGAAAACGGGCTTTGATAGTATACTGGTGTTTATAATATTGTATAATACGCTGCAAGCATATTCCGGCGCTTTTAAACTGCGATTAAAATGCACAATATAACTGTCATGATGAACAGATATCTACTAACTATACATGCACTAACACATGCCTGCTGCATATATACGATACATATAATCACATTTAAATGCATATATAAAACACACATATAGGCCTACAGTGCTCAAACACACACATCCATGCATCGATCCATACACACATGCATACAAACAAATATACAAACATACCTACCTACATGCATACATAAAAACATACATGCATGCATACACACATGTATGCATCCAAGCATGAATGTATGCATGCATGCATACACACATGCATACATACATGCATGCATACTTACATACATGCATACATACATACATACATGCTACATACATACATACTACATACACACATGCATGCATGCATGTATGCATACATACATACATACATATATATAATTCATTTGTAGTCTATTATAATACAAAATACTGCAGTTAATGAAATGCTGCAAAATAATGAAAATGCAACAACATGCTAACCAGCGAACAATCGCAACCTGGGTGCAACATCTTGACCCATCATCTATAACTTGAACACTCGCGGCCCAGCGATGTAAGCCAAATGGATCTTATCGACGCGTTATCAGCCTCTACTGGCGTCCTCTTTTGCAAATATACGGTGACTCGTGCATAGAACTGATATGATCGAGATTTTTCTGTTAGATAAATGCGCTGCATAACAGATTCAGTCGTTTCACGGAGGTAGGCCCATAGCATGAAGCGGTGTAGCATTAGTAGCGTGAGGTTAAGCCTGTTTTAGCAGCCACCTAAACTGCTTTAGACATCTTTTTCTTCAGTATTTCGAATAGTCTTGATATAACCAACGCCTAAACCAAACTGCCATCTTCCGGCAGAAATGTGCCAAAGGTGACACCTGGCGGCGGGTAGTGCGGTACGTTCGCGTAGCCGCTATTGGCCATCGTATTGATTACAGTCCGCCTCGTTTCCGAGTCGGCGTATGATGACGCGTCGCTGACGTCATCCTGGTCGTCTGCGCCCGTGGAACGCGAGTTACTGACGTCACTAAGATCGGTGATGTCACTGGCAGTGACGTCTGCAGAGTTCAACTCCAGGTACTGGTTCTGCTCGGCGAAGTGAACCTTTTTCTTGGCCTCGGCAATCGCGGATCCATCTGGCCCGAAACGAATCGACTTTCGACTGGCGAGGGACCCAGATCTCGATAGGCTCGGCTTCAGAACGAGGGGCTTGTCGGGAAGATTCGAGGCTCCCTCTAGCGAGTGGACCGGCGGTGCCTCTGCTTGGTCGGCCAAAGGTAGCGCAGCGCCGCTACTCTTTAGCCAGTTCGGTACGACCGAGGAGTAGAGAT
>OY744610.1:37658236-37785736 GCA_963556255.1 Allolobophora icterica | reverse complement strand
CGAGCACGGTAGTTTTCCCCCGCTATTTATAAGCGATGGCGCCTACTGCTTTTAAAATTCATTAACCCATCCGTCTTGTCGGGGTACATTCCATTTGTTAGACTTCATGCAGGTATCCAGTATCCACTGCTTAGCTGTTCCGAGGGGTTTGAGGTTCAACCCCCCCCCCATAGCTCTTCTTCTAACCCCCTCAGCTAAGTGAATGAAAAGTTGCTGTGGGTCAGAAAACTAAAATATCTCGTTAGTTGTTTCGTGTACAACAGATAACCAAAATTAGATTTTGACCTGCGTTCTTGTACTTTGGTATAATCTTAACCTCCCAGCTGTTTTTTTACAGCTAAGACACTACCAGTGTCCATATTGTAGCTACATATAATTTGTCATTAAGCGTAGGCCTGTATAGTTTAATGTATATTTTCAATTCATGGACGCGCCCGTCTGTTCAACGGCTGCAGTTCCTTTTAACATGGATATATTTAATCTGAAATTCTGCTTCGTGTAATTGCAACAGGCGTCGCAATGCAGAAACTTAGGCCTATTAATGCATGCGGCTTTAAGTCCTGTCCATAATTCGTATCAAAGGTTTAAGCCACAACCGTACGACGACTGAATTGGATTAAGTCGACTAATTGGTATAACTGGGCGAACTGGGTTAATGGGTTTTAATTTTGAAATATGGCGCAAGTTGGCCGTGCAACCCTCTATCTCTACAGCCTCTCCGTTTCCAGATTCCTGATAAGGCGGCGATGATAAGATGAGAGACTATCGATGCTTAGGCATATTTCTGTAGTGGAAAACTATTCTGTGCATTTTATCCAGGGCAAATTGTTCCTCTGTGATCCGACAAAAGTAATTATCGTCTTCAAAAGACTTCAGAATCTGTCAACTGCACAGACAAGTTTTTGAAAGCCCATCAATACATGGACTGTATTCGAAACTTCACAGCTATACACAAGCGCTAAATAAATGCTTGGTTACTTATACTCGTATATACACTGCCTGCTGAAAAACCCAAGAAAAGGAAGTAAGCTCCTCTTAAAGTTCCACAATAGGACACGGGGCCTTAATTACATAAGTACACGTAACCAAAGGCTATAGGCTACATATATTATTGCATAGGCGAAAACAAATAGGTCAACTACCGTGTGGTTGGGGTGTACAGTACACGGCCTGTAGATTTACAGGTATTATATTTAACGTGTCTAAATACTTATTTACCTTTTCATTTGCATGCCTGATTACTAATTTCTTTTATGTAATCACTTAGTAACTTGCTTACTTAGTTACTTGACTACTTACTTACAAACGGCACACTTGATTAAATTACTTTATCAGTTCTCTCTACACTTGAAAGAATTTTCTCACTTCATCTTAGAACAACGAATACCTTCACAGGGTGCGTGAAACTGGGTCCACTTCGACGACAAAGGGGCATTACAAACTCCAGACAACCCCTTTCCCACGGTCGCCTTAAGAATTTCTCTTCTCTTTAGACTTTATCTCAGTCTGTGGAAACCGCCAAGCATATCTCCAGATTTTCTTTGATTTTTTACAGGGCGTGTAGCCTAACCAAAGGGTAACCCTGGACACGCCCGCTAATTCTGCCCTCTATAATTAAAATTATTCATCATATTAGTAGTACGCCTTTTGTCTCACAAGATGCCGCATTTTCCCGACACATTCTGTAATTTATACTCACGATGTTAACATTTTGCTACATAGGGTAGGTCACTATAGCGATCATCGATTGCTCCTTTGATCTTAATGGTAACCATAGGCGCCGACTTCTTGGGGGCCTTGGGTGCCAATGCATTCAGAGAAAAAGTTCAGTGGGGCCTGGCACCCAGAAGAATTCGGACCGTAAATTCAATTTTTTGGGGTATTTATAAAAAAAGGTCGTCACATTTTTTCGGGGGATGAATTCCTAAAACAAGTCGTCAAATTTTAGGAGATAATTATCTTAAAATATGCACTGGCACCAGAGGCGGATCCAGGGGGGCAATCCAGCCATGGCACCCTCATTTAAAATTTTCTTATGTTTACACACGGATGACTGAAAAAAACGGTCATCAGTTTTTTTCGGAGATGATTTCCTAAAAAAGTTCCGTTGGTCCTTTAAAACTTTGATAAACCTTCTTGATCCGCCCCTGACTGGCATCCAGAGACAAAAGCAAAAGTCGGCGCCTATGATGGTAACGGTGCTACCAAAGTCATTAGATTGAGTTGGATTAGATTACATGTAATTCATGTGAGATTAATTCAGAAGTCAGAACATCTGTCTGTCTTTTATTAGAATGCTAATTGGTAAACTGGGCAGCGGTGGTCAAGGATCTCGCTCGATTCGATCCATTCATAGAAAATGACCATGGGTCGATTCCACAACGGACGCGGTCACTATAATATATAAACGAGTACATTTACAGTTTACGTTAACTGAACGACTGGAATATTAACAGAGTGGCTCAATGTATGCTTCCATGCATGTATGTATGTATGTGTCTGTATATATATGTATGTATATATGTATGTATGTATGTATGTATGTATGTATGTATGTATGTATGTATGTATGTATGTATGTATGTATGCATGTATGTATGTATGTATGTATGTATCCAAGCATGCATACATATATGTATGTGTATGTACGTATGTACGTATGTATGTATATATGCATGTGTGTATGTATTTATGCATGTATGCATGTGTGTATGTATGTATGTAACTTTTTTTCAGCTTAAGACCACTCTATTCAGCCGTGCTGGAGTCGGGAGCACCTCTGAGTAGTTATCCTCGAAGAGTCGCTATACAAATGTCCGTTATGAATGAATGAATATGTATATGTGTATGTATGATGTATGTATGATTTATGTATGTGTGTATGTATGATGTATGTATGTATGTATGTATGTATGTATGTATGTATGTATGTATGTATGTATGTATGTATGTATGTATGTGTATGTATGTATGTATGTGTGTATGTATGTATGTATGCATCTTTGAATGAGTGAATATGTATGTATGTATGTAATGTATGATGTATGTATTTAGGATAAATGTATGTGTGCATGTATGTATGTGAATGTATGTATGTATATGTGCATCAGAGCACTTGTATAGCGCCTCTTATGAGTTAACTCACAAGGACGCTCAGGCACGGTTACCTAGTACTGCTTTCCACCTGAAGCCCAAGGTTACGCTTATAGTAAAAATGTCAGACAGCCCCTACCAATCGCCACCTGAAGAGAACCGGCAGGCGATGCAAGACGAGGAAAGTTAAGCGAGAGAGAGAGACATGGAAGACATAGAAGAGAAAATACAATATGAGGTAAAGAACCGGAGGGAGGAGAGGGTGAGGATCGTGAAGATGGTGATGGAAAAAAACAGACGGTTGATAATGAGAATTGTAATCGGAACCCTGTAATTATTAAGCAAGCCGAAAAAAACCTAAGTAGATAGAACCCGCTTATTTACAACTGCTCCGTCAAGACAAAATTACTAATGCGAAGACTGAGTGAGGTTTAGTACAGGGTCAAAAGAAGCGGGAGAAGAAGATTACGAGAAGGGAGAGACTTTTGAGTGTGTGCGTGTGTGTGTGTGTGTGTGTATGTGTGTTTGTGTGTGGCAAAGGAAATACTACACAAGCCATTTAATTAAATTCTTTTACCATCTCTTAACAGGCGTGAATGTGTTCCAAATGCAAAAAGCTTGAATCGCTCTACTTAACACTTCTGTATATCCATATTTTATCTATCCCCAAATCCAGTATAAAAGAGAAGTAAAA
Organism: Allolobophora icterica; assembly: GCA_963556255.1. Taxonomy (NCBI): domain Eukaryota; kingdom Metazoa; phylum Annelida; class Clitellata; order Crassiclitellata; family Lumbricidae; genus Allolobophora; species Allolobophora icterica. The sequence continues at coordinate 37,781,949 of OY744610.1, read as the reverse complement.
CTGACCTTATATACGTTAGGCGGCATTTCAAGGGTGATGTTGGTCATCTGCGTTCGATGTTGTCCATCCCTCGAGAACGATCTCTCCGGCGAAGTCCTCGCCTGGACCGGAACAGCCGTCCAGAACGACGCTCCACCCGAAGAGGCTCTGCTGCTTCGCTTCCGCGACCTTCGACAGACGAGAACGATTGCCACAACCATGACGGTCGCAAGAACGAAACAGACGGCAAGAACACAGGCGAGTATAACAGCCCTTGAGTCGAACCCACCAGTGGCCGGCGAGCTCTGCGGGGCCACTCCCGTTTCTCCGACTACCGTAACGTAGAGGACAGCGGAGGAGCGGGCGAACGGATGGCCACATACTATGACCTCAATTATGAGGGCGAGCGTGTGATTGGAGAACTGGGAGATATTAGCGGTCAGTCGTAGCTCGCCCGATCGAACATCGATGGAGAAAAACTCGGAGTAGTTGCGAATGGAGAAGCAGAGACCCAGGTCCGGCTGGGATAGTCTTGCGGTTACTGTAGCAACGAGAATCTGTAGACCTGAGACTGGGGATATGTAGACCGTGTTGTTGTAACCCGGTCCGGGGTACGTTATATTAGGCCTATTTTCCTGAACATATACGTCGACCCTAGCGGTATCGTTGAGGCCCACGAACCGTGTGTTGCGCGCTACGACCTGGAACTCGTAGCGGGGGTTTAAGTCTCTCATGAGGGCTCGCGCCGTGGAGATGACTCCGCTGCTCTCGTCTACGGCGAGATCCACGATCGAGGTTCCCTGCAGAGAAACCGCGTGATATGAGATATTGTCTGCGGTTGGAATTGTGGCCATGACGCTGCCGATAGCGGTTCCAACATCCGCTGTTTCGAGGACGCTGAAGCTGTAATAGTTCTGCTGAAATCTGGGGGGCTTAGCACCGTTGTCGAGGATCCGGACCCGGACTCTTGCGCGCGACGACTGGCCGGCGGTGTTGTTCGTCTCCTTGTAGGAGGCGATCACGTAGAACTCCACCTCAGTTCCCGCGAGATCTCGCCCAAACGAAACGAGAGTTGTTATTACCCCCGTCTGTGGGTCGACGTAGAAACCCTTGTTCGTGTCTGTTGTGTCAATTGCATAAGCGATGGTCACGTTGCGCGTCACTGTAGACGGAATCAGGGCGCGTACTGTCGTTACGACGGTGTTTGGCGGAGAGGAGACGATCACAGTGGCGCTGTAGTTGGAATTTTCAAAGACCGGAGGACTTAGAACTGGTCCGGCTGTTATAAAAACCGCCAGGGTTTTAGCGGACGAAAGATACGGTTCGCCTTCTTCAGTACAGCTGATAACAACCACGTAGTTATTGGTCGCGGCCGCGTTGAACATGCGAACAGTGACGACCTTGAATTCGTTCTTAACAGTCAGAGGCACCAGCTGAAAGTTATCCGTGTCGTTTAGCGTACAGCTGACCGTCGTCTGTCCACCCTGGGCATCCACAGACACGTGGGCAACGAAGGTCCCAGTAGGACTGGTCTCTGGGATGTTGGCCAGCCCATCATCGCTCAGAACGTCGACGTTGATGACGGGAGGGCGGTCCATCACCTGCTGCACGACGATGAGTAAGGCGGCGGACCCGGACAGCGGGACTGATCCCTGGTCGACGGCCAGTATTGCCAGATTGTATGAACTCCGCTCCGCAGCGTTGAGCGTCTGAAGTAGGATAACATTTCCTGAATCCGGTTCTAGGAAGAACGTCCTACCGTACAGGTTTTGACTTCGCTGAGAGAACTTGTATTTGATGCGACCGTTTTGACCAGCGTCCCGGTCGCTGGCATGCACGGCGACGATCATGGACCCCACGGACGTATTTTCCGGTACGTGGACCTCGTACGTGGAATTGTCAAAGACGGGATTGTTGTCATTGACGTCGGCAACGGTTATCTCGAGCACAAGAGACCCACTCCTCGGCGGCAGGCCTCCGTCATAGGCGACCAGCGTAAGGGTGTAGGAAGACTGTTGTTCGCGGTCCAGCATCGATGTCAAGTTGAGTCGGATGTCGAGCAGACCAGAGATGTTGTGAATCTGAAGACGGAACGGATCCTGGTCCGGTTGAAGCGCGTACGATTCCACTCCGTTGGCGGGACTGTCGAGATCCGTGGCCGTCGGAAGTGGAATCAGTTCTCCGACGGCCGACGACTCGGAGACGGTGAGGTTCAGCTGCGACGGGGAGAAGGTGGGAGAACAGTCGTTGATGTCTTCGATGTTGACGAGGACCTTGAAGACCCGGAAGTAGTCTTTCGACTGGACGATCACGCTGAACAACATCTGGCATACCGACTGCTGAGGGCAGATGACGTCTCGGTTGATAACCGTCTTCGTCTTCAGAATTCCCGACGACTCGAAGACGAAGGTATTCGTGATATTCGGAATGTTGCTGACTATGGTGAAAGTCGTCTGTGTGAGGTCGACGGCGCGATATAGGCCAGCGTCTAGAGCCAGGTTGCCAACGAATGTTCCAGGTGGTACCTCTTCGGTGACCTTGTAGATCAGGATATCGCCTGTTCCGTTCACCTGTGCCATGGAGTGGCTACAGAGAAACGCCAGTCCGAAAACAAACCAGACGACTCTTTCCGCGTAGCATCCCTCAGTCGGAAGCATCTTGGATGCTGTTTAGTTTTTCAAACTAGAACGTCTGAAAGAAGTAAATGAATATTCAGCTAAAGCACGTATAATATCTAGTTCGATTCGTTTTTCATAAAAACTAAACAATATTCCCAGTTAATTCCTTTAAAGTTTACCGCGTGTCAGCTACAGAGTTACAAGAACGTCGTAAGATAATTGTTCATTGGTTTTACAACCGCCGCGGGGTTGGCTCTTGTGACTGACTACGCAAACAGTAACAAATCCAACAGCCTAACAACTTACAGTGCGTACAAAACCGAACTCGCCAACTTCTTTATATATTAGGGAAATGTAAGAGTCTCTAAGCGATGACTAAGTTCTTTAAACCAATGCAATACTTTTTCGGCATCGGGTTGCCTCAATTATCCTCTACGCGCGCACGTCCCTGTGCAAGCATGCAGCACGCGAAAGATGGATGGATGCGGACCGATAACAAACTAGGATTTCTCGCGAAGCAGTGATGCAACGATAATCTTGGTCTCTCCGGGAAATAATTAAATCAGCTTCCTCGTAGTGCATCTTAACAGGCCAATTAAGACAAACATGCTTGACGCACTGGGGCGTATTACTCACGAACTGAATCAGACGAACAGGATAGGAACCTCATTTGATCTAAGATTATCCCGCGGCGAGTTTAATGCACTGTCCGACTTCTTATTCATCACGTATGTACTGTCTACCTAAAAGCCAACTGTTAAGTATTAATTTCGTCGAGATAATGTCTTTGGGAAACGCCTTGAAATCTCACCAGGCGAGAGTATTACATTCTATTTGACCGCAGATTGGTAATTGAAATCGTGTCAGTCACCTGGCCTATCAGTGATTTAATCAATTTAACCATCCAAATACAGATATATGGGTCTACCTAAATCCAGCTACACACACAGCTGCAAAGACCTATATCAAACCCAAGATCGACATCTGGTGGCAGTACCGTATTTCATTTACTCTACCGCAGGGGGGCGGTAATTGCAATCATGTCAGTCACCCGGCCAATCATTTAATCAACAGATGGTAAGAGATCGTGAAGCGGCGCTATATAAATTCTGTCTGATTGATTGATTAATATATAGGCCATTATAGGGGTATACCTAAATCCCGCTTTCTATACACATCGCTACCTAAGTCCAACCCTATATTGACATATATATATAGTTGTAGTAGGTCGACTGCCAGGTGGTAATTGCAATCACGTCCGTCACTCGACCCATCAGTCAATCAATCAATTCCTATCTTATGTATCTATACATATAGTGGCAACGAAGCTTTTGTGTAGCACTGAGAAATTTCGGATACACGTATTTACGCTAGATAGTGTAGTGGTTAGCGTACTGTACTGTCAAGAAAGAGGTCGGGGTTCAAATACCCGCCAAAGCACAAATCTGGTTCGAGATTTCTGTTCCACCTGCGTCCTCTAGCCAACACAGCTATAATGAGTACACTGACCGTACACTGTCGGTGGGAAGATGATACGGCGAGAGGGAGGACTGAACACCCGCCCTCACATGCCGAGGCAAAGAAATTGAAGTCGCTAACACTTTGTACCCATGGCTGCCTCAGGGCTAGCTTAGGGGACTGCTGTTCTTCTCTTCTTCACCTCCTCCTCCTTCGCCTCCTCCTTCGCCTCCTCCTTCTCTTTCTTCTTCTTCTTCTTCTTCTTCTTCTTCTTCTTCTTCTTTCTTTTCTTCTTTTTCTTCTTCTCCTCCTTCTTCTCTTGTTTTCCTCCTCCTCCTCCTCCTCCTCCTCCTCCTCCTCCTCCTCCTCCTCCTCCTCCTCCTCCTTCTCCTTCTCCTTCTTCTTCTTCTTCTTCTTCTTCTTCTTCTTCTTCTTCTTCTTCTTCATCATCATCATCATCATCTTCTTCTTCTTCTTCTTCTTCTTCTTCTTCTTCTTCTTCACGCATGACTGCTACTTTAAATACACACGCACCTGCAGTACTCACCCATGTCCAATAGATTCAGCTGTATTATCCGTCAACGTTATCTCTTGGACTGGCTTAACTCTTCTGAGATGCCGACGCGTTAACGGCTTAAGCACCTCTGCAACAACTGTGTGCTTAGACTTAAGCGCTGAGAAAGCATTCACCTAACGGTACAAACATGCGTGTACTGGTATACTCTATAGAATCCGTTGAATGAAAGAACGGACAGAGGCGCGGTTACGACAAGCTGAGCTGAATAATGGTCGGAATGCGGACAACAGTACGAGAGGCTGCAACACGTCCCTCTCTCTATATCTGTCTCTTTTTCTGTCTATCTTGCTTTCTATCTGGCTTATTCTCTCCTGTCTGTCTGTCTGTTTGCATGTCTGTCTGTATGTCTTTGTGCGTATGTCTGTCTATAACGCATCTCTCTGTGTAACACGTGCTCCGTGTCTGTCACTGCCTGTGACTGTGTGTTTCCGTGTCCTTCTGTCTCTGTGTATCTCTTTGTCTTTCTGTCTCCTCCTTCTCTCTCTTGCACCTCCTTGTATAACGATCACCTCTCTGTCGTCGTCTGTGTCAACACACGCACCTCTCTCTCTCTCTCTCTCTCTCTCTCTCTCTCTCTCTCTCTCTCTCTCTCTCTCTCTCTCTCTCTCTCTCTCTCTCTCTCTCTCTCTGTCTCTCTCTGTCTCTCTCTCTCTGTCTCTCTCTCTGTCTCTCTGTCTCTCTCACTCTCTGTCTGTCTGTCTGTCTGTCTGTCTGTCTGTCTCTCTCTCTCTCTCTCTCTCTCTCTCTCTGTCACTCTCTCTCTCCTCTCTCTCTCGCTATCTCTCTGTCTGTCTGTCTCTCTTTCTCTCTCTCTTTCGGTATCTCTCTGTCTCTCTGTGTGGCTAACTGCTTCTCTGTGTCTCTGTCTCTCTACCTCCGTTTCTCTCTCTCTCACCCCACTCGTTCCTCCGCCACACACCCCTCCCTACCTCCGCGATCTCACGTTACCGCCTACTAAACCTCCAACCGACGAAGAGCGAGAGACACCCATACAAAGGGACGAACGCGGTTGGTTCTGCTTCGTTGTTTGATTGTATCTGTCACGTCTAAAGATCTATCTCTTCAGCTAGAGACACGAGGACACAAGACGCAGACATTTTCTCTTGACCTCATGCGCTGCAGAAGAAACGAACCATTGACCTGTGTTACGTCGTGTGCGGCTCTTGCAACCGGTATACAAGGTAATTATACGCAGCGAACGAAACACACCGACGCAACGCAGTTTTTTTTTTATAAATGTACGGAACATCAACATACACGTCCTAATATAACTGTAGACTTTGTTATTGTCTCTTGCTGTGTCTGTTATGAGAAAACAGACGTAATCGGAATAGTTTATGATGTACAACATTGACCTACAGTCCTACACCAATGGGCATGCATACATACATGCATACTTGCGTACATACATGTCATACATACAAACATACATACATTCATACATACATATATACATACACACCTACATACATACATGCATGCATACATACATACATGAGTAAAAACATACAAACATACATACATGCACACTTACATACATATACGTATGCATACATACATGCGTACAAACATACAACAATACATACATCCACAGTTGCACACTTACATACATACACGCATGCACACATACATACAGACAAGCATGCAAACAAATATACATACATACATACATACATACATACATACATACATACATACATACATACGTACATGCATACATATTTATATATAAAATATAGATAAATCAAATGTGCTATTCTGTACTTGTATGCGACCTTGCAACACATGGTTCTCACGTTCTTCATGCCTGTATGTCTGTTTGTCTATGTCCATGTCAGTTTCCTTGTCTGCTTCTGTATCGAACTGAGAATTATTTTCAGCTTGGATAACAAGACAGTCGCCGAAGGAATTTCAGCAATTCAGAGAGGACGAAAATCTCACGCGGCTTCTTTTTACAATAGCGTTTCAACGTAACTTTAGCACTGAAAAGACCTTAATCCTTAAGAGTAGACCTCGCTTCTTTTGCCGAGACACAATACATAACGATCTTGAAGCGTTGTTAACTCAACCCACATTATGCAGCAGACCAGTAGTGAATACAATGAATGCCCACATAACGAAGTAATAGCTATAATTAGTAAATTTTCAACTCGTTTTTTCGCTCGTAACTGTTGCAAATACCATCGCGTACACAGCTCACTGCATATCGCCTGAAGACAGTTCATGCTAGACATAAAAAAATTCCGAACAATAATTGAATGGCAGCGGTTCGAGCCTATGATTAAGCCTGACAATATTGAATGGCCTATGATTAAGCCCACATTCATTGAACCGCGTATACAGAGGGAAGGACATCTTCTGCACTGAACTTTGCGCCATCAGCTGAAGTCTCCTTGTACATTAGAAACCCGGGCGACAGAAGTTATAAATTACAGTTATAACTGAACTCGCTTAGAAAGGGTGATAGTAGGACTACAGTGGTTAGCATGCTGGACTGACAACCCAGATGTTGACAGTTCAAAACTCCGCCAGAATGGAAAGATGTTCGAAGTTTGATGTCCTCTTCTGGCAAATTCAGCGATTTCTTTCGACCTTCATGGCTTCTCTAACGAATCATGACTTTGAATGCGCTTCCACTTGAAGTGACCATCAATTGATGCCTTGTGCACTATGATCATGGCACTATGATCATGGCACTATGATCATGGCACTATGATCATGGCACTATGATCATGGCACTATGATCATGGCACTATGATCATGGCACTATGATCATGGCACTATGATCATGGCACTATGATAATGGCACTATGGTATTGGCACTATGGTATTGGCACTATGATAATGCACTATGATCATGGCACTATGAGCATGACACTATATGATCATGGCACTAAGATATTGGCACTATGATAATTTGTAAATCTCTAGCGCCTCTGGGCAGTAGAGACCATAATTATAGAGGCGCTGTGTATGTGAAGCAGATGCAAGCGGCTTAGCCTTCTTTAGGCCCCGAATAGCAATGACAATAGCAACGAAGAAGACAATAACGATGACAATAACAACTGCAATTAAAATGACAATAACAATGACAATTTAAATGACAATAGAAATGACAATAACAAATGAAGAAGACAATCAAAATGACAATAACAATGACAATTTACAATAACAATGACAAGTACGGCTATCTTCCACGGGAGAAGATACATTTACGAGGCACTGGATCGCTATAGCTCATCCTCTGTCAAGCATCACGTAAAAGATGACGCTAGTTCGGAAACACACTGCACCGTATCGTTATACTCTCCTCTTGTCATGCAAATCAGATTTAAACAAACGAAAGAGCAATACCATCACGTGCATTCGACACTAGGCCTACCTACTTAATGCACGATCATCCTTTGATCGGACGTAACTTCCGCGCTGTGGCCAATGGACTCAGACACGTGGCTATCAATTGCCTCACGATGCATGAACAGACAGAAGCAGATGCATACGATAGCAGCTCTCTGACGAACAACACCGGGTCCTGAATCGTCAAGCATCTTTGTTACCCACCTCTGGCGACATCTGCAGGCGATCCAGGCATCTGAGTCAACGACAGACACTCTGGCTTCCACTTACATGCGTGTCAGTCCTGTCAACTTTTATTGTATGCATGAACTGTTTATATAATATACTCCATTGGCATATATAGACCTCTGTAGCAGTCTGTGTTTACAGATGTGTGCATGCATAGAAGAGCGTGTATATATATATACATATATATATATATATACAGTACACACACGCTTAATATACTCCATAGGGCTATGTATATCTGTGTTAATAGGCCAGTATTATGCGTTTATATCCTCAACCGTCCTACACCATTTAGCCTACGTGACGAAAATATCATGCCTAAAGTTACGACCACACACACAGTACATATAACTTCTGACAATATATATATATATATATATTTCAAAGCTCGAGCATCGATATATATATATTATATATATATATCGATGCACTAGCTTTTATATTTTAGTCACGGATGCTGTCATTGAGATCTGGTGTGTATACGGAAGTGATCGGCTACTTTCAGTGACCGCCTTTGCAAACAGTCACTTGAGTTGAAGCGCATCGATTACACGTGACAAGTGTAAAGAAGACAAACGATCAGAAGAAGATCGGCATTTCATAGGCCTATATTCGCAGTGGTTTTTCTTTTCTATAGCATTGTGGTCGTCTTTTGTATGACCCTCAGTAGACACCAGAACATCTGCTACAACCGCTCAAAAGAAAATTAAATCTGGAGACAGGTGGCATTGACGTGTCCTATTGATAGCACCTTTCCTACGGTCTCGGCTGTGCTACGGCGCTATACAAATCCTCTTATTATTATTATTATTATTATTATTGTCATCATCATCATCATCATCATCATCATCGTCATCGTCATCGTCATCGTCATCATCATCATCATCATCATCATCGTCACCATTATCATCATCAGCAACAGCAGCAGCATCATCATCATCATCATCAACAACAATTAACGACATCATCAACATCTTCATCACCATCACCATCACCATCACCATCATCATCATCATCACCATCACTATCACTATCACTGTCTTTATTATTATTATTATAATTATTATTATTATTATTATTATTATTATTATTATTATTATTATTATTATTATTATTATTATTATTATTATTATTATTATTATTATTATTATTATTATTATTATTATTATTACTACTACTACTACTACTACTACTACTACTACTACTACTACTAATACTACTACTACTACTACTACTACTACTACTACTACAACTACTACTACCACTATCACTACTACTACTATCATCATTATCATTATTAAAAGCACTTCTACGCATGCACACAGCCTTAAAAGGGAACTCAAAAATTTCCAGCGATGTTATAATTAGTTCGTTGCAGGAGAAAAGGTTGTTGCGATAGATATTGTCATTGCTAATTGCGATGATTATCAGATACTAGGCCATTTAAACAGAATTGATCGCATTCACTGAATTATGAAGTATAGCAGATGTTAGATCAAAAGTGTTCTAGCCAAACGTTAGCAGCTGCAGGACAAATAAACATGGCAGAAATCAAGTATAGAGGAATTCTGAGTTCTGTTTGTTATCGATGACACAGAGCCCTGACCCAAATTCACGCAATGAATAGGACGACTTTAAATCAATACGATGCTCTATAATAATATAAAACGAATGACTTAAGCTTATAACCTGGCTCTTCAAAACCCAAATCGTTGTTTTGATTCCACATACCAACCAGAACCACAATCATTGATGATTAGGCCTATTTTTCTAAGCCTCATTATCATCGACACTATCCAGAAACATTGAACATTGGCCAGACAAGATATTAAACTTTAATTTGACGCTATCTGTTAAAGGGAGAGAAACTGCATTCAGAGCTTAATTGGAGCCTGTTCTCCGAATCCCATGGTTGCCTGAAGTGGATCGGAGTTTATCTCGACTTGGATGCTTCATAAAACTGAAATCGGCTTTGCTAACCCTGAGCATGGCGTTTAAACTGGAGTTAATTGAAGCATGCTTTAACGCCTTTCAAGTTTCAGAAAAATGCGTTATATTAATAACCAGATATATTTGTACGTATGTACGTACATGCATATGTATATATGATCGTATGTACGTTGTATTATTCCGGATATTTTTCCCGATATTTCTATAGCGCCTCTCGAAGTCAACTACTACTCAGAGGCGCTCTCGACTACAGCATTTGATACTGTGCCGGAATTTTCACGCCGAAGCGCCACGGGCAATTGCGAGTGAAGGACTTGCCCAAGGTCCGTGTGCGCAGCGGCTAGAGTGGGATTCGAACCTGCAACCCTCCGGTCACAAGGAGCCGAACTTACCACTGAGCCACCACGCCCCACATGTATATATGTTTGTGAGCATGTATGCATGTATGTATGTATGTATGTATGTATGTACGTATGTATGTATGTATGTATGCATGTAGGTCTATGTATGTATGAATGTTCGTATGTGTGCAATGTATATATAATTATATGAATATATGTATAATGTATGCATTTATACGTACATGTATGTAAGCATTAGGACACTTAATATATAGCGCATTCTAAGTACCTCACAAATGCGCTGTGATAGACTCGATAGACTCGATATCCTTCACTCGATATCCTCTACTCAATTTCCTCTACTCGATTTCCTTTTCTTGACCGCAATAATTGCTGGCCATACTCATTTAGAAGCAATCATGTAATCAGACGCGATATAAATACATATCCATCCATAGAGACATTCTCTGTCGTCCAATCGTACTCAGTGGACGACAAACAACTCAATATTTTCACGTACGTCGGTCTTCACGGATCCGTGACACGGCATCGCAATTCAATTTCTGTCCTGCCAAAACCTCCCGGCATTAGTGCCACGAAGACTTACGCATGCACACACACACACACACACACACACACACACACACACACACACACACACACACACACACACACACACACACACACACACACACACACACACACACACACACACACACACACACACACACACACACACACACACACACACACACACACACACACACACACACACACACACACACACACACACACACACACACACACACACACACACACACACACACACACACACACACACACACACACACACACACACACACACACACAAACACACACACACACACACACACACCAGATATGAGTGATATTGGAGACTGCATCGCTCGCAACGCCCTCTCTCGATGGTTGAGTTCTCCTCTTGCCATAATATGACTGCGCCATCTATTGACTTTTCTGTCCTCGATCGTTTGCACGCGGAGGAGACGGCTGTGGCTAATTACGGCGTGGAAAGAAGTACAATAAGAACGACTTCCGACTCTCCACTCTGACACAAACACCGCCGTCTCATTTGGCGAAAAGCTAACCAGATTATTTACGGGCAGTGAGCAATCACCATAGTCGTCGTCGTCGTCGTCGTCGTCGTCGTCGTCGTCGTCATCATCATCATCATCATCATCATCATCATCAGTTCCGAGGCCAGCCATTCGGCGGCGATGGGTACGAATAAAAAAATCTCCATTGTCCTTGGTCATTTGTCAATAAGTTGTGCGAAATAACTTATGTGGCATAGCCAGCATAATTATAGTTCACTGGAGTCAAACAACGCCACAGTATATGCAATACAAAAACTGTACCGTTTTTCTTTATTTAGATATACTTGAAACACAAATGTGACCTCGGCCGAGAGAAGGGACCACTTGTCGCTTTCTAGATTAGCCGGAAAACGCGTTTTTACGCTAAACGACTATATTGATTTTTGCGTGTAATTAATCAATCTGTAGCTCGAACTCACTGTACTACAACGAATCTTATGCTACTTGATGCGTTAAGGCTAAATTTAGGCATTAATGCATTGGGTACAGACATATTAAATTTTTTTATGCGATTTCCCGCCAAATGATATTTTATATTTTTGTGAAAAAAGTGCATAAATTATGGTCCAAACGCTCTGAAATTTTTTCCTCATTTTACCTAAGGTGTAAAGATGTGGAAACTGCTCATAAGTCCATTTGCGACAAGTGGTCCCTTCTCTCGGCCGAGGTCACAAATAGGCTACGTCGAAAAACAATGCTTCCCAGCAATAATGTTCATAGGACTGTGTCACTAAACATATTTCTTCCGTTGCGCATTTTAAAACCTTTTAAGTAGAGACAAACCAACGAAACTGATTCCTTAAATAATTTTGTTTTCACCTGCTACCGATATCAGGATCACCGATTCATGCCACGTGCATTAGAAAACATTGCTAATTAATTATCAAGATCAACGGTCTACTTCGCTATATCCTTCCCATTTCTACTTCTCAATTTCTTTACAACGCTGTCGTTCTTTCAGTCCATCCCCGTCGTCTCTTTCGATTTCTTTTCAGCGTTTCTTTTTACAAAGTGTGAGCACCAGATGTTCCAACGCAAGCTTTTGCGGTGGCCTGGATAAAGGAGGTATCTATGACGGTCAATCGGTTCCAATTTAGTCCCAATTAGTCCTAATTCGGACGCCGATAAGACAAGGCCTGACATACACGAACGAAATATGAGTCACGACGATCATCCAGAAGTCAGGCTCATCTAATCGAATCAAATCCAATCTATTCTAATCTTATGTTATCTAAAGTGTCCAAGATGTCATTAGTTCATGGTCGTTTACTTTAGATAACGTTTAGTTCGCTATCAAACATAGGGTGTGAACATACACGCTTGCCACACTGGACGCACAACTGGACAAAAACATCAAAGACGTGTTCGCAGTCATGCAAGCTTTCCAAATCACTCCATTGAGCACAGATGGACACACAAACAGAACTACACGTAGACGTACACGTACAAGCATGTATGTACGCATGCAACTATACATTGTGTGTATGTGTATATATTTATATTTAGAAAAGTAACCGTAGTTTAATTTTAAATATAGCTGCACATATATGGTTTTTTCCGTGCTTTTCTGTGTCCTCTTTTCATCTAAGAGCGCCGCCAATGGCTTAGTAGCAGTAGCAGTTGCCGCTTCTTCAGCGCTGCTCCCCATCAGTAATCGATGCTGAATCTGCTGAAAGCGTTAAGTGGAAATCGAAGCTCATACATGCAATATACACGAACGAGGCTCAATCAATATGCATGGACGTCAAACTATCCCGCAATGCAAGGGACTACGCCGATCTCTCTGACATTATATCGACATGGACACTTTTCACGTCATACAGACACATACAAAGACATATAGGTCTACACACACGGATACAGAACACACACAGATAAGCATACATGGTACAAACGCATACATACATACAGGCATGAGTATACTGTCGCGTATGCCTGAATTCAATAATTGTTGGCAAAACTTCAAGCGGCGTAGGCGAAGTCCTTGGCTCTATTCAACGCCGCTGTCTAAATCTTGACCTCTAATTAGTGGTCAGTGCCAACAGCGTGGTCATCAGTTTGAAATTAACCGGAATACAAGGGGTTAATATTCGCGAGTGCAATTTCACTTGCTCGACAGGGCAACGGGTGTTGGCTGAGGGTGACGGAGCTGCCGGCATTTGGCGTACGCCAAGGAGGCGGCAAGATCAATCGAAAACAGACAATAGAAACAGGGTCTTAATGAAAGGACGGATGGACGGCTGGAGGAAGGGAGATAAGCTGGAGGGGAGGGATTGACGGTAGGATGGATGGAAGAAAGGGAAGAAATGGGTGAATAGATGGATAGATAAATAGATGGACGGATGAAGGGATGGAGGAAGGGAGAGAACCTGGAGGGGAATGGATTGATGGTTGGGTGGATGGAAGGAAATAACAGGATAGTTTGTGGATAAACTAATAAGTTGATAGATGGATGGATTAATAGATGAATCGAGGGAGAGATAGACGGAGGAAAGCAGAGAAGAAAGAATGATTTGATAGCTGGAAGGAAGGAATGGATGGACGGATGGACGGATGGACGGATGGAGGGAGGGAGGTCAAGTAGGTCAGACGCCAGAGAAATCTAGATGAGGCTGACGTTACTTGATTATGGGCCAGATGACCTTCTCTACCACCACCTGGAACGAATCGGCTGAAACGAGTTCCATGTCATCAATCGATAGAACATCAATTGACCAACGCTGGCAACACCACCTGGTGTCCGGTGGTCGAGTGGCTAGGGCGTTGCTTTCTCACCTCTGCCACCCGGGGTCCAGCTTAGAACCCGTCGTCATGGGGAATATAGACAGATAGCGCGTTGCAGCCCCGCGCGTTATCGATACATATTCTTAGGTCACCGATTTGAATGCCTCTCAAAAGCCAATACATACAGTGTATATAGCTGGGTACATATGTACGTTTGTATGTATTTGTGTGTATGCATGAATGTATGTACGCACGTATGTAATTATGTACACTGTTATATATATGTGCATGTATGTGTGTACGAATTATGTATGTATCTATATATGTATATATTTATCCATGCAATTATTTATTTACGTACATGAATATACATGTTTGTTTATGTATTTATGCATGTGAATATGTATGTATGTACGCACATATGTGTGTGTATGTATGCATGTATAGATGAATGGATGCATGTGCATTCAAGCATGTATGTATGCATGCATACGTAAGTATCAAGACACTTTATATAGCACCTTTTAAGTACCTCACAGAATCGCTGCTCAAAAAGCATGTACACAATTAGAAATATTGCGCTATATAAGAAGGCAGGAATCTCGGATAGTGTTGTCTTTCCGTCTTTAAAATATTTGTTAAATCTATTAAAAAAATCTATGACGGAAGCAAGCCTCTTGCATTCCATTTAATGAATCAACAAATAATCTCGGTGTCAGTGAGATTCTTATAGACTGTCATCACCGCCCACGCCCACGAAACGTTGTCATATTGGAAAGCAGGGCAATCAATTGTTATAGGATGTCCACTGTCCATGTTGTATTATAAACTGAACGAATGAACGAACAAATGCATGGAATGAATTACTGCGATGCCGTGGGCCTGAATGACAAGTATTCGATACAGGCACAGAATGCTATATATATATATAGCGATACTAGCATTGTCTATTGTATAGGCCACCCGATAGGCTATTTCATCTGTATGCAGACAGTCTTTAGGCCAAAGGCACCTAACGGAAATTACAGAGCCGTTGACATGAAGATGACAAACAATTCGTCAGAACAATACGATGAAGATAATGTGATATACTATGCAACAAGTATATAGAATACGGATAATGGTAATATTCTATACGCGCCTAACATGATCGGTAGGCCCTATATTTACTTCCAGTACTCAGAAGCATTTAATTCAAAACTCAGTGTTTTGCACGCACAAATGTATATGAAATAAATAATTTTTTCCTAAATTTTCTGCATACATATAGGCCTACAATCCTACATGTCTTGAATCGTGCTATATGTAGAAACACTATATCGTGTTTTGCACGCACAAATGTATATGAAATAAATAATTTTTTCCTAAATTTTCAGCGTACATATAGGCCTACAATCCTACATGTCTTGAATCGTGCTATATGTAGAAACACTATATCGTGTAACATTGCGTACGCCTATTCATAGTTTAGAAATACATGTCATGTATACGTATGTATCTCCATATCATGACATACTACAGCGCCGTTCAATTGCCTCGCTATATAAAGACTGGCATAATGGAGATATGCAGCAGTTAATTAAGGCTGACCTCTCCGATGAGAAACTTCTTGCAGGCTTATGTCAGGCTATTTTAAGTACGCCAAGGCTGTTATCCCTAAGTATGCATCAAGCGTGTATACACCGACCTGCATTCAGACGTTTCTTTCGAAATGAACCGGAAAACCGTAGAACACCAATTCCATTTATATAGGGCCTACTCAGACCAGAAGTGCAGTCTCTGATATGCGGCTGCGTACCGATGCATGCCTGTACAAAAATAGAAGAAATCTGTGTCAGTCATGAACTCATATATATGGACAATCTAAGTGGATGATATATATATATATGAATATATAATATATATATGTATATATATATATGTATATATATATGGTCTACTGTATATCCAGGTTATCTGCATAGAATATCAGAGAGACTTTTCATCTCCTCCGCTATACTTCGCTTTTTAATTCGTTGATGCATGCGGCTCAGCCTGCATGCCAGTCACCTTCTAAATGCTAAAGAAATAAAGAAGGTCGTAAAGAAAATGCAAGATGTGGGCCGCAAGCGTCGAGTGATGATAACCTTAAGCCTCCTCCGTCACAGCGATTATGCGACATTCCACAGCGTGCTGGTCACCACAACGTTGTCGATTTAGATGAAGGGTATATCTACGCGTGGAATATCAGAGGTTGCGATAATGTGGCGGACTCCATGCACAGAAAAATGTTCTTCATAACATCACGTACATTGTATTGTATGTACAGTTTTGAAATTCAAGTAGGAACTGTACATTTGCACTGCTAAAATGTGCCAATATTGCTTGAACCTCTCAGTCGCCCAAATACTTGTGAATAATTAACGTGCCAGCCGTTAAACTTGATCCAAAGCAAAATTGTAAAAATGTATCAAAATAAAAGGCTATAAACTGGGCAACCTTGCTACAAAGTGCGATTATAAGTCATCTTATTAGGCAAAAACCAATGCACACATGACGTAATATGAACATATAGGCCTACACACATTGGCGTATTATGAAGATATCGTTTTGAAATCGGAAGCCTTTGGAATAACTTTTCAAACGTTCCAGAATATTAATATTTTCACGTCGTGTAGAACACACACATATATAGGGCCTACACTAGGAATTCCTTATATATAAGGTGCTTCATCGTTTGCTTGAATTCTGATATAAAACGATCAGGACTTGGATCCAGAAACTATGGTTCATGTAATGTAGTGTAATCACAGATTTACATAGCGCCTTTTCATGAGAACTCATAAGAGGCGCTTTCGACCTAACGATGGAAAACCAGGATCGAACAAAAATGGTGTTCAAGCGCTTACGGAATAGAGATAAAGACAGACTTAGAAGTTCATGTCGTTAGATGCTAGGTAACCTATTCGAGAAAGTTGGGCCAACCACAGTAAAGCTTCTGTGCTGTACTGTGGATGTTCATCCCTAGAAGATAATATAACACGGTCTTGATTCAATGCGGTTCTTGGCATGGCGCTCAGAGACAGCGCTGTAACGAGTTTCTGGTGTCCATAGCAAAAGGGACGGAAGTATGGAAAATAATATTGCTCTTGATGGGCTCGTAGATTATTTTAGATCTAGATCCACTCAGGGACTCAGAGGAATGATTAATTGACCTTAAAGTAACCGCACGCCGAGTTCCCTAATCAGAACTCGGCTCAGGTTACGACGAATCCTCTGTTCCAAGTTTGCCTCTTCATATTATGTGCCAGTGCCATACTGCCACAGGGAATAGACCTCTGTGTAGAAGATGTCTATTACTACGCTAATTCACGCTGTCTCGGATTACTTGCCCATCAGCGGTCAGCTACAAATTCTCAGCGAAATGAATAATTAAAACATTGTAAGTATCAAACCAGCTATAGCTATAGATGGTTGGTGTTCTGATGTCTTTATTCGAAATGTCTTTTAAATCTCATTTCAGAAGGGAAACCCGAAACCCTATGAGTTCTAATTCATATCTAAACTGCGGGTACTTCTCTCTAGTAGTACGCCTAACTCAGATGACTGTTAGCTATAGGCGCATACCAGAAAAGAAGCTCTCACGATTTTATCTTACATTGAAGATAAGAAAAAAGCAGAAACGCTACGTCAGAGAATTAGTTCACGGTTGAATGAATACATCCGTGCATGACTGAACAGGTTACGAAAACACAGATGGCTGCTCTGATTGCTTGAATATTGGCTATTGGAAAAAGGGAAAGAAAGACGTTAATCTTATGCATAATACATTTAGCGGTTTATACGCAATCTCAAAGCGCGCTGTGCGGTATTGCGTGTACCAACAAGCTTAATCGTACGTATAACCATAAGCAATTGCATATTTAATTGTATAGTTGCTTAACCATTGATCCACGTGACAATTTCTGAGATCTGCATAAGTCTACGTAAATCTGCGTAAACGGATTCGCTCAGAAATTGTCAAACTATACAAGACTCGTTTCAGTAATAGTGCACATGTGAGAAATCAAAATAACGCTATTATATCTGGTACTAAGTGGAACGGTGTTCCGTGGTACCGGTACGACGTCGTATTAGTGCTACGTGGTACTGGTACTTTGTGGTACTGCTTTAAGGACTACGTGCATGAAGGACTACTCATCTGCAACGTTTAATTTGTGGTGTCAGAAACAATATATGCGTGGCTGCCAAACATTTCTACCGGACACTTGCGATACGCAGATTACAAAAGAACACATGAACAGCTCCTATAAAGCTTCATTGACAATAACTTTACTGTCATAGACACAATACGATATCGTTAACACAATGACATTCTGATAGATCGTCGCTACAACCTACGGACATAGTTTGAATCAGAGACTCAGAACACGATGGCTCCTGTCAACTACGGATGGGAATCTGTTGGCTGGGTTCCACGTGTGTGCGTGGGCGCGTCATCGGTGATTCTTCTGGTTTTCTCTGCATTGTTTTGCTTTTTAATGACAATTCTGCTTCTTAATTACATTCGAAGTAATGTTGCGCTTCTGTGAGGTACTGAAAAGGCGCTATTGCAAATGTCCAGAAGTGTCTCAGTCTTTCTCTTCCTCTGTTCCGGAAAAGCCTGAATACCATTTTATTTGTTAGTGATAGCACTGACTTGGGTCGGGAGCGCCTCTGAATCGTTGAGTGGCGCCTTTATAAATGTTCGATTAGGAGAAGGGCTTTTAATATGGACCTCCGTGTAATACGGACCATGATTGGTATCTAGACTTTAGGTCATTAGTTACACCATTCAGTTATGTTTCTACATAGACCTAATCTTGTTTAATTTCTTTTCCATTATCTGCAATCGTAACAACGATAAACGCAACAACTGGTAAAGAATTATTAAAAGTAGGGCATCGACGTAACATGTTAAGTTTTTAAGCATTAGATTTAATGCATATTTTACTGAGAAAACCCTGATCGCTCAATAGCACGCATTCTGTCGATAGTTTACGCCTACGACTACAATTAAATAGATACATATATCTAATTTATATGCATACCGGTGGATCTCCTCTTTGACGTGACAAACCGAACGCAATCTTTAAAAAAGCCAAACACGCATCTTAGTCAAGAAACACATTTAAATGGTCGTTGAATAAGTACCAACAAACACGCAAGATGTCTCCTTTGTATACAAGCCTACGTTCAAGTCTACCAACACATGGTTGTCACCTGCAATACAAGCTAATTGTCCGTTTGCGGTGAACGGTGCGCATATTATTAACGTTTATGTCATGACGCTTGTTTGGTTTCATAATACTTAGTATGTATATTTATTCATGTACGGATACAATATATAAACTGAAACACAATCATGTTCCGTATACAGGGTTATGTATAATTGTATAACCCTGTGGCGATATAATGTTTAACTCTGAAACGGCCTGAGGAACTGTCAGCCATGTACCTGCACGTAACCTTCTCAGAACCGTTAATTATCTTTTCACTCAACTGACAAGTAAATGATAGGCCTCAACAAATTAACAGATTCAACCTCACATATGCGGTGTATTTAGTCATATTAACTTGAGCTTTTTAAATCTTCATACAACAACGACAACAACAACAAGAACAACAACAACTTAACAACAACAACAACAACAACAACAACAACAACAACAATAATAATAACCATGCAGAGCATTGCAGACGAATAGTGGTATTTCCAGATGTTTCTTTCTCTTTTAATTAATATTTAAGTCCCCGAGGGATCATATGTACCTTGGGGCATAAAAATACTAATACTAGTATTAATATTAATAATAATAATAAATAAAAAGAAATAATAACTATAATGATGCCACCGAGGTCCTACCTAGCGGGATACCATCCCTTTTGGATCTCCCTGTTGTATCCCATCTAACCGATATGTCAATCGAAACAATGTAGCTGCTATTGGCTGTACGATGACTAATTTTTGTTCCATCTTTTGTGCTCTATGCTTGATGAGATACAATAAAGAGTTATGTTATGTTATGTTATGTTAATAATTAATCACGAAGACATGGCTTTCCTCAACAGCCTCGGTCACCGCCTTGGCCAGATAACTGGAGACAACAGAGAAACTACATTTCTTTATCAGCGCTTATCTGTTGATATCCAACGCTTCAACGCAATTGCTTCTCACAGTACTTTCGCCACTCTGCACGACATCAACGAAGAATACCCATCCCAGAATAATCATATCCCTATCTTTTGAAATCCTGAGGAATTACATGTATCTCAGGTAAAAAATGAAAGTAATTGTCATTCGGTGTTTGTTGAAAATTGTGGGAAAGAATGTATACAGGTAACATCAGCTAACAAGACTAAAACCTGTTGAAGACGACAATAATATGTTATTATGACTATAGACTGTGGAATGTGTATTAAACTTAAGACTTTAGGAGAATAGCAGTAACATTAAAATTGGTCTAAACCGCGCTTATGCTGGTTCAGGTTCACCTTTTAATATTATAATATGTCATATGACCTTATCAACATAAGGTCATAATTATGATGCGCTGCAGTGTCCGAATTGTAGAAAAAAGACTGGGTGGGTTGAACATTTTATCCGCATTTTGCAAACTGATGTCAACGAAATTTGAAAGCATCTGATTTCAACACAAGCAGTTTTGCAAGTCAGACTCGAATCAAAATCAATTCCTTGGTTGAGAAAATAAAAAAATGCATACATGATACACAATGGAAATGTCTTCTCTTTGTCAGAGACTCAGAATCAAATAATGGTAAGTCACAATAGCACAACTGAGGGGTTGGAAACGACCCCCCGGGTGTGCAATGAAGACAACCGTGGGGTCCTAAGAAACACTAGAGGAGTTGAACCCCAGCCCCTACAATTCCCACCCTGACGCACTGCACAAAGGTCTAATGATGCGGCTCAATAGTCTATTCGGTAGCTGGGTCTGTGTTCCAACGATTGCGGGTTCAAACCTGCTGAGGACTCCGTGCAACGACTCTAAATGTTGCTAGTGAACCATTGCGTCTCATTCAGATTTATTTACCTTGATTGCGTAATTAGTACAATAAATAAATAATGAATAAATGCTTAATCGAATAAATTAATAAAATTAATAATGAATGAATAAACAAATAAATTAATAAATGAATGAATAAATTAATAAATTAATCAATTAATCAATGAATGAATAAGCGAATAAATTAATAAATGAATAAACGAATGAATTAATGAATAAACAACTAAATTAATAAATTAATAAACGAACAAACGATTAAACGAATAAATAGAAAATAAACAGCAGTATATGTCCAAATATTTAAACCATAGGCCTATATCTCGTGCAAATTACACAACAGCTCATGAAAGACTTTTTGCGTGGGATGGAAAGCCAACCGTTTCTTTTTTGCTCCCAATAATTCATAGCGCACGTGCACGTGCTGCACTAATTTTCTCATTAATAATTACAGCTGCGTGAGTCAGATGTCATATAAAATGCAGCCGTACTTAGTGTACGCCAGACAAAACCACTGTATCATGCATTCGTAGCCCTTCCACGATCTTACTCCATCTGGCAAGTGACTTCGACTTAAAAACGACCACAGCCGGTGCGTGCAATTGCCCCGCCAAATCGACAGCCGATGGCCTGACAGGTACAAGATGAATTCAATTCATTAAATGTCCAAGGCACAGACAGAAGAAGGTCTTGCCGCGCGCACCTTGCGACCTAAGCCTATATATATATATATATATATATATATATATATATATATATAGGCTGGAAAACTGACGACGAGACGTTGCATATACCGTATATATATATATATATATATATATATATATATATATATATGTATGCGTGGGCGACACTCGTACAACTACCGTCAGTTATAACAGCAGTTACCAACTGTACAATCAGAACGCCGAATGGCATATTTTGTCGGTTGTGGCGTGCAGTCAGATACTTTAGCATTAAACGCCACATTGGCTGTCTTAAATTATAAGCCAGGATGACTTTCCTTAATAGCAAGGGCCGATCGAGGGGAGCAATTGGGGGGTCATGTCTCTCTTCGCCTGAGTTTAGAAAACCAATACCAGGAACAAAGAGCAAGAGTGCAATTGTAGACCTATGCTGGTCGTATCTCCTAGTCGTAAGCTCATTATAAGAAACTCAATAGCAGTAGTAGATCTCACAGTGCTCTATTACTAGATAACTTATGCATATGGACTTTCAGATACACCAGTGTCTGTTGTCACCAGAAGTACTGGAATGAACGAGAACGGGCAGCCACAGCACGAGTCCAGTCTGAAAGGAAATCGCCCAAGCGTGTCCAGGCACAATCGTCTAGGCAAACGTCTTCACGTTTCTGCACGCTTCGTTGGGCACGGAGGCGGCAGGTGCTTGCCCGATAAAAAGCCTCCGAATGGCGGGAAAGATGTCCGAATGCTTAGGGATGACGCAAATAATGGGCGTTGGTTGATGGTTAACAGGACTTTGGTGATTGTTGTAAGAGGGCTTTAGACGGATTATTATAGGTCTGAATTCAGAGGTGCTCTTAATTGAAGGGCGTGGATGTGCACTGCCACCTGCACCTTTCTATAGAATACAAACACGATTGCAATATTACAGAATTAATATTTCCAGTTAATGTCTCATGCTGAAGTCTTTTAAAATCTGTTTTGCACAGGTTTTGTAGACACACATTGGCCTGTGCTATTCCTGAAAGTCTCATACAAACCTCCGTGCTTATATCATAAATCAAAGGCCATAAAAATGTGCTACTTGAATATGTACTTAACTATAACTTGAGTTATGCATTTACTTTGCTGTTATTGAATTTGGTGTAGGCGTTAGTTAAGAATAAATAAATCGAACACTTTGAATGTTAATCGTCCGTCATGCTAGTGATCATTTCCTGGGTGCCCTTGTTAGCGGGACTTGTCCCTTTGGGGTCTCCATTTATGACACTATCTGTTAAAAATACCTGCCTGTAAACTATGTCTTGCAAGTTGTGTTTTAATAAACGGATTGATTGATTGAACTCGACATGTGCTAATAGCAAAATGCTTAGCCTAATTTTATGCTAAAATTAAAAAAATAAATTCGCGCAACTACATGTGAGTTGAAGAGGCGAAGCACGTACACAACAATCATACAACTATATTGTATGCATGTATGTGTAGGCCTAAGTATGCAAGCATGTATTTATGTACGTATGTATAGTTGTATACATGTGTTTATGGTACGTACACATAGTTAAGCCTACTGTATATGTATTCATACATGTATGTATGTATACGCCTACGCACGTACATGCATACATGCATGCGTACATATATACACACGCATAAATTTATTATACACATACATATATGCATACATAAATTGACGTATATATATATATCTTGCTATATAAATATCCCGAAAAATACATATTGTTATTAATTAGCAATTTCTAAAGCACCGGTGTCTAAAACACTAGCCATCGACTGATGGCGCACCAGAACCAGGCCGTAATGAGGTGAACTTCTACAAGTCTGTATAGAGAGAGAGACACAGAGACATAGACAGAGAGACACAGAGAGAGAGAGAGAGAGAGAGAGAGAGAGAGAGAGAGAGAGAGAGAGAGAGAGAGAGAGAGAGAGAGAGAGAGAGAGAGAGAGAGAGAGAGAGAGAGAGAGAGAGAGAGAGAGAGAGTCGTATACGGTGAATAAGCAATTCGAAGAGATATGTCTTAAGTAGAGAATAAATGACACGTGAGAGTCTCCTTGTTGACCTGATTACGATGTGGGTTTGGTCAACCTTGGGCAATATATGCCGGCGATATAAAAGTTGCTACTTTATAGTAATACCAAAGATACTAAGTATTAACCTGGCTATTTCTATAGCACCTTTTATCTCACAAAAGTGCTATAGCACATAGTCGAACAAGCGGATGATTTTCTAACTTTACTTTACTGATGCATACCTTGTTTAACCTAACCTTTGCTTACCATATACCTTGACCTCGCATAAACCTAACTTGCCTTACCTTCAAGGCATCGACAAGTGTCCGAATTATCACTTATATCAAATCTTGCACATCGAAATCCGAGATGGTAATCAGCATCCTCAGGTCTCGTCTGACTCATCAGTTAATTCAAATTCATCCCCAAAACGCAATCTAACACGTATGCAAGCGCGCACTTGCCATGCAGGCGCTGACCTCGGTGTCCTTGCACTGCGGGAATATATATAGCAGAGCTTCGGAAAAAAACGAACGTATGGACGGCATCAATTAATTATGAGTGGACCCACCACAACGCAGTAAATACGCTCCTGTACAGGCGGAATGATAAGTAATTGAAACTAGACATACACAAATCCGATGCCAAAAGACTCTCTGAGGAATAGAATTACCTATAAACAGTTGCTAATTAATTTAGAATTACCTATAAACAGTTGCTAATTAATTTAGTTTTCAAATAAAATTGATGTTCAGACGTCATGGCAATAGATAAATTAAGTACAGGTAAGCCTACAAATAGCCTATAGGCTTATCGATCGACCTATTATGTCTAAGGGACTGTGATATCAAGCAGCCTCGTATAATGACTATATTGCAGTCGGTTTATATTTTCATTGCCAGCAACGACATCGTTCCCTGCATCACGGACTGTGGATAATCTGCAATGTTCCTGACTTCCAATCATAATTCACCCGATTCCAAAGGAATCCTAACGATTTCGACTGTCACAGATATGCATGAATTTTTATACAGTGGATGTCGGCATGCATAGATTAAAGAAGGAAATCGAAGCATACAGAAAAGGCAAAGAGGAAATATAGATAACTAAACAACAAATTAAAACAGATAAGGCCAAAGAAAAATGATGGGAGGAACAATGTGACGATCTGGAGGAGTTACAAGAAAACGGAAGATATGATCTGATACCTGCAAAAATTCAGACATCAACAAGGACTGGATTGGATGATGAAAGACGGTTATCGCGAACTGAAGGAGAGGGCTAAACAACGAGACGAATGGTGACATCGGGCGCACGAACCTGTTTAAGGAGGCAGAGAACCGAAAAAAGAAGAAGAAGATGAAGAGGAGGAAGAAGAAGAAGAAGATGATGATGACGATGAAGAGGAAGATGAAGAAGAAGAAGAAAATGATGATGATGACGATGAAGAGGAAGATGAAGAAGCAGGAGGAGAAGAAGAAGAAGATGAAGAGGAGGAGGAAGAAGAAGAAGATGATGATGACGATGAAGATGAAGAAGAAGAAAATGATGATGATGATGATGACGATGAAGAGGAAGATGAAGAAGGAGGAGGAGGAGGAGGAGGAGGAGGAGGAGAAGAAGAAGAAGAAGAAGAAGAAGAAGAAGATGAAGAAGATGAAGAAGATGAAGAACAAGATGATGAAGAATATGAAGAAAACGAAGATGAAGATTAAGGTCAGATTAGATTAGATTGGATTGGATTGGATTCATTGCATTGATAGATCAATGTAGGCTGCGATGACTATGTTAATTTTATCAAATTAACTCTTGGACCTTAAGACTTCGAGCATCGTCTCTCCGTCTGGTTTCGATGTGTTGCTACTTTAGAATCTCGATCTCAGTCTGACACAGATGGAAACCGTAATGTAATGTACCTTGCCGAAATTTATCAGCGCCACATAAACCAACTTCTTCATTGGCGCTTAGTCAAGTCATATTTGCAAGAGCCAAACTAACATTCACACACGCTAAACAACTGCACTTAATTAATAAATTTATTTATTCTACATATGTGGCGTGTATCTTGACATTTATGTAGTGCCTTTACGTCAGAAATATCTGGGTAGATATAATGGAACTAGTCTGGAGCAATGTAATACAATGAATGCGTGTAATATAAATTCTCGCCAACTTCTGTAGCGCAGTGTTTAAAAGAAGCACCGAAACTTGGCGGCAACTTTACAGACAGGAAGAAAAGAGCAGAAAACAGAAAGCCACGGTGAAAAAGAATCACTTGATGAACAAGACATCGATCTCATATACAGACCACATTTTAGAATGGTCTATTCCGGGTGCGACCCACTGAACTTGGCCTCAGTGCTGGACTGTGATGACCCGTAAGTGATAGGCAAGGTCAAACCAAGTGCTCATTATTATCCATTTCTCTCAACTACGGGTTGTGCGATGATCTGGTGGCTGGCGAATATCGAGATATCGGGGCTCAAATCTGCGCCAGAGCAGAAAGATGTTTAGAACTTTCGACTCCACTTACGCCCCTGGTAAACCCAGCTATATTACATGTGTTTACACTAACAGTACACTATTAGTGGTAAGATCAGACGGAGAGAGAGAGAGAGAACTGGCCACCCACTATTATATGTCGAAGCTCTAGAGTAATGAAATCGCTCACCCTTCGTACCCGTGATTGCCTCTCAAGTTATCCTAAGGAACTACATGTACCCTTCTCTTATTCTCTTCCCTCTACCCGGTCATATTTCTCACAGAATGCGTCTTCATGCAGGCTATTGCTTTTACAAAACAACTGTAATTTGATAATACCCTCCTGACAAAGTTCTGACGCGTACATTGAAGTCAGACGAACATTACATCATTAAAAGCCGTAAGAAGACTGAAAGAGCAAACTTTTCAGTTTAGAGGGAGGGACAGTCTTTGTAGGAGAGTTGCGAACACGAGGAAGTAGATATAGAGGAACCGGCGACTGTGAGGCCTTCAAGTAGGCCTACGAAGTCATGAGTGAGGGTCAAATAGGACACCATTTGGCTCTCGCTTCTTTTACATGTACTGGTTAACCTTTTTGCAACAGAATGGTGCCTTGTTTTCACTGGAGGCAATGGCAAAAGACCGACTTATTTAGTCATTGATTTGTTCAATTAACTATTCATCGACATGTACGACTATCGCAAGGATCAAAGTCAGTATTCCTCTGTCAATTTATATAGCGCCAGGTTACAACAGAGACCAAAGTTTTTGACTGCCTCGTGTAGACATCGTAAAAAGACGATATATATACATTATCTGAGTGAATGAATGAATGAATGAATGAATGAAGGAAGGAAGGAAGGAAGGAAGGATGGAAGGATGGAAGGAAGGAAAGAATGGATGAATGAATGAATGATTGAAGGAAAGAAGGAAGGATTGAAGGATGGAAGGAATGAATGAATGAATGAAGGAAGAATGGAAGGAAGGAAGGACTGAATGAATGAATGATGGATGGAAGGAAGGAAGGAAGGAAGGAGGGAAGGAGGGAAGGAAGGAGGGAGGGAAGGAAGGAAGGACTAGATCTGTAACCCTGACCATTGCAACAGGTAAAGTATGAGCGATATTACAGTATCATGGAGTATTTTTATGTCTTTTTTGACGCAGGTATGATTTCATTGAACGCTGGCTGCAGCTGTGTCGGCCATAACAAAGGAACTGTGTCTTGTATGCAAATGGGATGACATCTGGTCTTCATCTGTTGCCTGACCCACTGAAGTACCACACATTGCACCGATTTATATACATATCCTCTCTCCAACTATTCATCCATCCATCTATCCATCCATCCATTCATCCAATCAGGGATGCAGGCATCAGAAATGAATCTACCTACATTGCTGATTAATGATGAAGGAAATTGCACGCTTCGCTGACCAGCCACCAGCTGTTATATCTGCTCGCCACTGTCGGCATAGCAACTGTTGCTGAAGCATTCGTCACCATACACATATATGTGTAAGCTGCAGCTATGGCAACGCACTAAAATTATAAACCCATAATACGCCGTTTTCGTAACTTATAGATAAGGATAATCAGTTTGACCTGCTCGCCAATAATTTAGATAGCTGCAACTAATATTAAAAAATAGAGACACGTATTAGGCTATATTGGTCTACATAACACAACCAGGTGTCTATGCAGAAGGTTTACTGTATTGTCAGAGTTTTGCATGTTGGCCTACGATTCTGCTGCTTTCGTTTGTAATCCATACATTATCTTCTAAATATAGTCCTGGTCACGACTTGACCTTTGTGCACCATCTTCTTATGCACAAGACACCGGTGCGATCAAGGTTACTAATTACAATTGCGCTAATCGATATGCTGGGTCTTACGTATCCAGTCTAACAGGTAATTAATTAACTGGCTGATAGATTTGCGTGTAGGGTTGGAATTGAATCGACAAGGTCATTCTCATGCAAAAGCAAGAACGCTTAAATAGGTAGTTAATGAGTATTTTTTCAGTTTGAATCGATTTGCTAAGCGGAGCCTCATGCTCAATCTGCAATAGGCTCTAATTACTTATAGTATGAATTAACACAGACATTTGGGGGGGGGTCCATAGAGTAGTGGTAACATCACTGGCGTGAAGTGCAGTAGGTAGCGGGATCGCCTCCCGTAACCCTCTCAAGGTCCACTCAGCCTATCAATTCGCGACACAATTCGTCCTACATCTCATTTGTTAAAATGAGATGTAGGACGTGATGGGCGCCTTGCATGGCTGCCGTATACAGTTAAAACTCGACTCCTGTAATAACTTGTGATCATCCGTTCATACTGATTTGTAATCATACTGCGTTATTGTCAGTTTGAAGATATTAAACGAAGATTATTATCTGTTTCCTAGCAAAGATCTGTTAACAAAATCGATTCATATATTCTGATTCTCGCGGCTTACATGCGGAGACTTTTACAAAAGCCGTGACTTCCAATCCATGCGACTCGACAAAGACAAAAGACCAAAAGCTTTACACATTAATGTTCGAGGCGCATTGTTACTGGCGTCTAAGCGAAGCATTGAGCAATGACGTTTCGTTGAGCTGATGTAATGAGTGGGTCAGTGGGTGCAGGAGTGACATGCGTCGCGTACAAGTCAATGCATGTATTTTTGCATACATAAAATTTATATAGCGCCTCTTGCAACATGCTGCTCAGAGGAGTGATTGTACAGACGCTCAGAACACAATGCATACACAAAGTGTACGCTTTATAGTACATGAACATAGACCTAAATTATATCGATCCGTATATCTAATTGATTTTAAGATACAGAAATAATATTCGTATACATATTAATATATTAATTATAGGCCTAACCATCGAAGGTCTATATCTAGTATCCAAAAATTAGACAATAATAATTCGTTATCCGTGCAGCTATAGACACGCCCTATATAGTCACTGTGCAATAGAGTGCGTATACGTTGTTAATTGTGCGGGTTAAGTTACGACAGTGTATTTGACAGTGAAGACATATATAGGCCTATCGTAATCGTAACCGTAGGTTAAACGCATCCTCAAGAAAACACACCAGAGATGTTCTCAAGCTCAACGCGCAAGACCATGATCAAAGAGAATGGTTGTCTGTGTGGTAATTAATTTGCCGTTTGACGACGCTGTGTCGTAACAAGAAGATTATCGTCGCCCTCCTCCGTCATCCTGGCTTAGGACTGGCACTACCCGAGTACGGGCAGTGGAGGAGATAAATAGAATATAGTTTTCATTATCTGGTCTCTTATGTTCGTAATGCATGGTATACGATGTTAATGCAATAATTAAATAATCCAGATTATTTATTATCATTGCAACGATTGTAGTTGTAAGGGAGCTTTTTTAATCCAGACAATTCCAGAATATGGCGAACTTACCTAAGTCCAATCATCCGGAATATTTCACCGATAGACGCGTTACCCAAGTCCAGTCATCCAGAACATTTCATCGATAAGCGGCAAACTATCCCAACATCAATATAATCCACGAATCATTAAATAAACGAGAATCCATGCAAACCAATAGACTTCGACTTACGCTAATATAGTCCAACATGACCTTACGACTGCAGACATCGTTGTATCCCAACGCTTTATCATCATCAGCTCAGCGTACTAGGTCTACTCAAAGGCACAGACGAGCAGTACCTCGCAATAAGTTTCATTTCTTCAAATAACGAATCCGTGCAGATAAATACGAATCCATATACAAAATCTGTCTTAGTCGGCAGACGACAGCCTTGGAAAGGAATTTCGCGCCCAAAGTCGTTGCTAGGCGCTGTCTATCTAGCGGTTTACGGGCAACACAAACAAGCGACCTCAGTGGACAACAGGTTGTATATGACAGAGCATGTCGGCTTACATCAATAATAATGAATATTCATATACAACAAAACTATATATAAACCATTGAACCACGCTTCATATATACTTCTCAGTTACCATATATTTATACACACACATATATAGCTGTATATAAAACTGTATATATATATATATATATATATATATATATATATATATATATATATATATATATATATATATATATATATATATATATATATATATATATATATATATATATATATATATATATATATATATATATATAACTTTAGGCCCAGCGCACGATTTGCTGCCATTGGTTAGCGAGACGTCAGACATCATAGGGCTGAGCCTGTATGAATACCTGGCTATTAAAAAGTATTGATTGCAGGTGCAGAGTGGATGAGCGCCGCCTAGCGTGCACCTGCCTCCGTTAACCGCCTTTTGTAGCAGAAAAGGCCATTGAGTCTTACAACTGAGAGGCGACTGATCCGGTGCATGCTATGGCGGCTTTCTATGAAGCGGTCTCATGACTGTCTCTTTTCCTGTCTATCTCTCTGACTGTCTTCCAGTTGGTCTCCCTGTCTGTCTCTCTGGCTTCCTGTCTGTCTGTCTATTTGTCTGTCTCTTTGTCTGGCTATCCGCCGTTTTCGAGACAAATGAAGCATAGAATGTGTTATATAGGCCCTACATAGTGTCTCTATCATTATAGGATTAGGGTCTGCTTGAATAAAACTGAGCCGTTATACAAGTTAGGGCCTACGTATATTATTATATATGTATTATATGCATGTATATATATACATATATATCACAAATATATATATAATATATATTATATTCTATATACGCAAGCGGTATTGAGTTCAAGATCCAGCTGTAGATCGTCAAAGTAATCATGGAATGCAAACTCTTATCTGTAGCAACCCTGCAGCTGAGAATATAACGTGGTTTGACTGGTGTAAGATTGTCTGGCAATAACGGTATACGGCCTACATGCACACCAAATGATGTGGCCTGCAACCAAACATACAAATATAGTTTTAAAGGGCGTCGGACGGCAAAAATGTCTGGTTCTTGGTCATATTAGTACCTTTATCTACTTTAGTGCATTAGAGGTCATGCAATTATTGCAGTTACAGGTATTTAGTTACAATATCTCATGCCGTAAACATTAGCAATGTGTATAATGCCTACTGCATTACCAGACAGATGTGGATAGGAGTTTTCTTGCTACAGTAGTCACTGCGATTATCAGACTTCGAATTCAAGGGTTTTGACTTCTCGTTCATTAGATGTGGCGCTATCTATAGTGGATTTAGGCCGAGGAACATGTATACATTACTGCTTGCCTTCTCATGGCTGCCAAACCGTGTGTTTAGTTAAGATATTGATTGTACTTTCATGTTTCAATGTAATCTTACTGCGTCTGTCGGTTTGAAACAATAAAGAATATAATTATTATTAATTATGTATGTATGTATGTATGTATATGTATGTATGTATGTGTGTGTATGTATGTATGTATGTATGTATGTATGTATGTATGTATGTATGTATGTATGTATGTATGTATATATGTATGTATGTATGTATGTATGTATGTATGTATGTATGTATGTATGTATGTATGTATGTATGTATGTATGTATGCATTATGTATTTGTTCGTTTAACTATGTATTTATAGACGGATGGATGAATAGATGCATATATCAAACCACTCTATGTACCGTCTTCTAAGTACGTCTTCTCTGAAAGGCTTCAGTGTGGAAACTGTTCTTGACATTTACACATGAAAGGATTCCGCGAAGGACGGATGCCAGAGGAGGCGCGCGCTCCGGACATGCCTCCCTCCATATGAGTGTAGGAAGCCAGTTCAAATTAGAACACAGAGCAGGTCTAGAAGGGCGAATCCACGGAGACCACACTGGTCATGCCCTCTTTCTCTAGACTCAAATCTGCGATTAGTCATGGCAGGTGTTGCGATTCGATCCGCCTGTTTATCTTCCGTAGCCAAACTTCCGGTTTTTCAAGCCTGTTGTATACCGATTAGTTTTGTGAGAAAGATTGGACCTTAGGATGGGGGTGGGGAAAGGGATTTGCGTAGAAGCGACCCGTCGATTGATGATGCCTTGTGCGTTAGGAAAACGCCGCTATAGAAGTCACAGTTAAAAAACCTAATTGTAATTGTAGTTGCAAATTTATATAGCGCCACGTCAAGAGAGCCCCAACAGAGGCGGTCCCAACCTAACACAATGAACCAGGATCGAACACATGGTCGTCAAGCGTTACGGAAAAGAGGCAGAGAGGCTGAGGAGCAGGGGCGTAACTTTAGTCTAAAAAGTGGGGGGTACCAATTTCTTCTCCACTTTAACTTTTCGCACGGAGACCGTCTTTTGGGAAGGCACAATAATAAATATTCATTGGCATTGTTTAAAAAGTGGGGGGTACGGTACCCCCTAGTCCAAAAAGTGGGGAGTACGGGTACCCCTCGTACCCCCCACAAATTATGCCTATGCTGAGGAGTTCATGTCCAGGTTGTTAGGCGGCTTGTTCCAGGAGGATGGGCCAACCACAGCAAAACTTCTGTGCTGGACCGTGGAAAGTTCGGGCCGGTGGAACACCAAGTCTCCTTAGAACGTCAAACGTGCATGCCAAAGTGGAAAGTGCTGGTGAAGGACAGCAGAGAGAGCATGACAATGTCAACGGGTGAGGAATTCTGAGAACGTTATCATAGCATTCTGGCAACGGTTTTATTGCTCTGAACGACGTGAAGTCGTCTATAACTCAATCATATGATAGGCCTATGCGCAGCTGGACGTTTGGACTGTCACTCGTAGGAAGTGCATTTGAAGATAGGCCACAGGTTTCCATATCAAAACTGCACTTTTTATCTAAGGTAGCCGTTAGTGGAACTGCAGTTATCTTAACGACCCAATGCATCAATCGCTAGGGTGCGCTGCGGTTATCGCTAACGGGGTCAGATTGTGAGCTGCTCTTAAACCTCGATGCTATCGACGGGAGGACGCTTGCAGCCGATGCTGAAGCCTGAAGTACCCGGTACCCTAGAAGGCGTTGCCCTGTCCAGTTTAACATCAGCGCTTCGTAAATTTATAGTCCAATCTTCGCTGGTTGGTATGGTGAGTTGATGACGTGATGGAGGTCCTAGGATTGTCCAGTGCAGAGGCGTCTATCCGTTGTGAAAATTGGGGGTACGTCCTACGGCGAGCGCGCAGCACGAGTATATTAAGGGGTATTTCTTTGCACCAATTCTTCGTTGTTTAGGCCTAGTGGATTGTGTGGGTCAGGATGGGAATTGTCCGGGGGGTCTCAACCTCTCTAGTCTTTCTTAGGACCCCATAGTTAAGTCTTCATTGCAAACCCAGGGGGTCGTTTCCAATCCCCTCAGTTGTGCTAGTGTGACTTAATTAGCATTATCTGACTCTGAAGAAATTTCCATGGTGTATCATGTATGCATTTTAAAATTTTCTCAACAAAGGAATTTATTTTGATTCGAGTCTGACTTGCAAAACTGCTAGCGTTGAAGTCAGCTGCTTTAAAATTTCGTTGACGTCAGTTTGCAAAATAGGCCTACGGATAAAATGTTCAACCCCTCAGTCTTTTTCTACAATTCCAACACGTACTGGTGTGGGTCTGCTGTACAGGTCTGGGGCGAAGCTCCCAGTAGAGTTCAAAGACAAAACCTCTGGTCTAGGAGTCAGAAGCCTACCAGGAAATTGGCAAAAACAATGCACTATAAACGGTAAGAGTTACCAGTGGTGGGCCCACGCATTCACGTGGAACCCAACCAAGGGATCCCCGTCAACAATCGACAGATGGCAACATGTTCAGAGTCTCTGGACCAAGTAACGTCGATAGGTGACCTCTGTAACTTATAATTTACATAATTTTACATTCGTCAATCACTTCAATGTGCAGTAGGCCTAATGCATTGTTGTAATGCAAGCAGATAAATACGAACACATGCTTGCATAGGTATTGTAATGTCGCTATTTAGGCCTACACAGCAGCTCACAATTTGCCAGGGTCCCACCAATGGCTTCACCCCTTTTGAAAATATTGCCGGGACTCGGACTCCGGAGGCTCCCCTATGATCGACGCTTTTGGTCCAGTGGCTACATGTAGAGACGAGGGTTTTTATTAGGGGTGGGGAGTGCTGGTCGAAAATGGACGCGTGCAGACTGACCGGGTTTCTTAAGTACTGGTTTATCTGAGTTGAATTCCAATTGGGTTAGATATGTGCTTCCAAATACGCTCCAGGGTTCCGAAAATGCCCCTCAATTCTCCCATGCGGTGATCCCCACATAATTATTGGGGTATGCGATAATATAGTGGCGACAAGCTAGCGTGTTGGACTGTCAACCGAGAGGTCGGGGGTTCAAATCTCCGACGGGGATTTGTTTCGAGATTTTATGCCCCGCGTGGACCTCTACCGAATTCAACTGTAGGCCTAATGGGTACATTGACCGTACACTGTAGGTGGGACGATCAGACGGCGAGGAAGAGGATTGACCTTCATATTGCCGAGGCTAAGAAAATGAAGTCGCTAGCACTTATTACCATGGATGTCTCTCAGCTCAAGGGACTGCTTCTGTTAATTGATTATAAGCTATGTTTTGTTTATCCTTGCAATGTTTAGTTATCGAACTAAAAATACAACACAATACAATTGCTACCGGTAGGTAGGCATACTGTAAGTAATTGCATTGTGCTTTCACAGAGGATATCGCTACCGCTAGGAATAATTGCATCGTGACCTCACTGAGGATATTGCTTGCTTGCTACCACTAGGAATAATATTGCATTGTGATTTCATAGAGGATATGTTGCGTTAGCAACCTCTTCTAACCTCTCGGAATAATTGCATTGCGATTTCATACAGGACGTGTTGCATTGATTTCACACAGTATTATGTTTCCGCAGGGTGGGAATTGTCGGGGAGATGGGGAGTTAGTCCTTCTTATGACCCCTTAGGACCTTCATTGCACATCCCAGGGGGTCGTTTCCAACTTCTCAGTTGTGCTAGTGTGATTTAGCATTATTTGACTCAAGTCTCTAACAAAGAGAAGACATTTCCATGGTGTATCATGTATGCATTATTGAATGTTCTTGACAAAGGAATTGATTTTGATTCGTCGGACTTGCAAAACTCCTAGGGTTCAAATCAGCTGCTTTCAAATTACTTTGACATCAGTTTGTTGTATTTTCCTTGTACTTCAAATGGCTTCAATAAAAGGATTGATTGATTGATTGATAGAAATACTGATAAAATGTTCAACACCAGTCTTTCTCTACAATTGTATTGTGATTTCATAGAGAACATGTTGCCACAGCAACGATTGTCTCACCTCCGGGAATAATTGCATTGTGATTTCATAGAGGATATTGCCTTAGCAACCTCTTGTAATAATTGCATTGTGATTTCATAGAGAACATATTGCCGTAGCAATGATTGTCTCACCTCTGGGAATAATTGCATTGTGATTTCATAGAGAACATGTTGCCACAACAACGATTGTCTCACCTCTGGGAATAATTGCATTGTGATTTCATAGAGAACATGTTGCCACAGCAACGATTGTCTTACCTCTGGGAATAATTGCATTGTGATTTCATAGAGGATATATTGCCTTAGTAACCTCTTGTAATAATTGCATTGTGATTTCATAGAGAACATGTTGCCGTAGCAATGATTGTCTCACCTCTGGGAATAATTGCATTGTGATTTCATAGAGGATGTATTGCCTTAGCAACCTCTTGCAATAATTGCCCTGTGATTTGATACAAACTTTCCATAGCAAGGTCTTGCAATAATAATTATTGCATTGTGATTTCATAGAGGGCACGTTACCGTAGCAACCTCTTTTTTAACTTCTGGAAATAATTGCATTGTGATTACATTTTCGCAGAGGATGTATTGCAGTAGCAGCCTCTTGTAATAATTGCATTGTGATTTCATACAGGGTATATTTCCATAGCAACATCTTGTAATAATTGCATTATGATTTCACAGATAATAATATTGCCAGCTCTTTTAGTAACAAAAATAATAACAATGAGCATGATGATGATGGTGACTACGCTGATGATAATGCTTGGTAATTGTTTTGAATCTTGAGGGCTTCCTCAGATAAAATAATAATGGGCCAAAACAATGGGTATGAAAAGTGGGGTATGGTACCCTCCAGTCCAAAAAGTGGGGTATGGGTACCCCTCGTAAATTACACCTATGGGTTTCAGCCCTTCCTACAATCTTAGACCTACATGCCTCTATTACTGAAGGCATGTCTATTGTATTAGGTTGCTTGATTCATTTTAACGTTCACATTGGATAGCTTCAGCCTAGATCCCTTGGTATATAAAAAGTTAACGCCCATAGTTACGTACATGAGAGCTGGCATCATTCTACTGGACCCTCTGGCAAAGGCATGTTTAATTAAAGTCCAGCATCAAACACCTGTCATGATTGCAGCTTAGTATGAAGAGAAGAAGTGCAGTCCCTTTATCTAGCCCTGGTATGAAGTGTTAGCGACTTCATTTTTCTTAGCCTCGGCATGTAAGGGCGAGTGGCCCGCCCTCTCCCTAGCCGTCTCATCTTCCCACCAACAGTGTATGGCCAGTGTACTCACTATAGCAGAGTTGGCTAGGGGGCACAGGTCTAGCAGAAATCTCGACACAAATTTCTGCACTGGCAGGGATTTGAACCCCGACCTCTCGATTGACAGTCCAGCGTGCTAACCACTACACTACCGAGCTTATTATGAACAAAATTAAATTAACTTTCCAGGCAGACTTAGTCAGTTCTAAAACTAAGAATGAAAAAAAGACAAGTCAACATCAAACTATTCACATACAGTATTTGTCTCAGTAGCTTGGCACAGTCTTAATATGGTTAGCGAACAGTATTGTTTCCCTACCACATTCATGCATTGTCCCATTGGCAAATGCTGGTGGCTACCTATATTGGCCCAATTTGGGTATCTGTAAGTGGCCACCAGTGTTCACCAATGACACAATGCGAGCCACAAAAGGGCCCACTGAAAGTGGCTGCTTCGGGGTTTGAGTAAATTGCAAAGCCTTGATTGTTAAACACAGATCTGAAACATGCCTAACTATCTATTATTCCTTTTAAAACCTGCCTTCAACACACATCTAGCATGTATCTATTGGCCTAAGTTGTTCTGCTAAACCTATAACAGCTTTGCATATAAGTAAGTATGATTATATAACTGAGATATATTGTTATACAAAGTTCCAGATGTTGCAAATGTTCAATGACTGCAAATGTTCAAAAGACTGCTTACACTTCTGTCAAAAAGACAATATCACTGAAGATGCTAGAAAATGTGTAAAGCAGTATTATTTTTACATGGACACTTAGAAAATCAAATTTATTACAGAGTGTATGGAAAAGAAGCCACCATATTACAATTTAAACCTTATTTTCAACTCAGTAATGGCGCTGACTACTTTATAAATTGATTTACAACTTTGGATATCAGTCGCAACATTAAATGTGCACTCAGTACACTTAGAACGGCTACCACCTTTCAATAAAAAATTTGTTCGACTCATAAAAATGGACCTAATGTGATGCATGTCTTTGTAACTGCTCACCTGCACACGAACTTAAAACCTCGATTGTAAGATCAAGTGGAGTACACAACTGCAAGCGCTATCACACCTACTGCCATGGTAATACCATATCCCGCTGAATACCACATCATCGACCACTTGCTAACCTACACAAATTTATAGTATTGTATATGTAGTATTATGTACCAACATAAGCAGTTGACAGAAGACATTTCTGAAAGATTTTAAACATTTACTGTTACATTTACAAGATTTACGCTGGAATGACAGGGACTTGGAGATTGTCACTACAATAGTTAAAAGACACAGTATCCAAATTTGAATTTAAATTCTGAAACAAATTATATACCTCACTGTGCTAACAAACACTATAGCATTAAACAGGTTCACCACCTGAAGCAAAACTTAGAAAAAGCTTAAAACGATTTACAGTGCTCACTAGTTATCGGTTTAGCCTGCTGTAAAAGTTAGGGTGCTAAACATCGTGAATATCAATGTAATTCATCTTTTAAACCTCATCTTCAGTATCTTATAAATATTCATTGTACAATTTTTTAAATATTACTGTATTCTGCTAATATGCTTGATTCTTTTGATGTTCTATCAGTTCCTTAGAAATGTACAGATTTATCACGATATTCAGACTAACTTGTTTAGATACGCTTAGCAAAACGTGTAATACATCATAGTAAATCTTGGAAAGTCAACAGTCAGTGGTTACTGTAGATGTTACATTT
Source organism: Allolobophora icterica (assembly GCA_963556255.1). Lineage (NCBI taxonomy): Eukaryota > Metazoa > Annelida > Clitellata > Crassiclitellata > Lumbricidae > Allolobophora > Allolobophora icterica. The sequence continues at coordinate 37,743,113 of OY744610.1, read as the reverse complement.
ACTATACCAAGTTTTTCTGTTGGCAAACTTCATCATTTTCTATTTCAAACTGAAACTCCCTCTGTTGAAAATTCTGGTTGAGCATTGTTAATTATATTTTGGAAAGCTCTCAGAATGACTAACCAACTCAGATTCAGCATTTTAAAGCTATCAGTCTCCGTCAAATGATTAAAGGCTTTAGATATAAAATAATGAAACCGAATAAGGTAAGGACATCATGCTGTCACTGCCTTTAGCAACAAAAGGGTAATCTTTGTATGGGAGGATCTTGCAGTGCATATTTTAAGGAATTTAGACTACTGGGACAAAAATTTTGAACTCGTCTCTGAAAAACTTTGATGACCTTTTTCTGGGAATTCATCTCCCCGAAAAACTTCATGACCTTTTTTTAGGAAGTCGCCTCCCAAAAAAGTCATCTCCCGAAAACCGATGATGACATTTTCTTGGGAATTCTTCTCCGAAAAAGTTGATGCCCTTTTTTAGGAAGTCATCTCCTGAAAAAGTCATCTCCCGAAAACACTTCGTGACTTTTTTAGGAATAATTCTCCAGAAAAAGAAAAAGGTTGATTACCTTTTTTTAAGGAAGTCATCTCCCGAAAACAGTTCATGACCTTTTCTTAGGAATTCATTTCCCAAAAAAGTTCATGACCTTTTTAAGAATTTACTACTGGGACAAATCTTAACACTCTTCCAACATTTTGCCCCACTACTTATACTTTAACCATACATTGCCTGGGACAAATCAGCCTAACTACTGGGACAAATCCTAACACTACATAGGACATTTGTCCCACTAGTTATACATTTAAAATATGCCCTGGGATCTTGGGATTGAAATCCAAACTCGAAAACAGCAAGTTGAACACAGTTGGTTACATGGCTCAAAAATAAACTGTTAAAGTAACACAGTGTTAGACTAAGCAGCGCTAACAAGTCCCAAAAAGTACTCCAAAAATAAATTAAACCTACAAACCAAAAAATGCTTTAAAGCTAAAACAACATCAGGACTAGCAAGACTTAAAATGAAGTTAAACAATTAGCTTCTTACCAATACTTCAAAAGCAGCTTTTAAAACTAAATTTTCATATTTCTACTGCTATTATTGCACTAACATACACATATTGCATACCTACTGTGATTCATAATGCTTGTTAAATACACAATATGTTTAGCCATGAGGAAACTAGGAAAAGACAAACTCGTGACAAACAGAAATGTGCACAAAATGATTAAAATTCACATGCTACGTGAAACACATATACTTTCAAATACAATAAATATCCAATGTATAGAAATAATAGAGTAAAGAACAGAATCTTAACTGCATGGTTAGACTAGAGATTTAAACAAACAAAAGTAAGGATGGATAGCCTAACTCCAATAACTATATGATTAGTCATTTAAATTTCACAAAATATCATCGAATTTCACAGTTTAAATCAGATCATTTTATGTGAGCAAACCTAGAAATTCATAGCACTATCCACCTCAAAATGCTGCAAACTATCAAAACAGAACAACCCAATCAATACGCAAAAAATAAGTACTCAAAAAATAAATTAAACCTAAAGATAAAAAATCAATGCTTTAAAGCTAAAACAACATTAAGACTAGCAAGACTTAAAATAAACAAAATCTCACTTCTTACCAAAACTTCATTGCAGTAAACAATATTTTATTCAGACCCTAGAGAATTCTGTTTGACAATAAAGACATGTTAATGTAAGGCATCGTAAACTAACTTCCATTGTTTTCATGTCTCTGTTTGCAATAATAATCAATACAATACTAATTATCATGAATTTCATCTGCAACATTTCACAAGCAAGAGGTGACAGACAAATGCATCTGCCATAATAATAATAATAATAATATTTATTCTTTAATTAAGCGCCTGCAAATGCACTGCGCTGTACATGTACATGTTATGCGATAAATCTTAACTACTAACAGAACAGACAGCCTGAAATACATCAAGCAACTCAAACGTCAACATCCGTCATAGGATGAGTCAGACATGGTGGCATTCAAGAAGAAACATACACAAGAAATGTTAAGTGTGTCACATTAATCAATTATACATATATATTGATAAATTAATGTAGAAATGACTATTCCATGACTGTTAAGGTAGTCAGCCAAATGTCTGCTTGTGGCCTAAAGATCTATATCAGGAAACTACCTTATAACGAGGTTATGTAATAATTTTCTACGGCTGCAAAAAATTTAGGATCTATGTCTCTGGCCTTCTTATATCAGAACTCGTGTTATAATGATGGCATTAAAACAATGCTCAGCTGTAGGGTCAATTACTTTGATATATAAAATAAAACCTAATATTTTTTATAATATATTAAAATAATACATTAATGCATTAAAATAAAGCATAAATAGATTAAAAGATTATGTAACAAAGTAAGCAGAAAATGTATAATAATAAAACCAGATCAGACTATAAGAAGAGAAACAAATAATTTGCCTGAATTATAAAAATATGATTAATCAGTTTCATTACTTGACATTTTAATGGTCGACTACCGCAAGTATAATTTATCAAACTGTCACCATGTTAGAAATCTTTCATAATCAATAAACATAACTTACTCTGAACTAATGAAAATTCAGAAAGTTTTCGTCACCAAATGACAATGCAACATAACACAAAATTCCAAGTAAATTAAACAACCAAATAAACATTAAAATGCTTAACTATAAATTATAATAAAAACAAAACTAAATGCAATAGGAAAATATATAACAATAAATAATACTCGAAATAAATGAGCCGTATCCTAGTGATAGAAAAGTTATTAAGTGATATAAACAAAAATACTAAGAATAATCATATAACTAACATTAATACATTAAATATGTAAATTCATAATGTACAATACAATGCAAAATTTGAGAAAATAAACAAAATTAAGGACGCGAATATCAAAAGGTTACAGTATATTATCTTCCTAACCACAGTTATTATTCTTTTTTTAAACCCAAGGTAGAAAGGATCTCTCAGGAACAAAGATCATGTCATAAGTATAAAAAGTTTATTTCCAAGAAATCAGACTTAGTCCCATGTTTCACAACCATCCGGAAATGTGCCTCTGAATGCAGTGGAGTTCTGGCACTGGACACAGATGGAAAGACGTTGGAAAAGGAAATTAGTTTCACGTCAATCTCCAGAGACAGTTCAAATGCAACATCTAACATGGAAAGAAATGCTGCACCCCAGCATTTACAAGTCCAAGGTTTACAATGTGCAGAAATCATTTGATGCATACGAAAGAATTAAAACCATGAAGAGTTAGACGAAAGGCTGATACATCTCTAGGACTTTCTTTTGAAGTCGCACAGCATAAATTTTGATTACATTTATAATTATATTACAGTGATCATCATCAAACCTCCTCTCTCTGATCTCTCTGGCAACCAGACTCAGATCTCCAGTGGACATCTCTACTCAACTCCTCCAACACGACACAGCACTCAGCTAAGCTTTCAAGTAGTACTTTAGAAATTTGGAGTATACAATTATGATTCAATCCCAGCAGTTAATCGTAAGTTTTTCAAGATAATTCAAACAAATATGAATGCAGTTCAGATTGAAGAGTAGAAGTGCAGTTCCTTAGGCTAACCTTGAGAGGTAGCCATGGTCACAAAGCATTAACAACTTTATTTTTCTCACCCTCAACATGTGAGGGTGGGTGGTCAGTCCTCTCCCTTGCCTGATCTTCCCACTGTCAGGTAATTTTACAGCTGAGTTTGCAATGCAGATGAGTTCTTATAGAAAACAAATGGACATTCGATCTGCAGTATAAGACAATGCATGACGGCAACAACATCTGCATATAATTTTTAAGAAAATCAATAGACCAAAACCAGGCCACAATCCACATGCTGCAAAGTAATTCAAAATACTCCCACAATATCCTCTGCATAATATTTACACGTTTTTGGCATACACGAAATACAGAACACTTCTGAAGTTATTGATCCAGCCATACAGAGCTCTGTGATCAGGCTGAACCTTTAAGGCTTCTTCACATCGACGTTTTATAGATCTGCAATTTATATTGTCATGCTCAATACAACAGTTCTTTGCAGAGTTACTGGTTAGCATGTTCTCACATTAGAAAGCCTAATAAGCTTGGACTTCAACAGCATAAAGATTAGTTACCAACTTTCAACCAAACGGAAATTCACTCTGTGTTATTCTGCACACACTCATATGTCTGGGGTTGCAATAGAAATGTGAAAAGTGTTCCTATAAGTTTATAAACAGAATCTAAAATGCCACTACCTAAGTGTTGAAATCTTATTACATTAAATTATAAATTTCTGTGTAACAGTGTCCTAGGTACCTGAATGAGCAATATGATATTTAGCAGAAAAATTCATTAACCTGCTACATAAGAACCTGTGATCTTCTGCAGAAACCAATTCTGAAATTAGATTTGCACAGCACTCTTACAAGTAACATAATGTTACGTAACACATCTGGTTTTGTAACACATAATGTAGTGTAATACCTAATTTACACAGTAACTCTGAGACGTCTACCCTGAATTGGCCGTTATAAAACGGATACATAAGCTCAGTGCCTAATTCCTTAGAAATAAGGCACCATTTGTATTATTAAGTACATGTATAATCCTCATTATGCCAAAGTGATTAGTTCCATTGAATTAATTTTAAGCAACTGTAACTGCTAATACAGAACTTGTATGAAATTCATCGTAAGGTATACAATGTGATGTTAATACTCAAAATAAAGAACTATAAAACCAATATGATAAGAGAATGACAGCAATATTAACTAGATATCTTTTTCAAACAGAAATAATCAATTTCTAATTCAATTAATTAGTTTATAAATAGAAATTATAGCTACGATCAACCTCATACCAACATAGTTATGTCTGTTTAAAGTTTGATAAACGACTCACAGCATGTACATTCATAAAATTTGACAAAAAATTTTCAACAACAGATGCAAACTAGCTTACCTAAATAGTTACAATCACACAGAAACCAGAAGCTATTTTCAAACAATTTCAGAAACAAACAACATTTCTTTACACATCCCTATTGCAGACATTTAGAAATTTATTTGTATCTGTAGAATCAGCCATTTAACTAAATAAATTCAGTAATTCAGAACTAAACCGTAAACTCATAAAACCAGAAAGAGAAATTCAATTTAGACACTGTAATGCGATGAAATGCAACCACAGATAGCACATTTTAAAACCGTCAAGACCTTGGCAACCAAACCTTAAAGGAGAACGGGCTACTCCAGGTTCACCCCCTGGACCTGGTTCACCCCCTGGACCTGGTTCACCCCCTGGTTCATCTTTGATGGTGGAATCAAGTGGCTTGGTAATTCAGCTGGTAACTCGTGCCCTTCCAGTTTCAAGTTGATCAGGTACATGGCAACCGCAAATTCATCCATATCCAGCATTCCATCGCGGTCGACATCTGCCAGCTTCCAGACCTTGCCAAGAATCGAATTGGGAAGCTTGGACTTGATGAGCTCAGGTTTTGCTATAGCACCAGAGATCTTGCCGTCGATGGGACCGAGACTTGCAAATATCTCGTCGTACTTGCTGCGACATTTTGCGACAACCCATTCGCTGTCCCCGCGGCCCTCGTCGCTGCCTTCAAACTTACCGACCCCAAATGGACTCTCTGTGTCGCCCTTAAATGCGCCACCCTTGACGTCTGCCAGGTCTCCATTCGTTTCGTCTTGATGAGGAACGATGAGCATCAGACGAGCGATGTCCTCGGCGAGCATCTTATCCAAGTTCTCCAATAGCTTTGGCTTCAGTGGATTGAACTTTGAGAAATCCTTGAGAATTACAAACAGAACAGGAAAAGGTCAGCACAGATATTTTCTAACAAGTCGTTTTCATAGGATTCCAGAATTCCATTGTAACATCTATTATACAATAAAAGACCATTTTATAGCACCTTTAGAGGTCCTTGTGAAGGTGCTTCTCACCAGCCTAATGATGTTCCAGTACATTAAGAACAAACAGTTCTTCGTCAGCAGATCTTGAATATTTCAATATACAGATACTGTCACGAACCCAGGAATGATTTCAATTGTGGGTGTTGAAAATGCCAGACAGACCAGAGGCTCCACCTTCAGACAGCTGTGGCCTTAGAAGTATCTGATAAATACCTTGTAATTTTGGTTTTATTCACTCTATGGTGACTATTATGAAAAGGCCAAAGACAGGCCAGATGTTCCAGATGTTCCACCTTTAGACGTAACTTCAGAAGTATTCAATAAATACCCAGCAACTTTGTTCTATTCAACACGTTGTTTTGATATAACTTCCTAAGCAGTTTACTTGGTTTCTTTTCCATTTGGGTTTGACCTCACTTAATGCAGTTTTAGTGTTACTACTCCAGGAGGCTTTGAAGTTATGCATTCCTTTGTACTGAACAAATACGGCTTTTACAATCACTATCAGCCTCTGAAATTACTGCAAAACATTTAGATAAATCAATATATTTATAAAAACACACACAGGACATAGCATTGGGAATATGTCACCTGATCTTGCAGCATCTGTTTCATACGAGACAGATCTGGAAAGTCGCCTGGTGAGATCTGGTGTTCTCTTTGTATCTGGGCAAATGTTTCACCAAGATTCTGAATAAGTTCCTTCTTCCTTGTGTCCTTGCCAAACATTGATGGCATTTCCTTCTTCAGCGAGCCAATGATGTAAGCATGGACCTGAAATGATACGACACTGTTAAGATTCATTTCTATGTATATAGGTCACAATTGAGAATCTAGGTAATTGTAAGCAATGTTTAATTTAATCCAAAGATAAGACAATGACAAGATTCATTTCTATGTATATAGGTCACACATGTAAGTGACTCAATTCATTGAAGCATGCCATCACTGCACTGCTGATAGACCTGTAGTCCGAATAACAGCATCTGCAGTCTTAAACATAACCATTTTAACTCATTCTAGCCTCACTTAAACATTAAAAGTTCACTGTTAATCAGCTCTTCTATCCACAAGGCCATCGGACATTAATTTGAGATATTTGAACAAAATGATAAGGTTGCAGCTATTTATAACTGTACTTGTAGTTGAACATTCATACAGTGGTGAGTGGTAGTTCAACAGAAAAAGTCTATGGTAATCATGGGTGCTCCACAATGCCCATATATATGCATTAGTGAATCTTTTAACGTATGAAAAGAAAATCAAGTCTATTCATGCATTCATCGTCTTCCGCACGAACTTTGGCTTGAGCTCCGCAACCTTTCCTTCCCCTGTTCTGGAAACACCTGAAGCCCATTTTATTTGTCACCGACTATGGTCAGAAGCGCCTCCGAATTGTTGAGTTGTGCTTTTATAAATGTTTGATTACAATTAAAAATAACAGTTACACGTGAGGTGATGCAAACTCATTATTAATTTCTAATTTATGTAAGATATATCAGTAACTGGTAAAATTCGTACAAAATATAGCTCAGCTCAAACACCAGCTTGATCTCAGATGTAATCAGATTATTAGTCAGGGATGAAATGAAACCAAGGTAATATCATTTTTATCTATGAATCCTCGTTCATTTACCTTCACCAGTCGTGCTCTTTTAATCAGATCGTTAAGTTTACGCAAGGCAGCATTTCGTGGCAGGCTTTGAATATCTCGGAAAAGATCCTGTTCCTCCAACTCAAACAGCTTTCGGTTGACATCAAAATGAAGCGGATTGTCCCAGAAAGATCCAATGTAGACTCGAGAGACTTCGGGTGTGTTGAGAACTTTGCCCAGTGACCACATCAGCGCCCCATAAACCCTCATCAGCTGCTGGTGGTCCACCATATCTGCCTTATTGAGAACAATTCGGATTTTGTCGTCATAGCCCTTCATGCATTCTATGACACGTCGAAATTCGTCAGATATGTCCAGTTTATGGGCGTCGAATAGGAGAATGATCCGGTCAACATGCTCCGCCAACCACTCGATGACTCCGGGGAAGTCGTATCCACGATCCGTTCTCTGCTTTTCACCGGAAAGGATGCCTGGAGTGTCGACGATGGAAATGCTTTCGAGGACCGGATTGGGCAACAGCGAGCACTGGAACCGGTTCAGGAAAGCGTTTCCGAACTTGGAGAGCGGTCTGAACTGTTTCTTCGGATCAACCACGAGAGCGTTTCCAGGAATGACGCTTTCCGTTTCTCCCAACATGACGGCTATGAACCGGTCGGTTGTGGGTTCGGGTCCTATTCGAAGCCCGGGGAAATCCTGCTCAAGCAAGTATCGAATGAAGGTCGTCTTACCGGTGGAGTACTGACCGACGAGGAGGACCATTGGTTTGGCATCGAAATCTGGGTCGTCGAGAGCCGGGGAGTGGAAGTCGTGGAACTTGTAGAACTCTTCGATCGGCAGCATTTTCTGCCTGTACAGCTTTTTCAGGCCATCGGTTACACTAGCAAAAACATCCGGTTCCTTCTTCCGCGACGAATCGTGATTTAACCACGAAAACATTTGAATTTAATCTTCCTATCACAACCAAACGGCAACACATCTAAACATCCGATGCGTGGGTTGTTGATGATGCTGCTGTTGTGCCAAGACACACAGACGATATATCAGAGATAGATTCAACACTCTGTCGGTCGTTTTATGCGTCGTTGGTTCAATAACTAGCGCCATCTTATTTTGACCACATCATCAACCAAAGATGTTAATAGGTGTCATCAACTGTCTTGAATACATCTGTCATGTAAAGAACAGAACGCAAATTCAGTCCCACGTACCAGTTAACCACAAATGGTAGCCACGAAAAGGAGATTTTAACGACTTCGGTTTCTTAGCATCGATATTGTTCTAGAATGCGGTGTGTGATCCTGATTCTAATAAATGAATATTTTTATTATAAGGTCTTCCTCGCTCATGCATAGACCTACTTGAGCCTGTATAATAATAATAATAATAATAGGCCTAATAATAATAATAATAATAATAATAATAATAATAATAATAATAGCAAAAACTCGCTCGGCCGTTCCAGGAATAATCTTTTTCTTTTTATATATGTCTCCGGACAATTTTTTACCTACCTGGGGGATCCTAGATACCCCGGGGCTAAAAAAAAAAAAAAAAAAAAAATAATAATAATAATAATCTTCGTTTAATATCTTCAAACTGACAATTACGCAGTATGATTACAAATCAGTATGAACGGATGATCACAGTTAAGTAATTACAGGAGTCGAATTTAACTGTACACGGCAGCCATGCAAGGCGCCCATCACGTCCTACATCTCATTTTACGAGGGCGATAGCTGAATCTTGAAATATTTGTATGTGAAATTGGAGCCTAAATTAACCTTATAGGCCTATTCGTGACGTTTTTAATTTTGTATCATGTGTTAATCAACCTGAGCCCAGAGTACTACAGAGTAGGCCTACTAATTTCTAATACTAACAAAGCAAGTTACATTACAGTTACCTTACGTTGGCACAAATGACCCGAGTCAAGTTTGACAAGCATTGCATGCGTGTAAAACATTTGGTGTTTCAGTGTGTCATAGGTTGGTGGTTACAGTGTGCTGTTCTGTCAACCCAGAGGTCTCAGGTTCATCCCGATTTAGGGTAGAACCAGTGCCGTCTTAACAGCATTGTAGGCCATAGGCAAAGCAACGCACCAGGGCCCCTAACAACTATTAAACATTAAAAATTAAACCTATTGATATACTGGTAATTTCAACATTCACTTCGTAACAAAACGAATATTTAAACATAACCATGCATACTGTAAAGCGAAGATTAATCAACATTCAATACAAACTTTTGAACAATATAACATAAGCCATGCACTCATAGCCATAGGCCCCGACTTTTGCTTCTGTCTCTGGTGCCTGTTTCCTCCCTCCCTTTCCCTTCCCCTTTCCCACTGTCCTTAAATTATAGATGAGTTTTAGCGGACTTTCGGATAAAGAAATTGTTTTGTTGTCAAAGGTTACGAGTGTAGAAAAAGTTTTGAAATCGATGACGACGTTCCAGAGTTGGGCCCTAAAATTCGAATTTAAGGTCCGAATTCTTCTGGGTGCCAGGCACCCATTGAACTTTCTCTCTGGGTGTATTCGTACCCAAGGCTCCCAAGAAGTCGGCGCCTATGCTCATAGCTAAGAATTTTAACTTCTGCCGCGCGTGGAGGTCACGCACACATTAATTTTTTGCTCTTTCAATGTGGGAGCCCCTAGAATCATGGGGCCCATGGCGACTGCCCAGCGTGCCCATGCCTTAAGACGGCACTGGGTAGAACGATGCTCCAAAAATTCATTTTGAAATAGCTACAAGTTACCTTAAACTGTGACACTGTGTAGTCCTACGTAGGGCCATGCTCTCCCTTCCATCATGATCGTGGTTTCTGTAGGGGCTGATATGGAAATATGGGTCCGACATGGGCTCCATGTGGGCACGTCGGCAGTTCTGACAGTACACTGCCAGTGGGTAAACAGTACGACGGCGTAGAGGGCTGCCGACCGTGCCCTCATTCACAGTGGCTAAGAAAATTAATTGGTAGCTGACACTTTCATACCCATGAACGGTTGATTCTCCAGACACTATAAGGGGATAATAAGGAACATTTACTCTTCTTCATTAAACCATATAATACGTACTTTTAACTCATTATCTTCACGCCACGACTTCTTTTACATAAACTTGGATTGATATTGATGTGCTTAAAATATAACAGTAGGCTACTTCGTCAATCGTGTAAATATACAAAGTCATTAACATTATTCGCGCAACAATCAAGTTTCGATGTCTAAACGAATAGAAAATTCATTGAACTAAGAAAGCTAAATGTTGGCTGAATGAAGTTGTCCATTCGTTCCGGGAGTTTAAGTCGCTAAGAAATTATCAACTGACTCAATGAGTTAGCGACTGACTTAACTTAGTCGACTAAGTCACATCGTTATCAACTGACTAAATCGATTAGACTTTCGACTGGCTTAACGACTTGCAATCGACTTCTTATAAGTAAACCGGTATGTTTAGTAGTTACATAATAACGTAATGCATTTTACCGCCAAGAAGTAATAATAGTAGGCCTATTAGTATAGTAGTCACTTAATTGATCACCAAACGCTCACAAATTTTAGACACTCATCAAGTTCAAACTTGCTGTAGGCCTACTGGCAGACCGATGACTGTAAAATGTTGATGGGAATGTATGGTAGAAGGAGACAGAAGAGTGTTTATAAAAGGAGTAAAAGACTCGACTAAATACGATGCTGCACGGCAGTGCTCGTCAGGGCTGTAGTGGTGAGTACAGTACGCTACCGGTAAGTTTTCCGAAACAAATTAGAGGTGAGTATACGCTACAGTATTTTGTGAGTATACGCGGCTACAGTATTTTAATATAAATAAATATAAATATTTTGTGAGGTGAGTATACGGTCTCTAGAGGTAAGTACACGTTGTATACCCTCGACTACAGCCCTGGTGATCGTTAGGGCTGCAATCCATTCTGTATTGATTAATCCAGTGGTTTCCGCTCAAGTTTAGAGAAAGGCGTATTAAAAACCCGTATTAAAAACATTCAGTCAACGGCACCTGACCTTAACTTCATTTAGGCCTATAGTTACTTCCATGGTTTACTGTTAGCCTAGTTCTTTATCTTAATGACGAGCAATGTTCCTTGCATTCAACTACAGTCTTGCGACTATTTCTACCCTATTTCATGCTTTAAAAGTAGTTACAGGCCAATGTACGTCAGCAGTGATATTCAATATAATACGTCTTACACATTTTTACCTATTCTGTCATCCAACCGCGGCGCATAGAGCTGGTTCACGGCATCCTTGGTTTCCGTGACACCCACGTTGGGAAACACTGGATATATCCATTTAGCAATCAACAGCAGTTGAGCAGTTTAACAGTTATCCTGGATAACGTACGTTTAGGCTTGTTTAATAATAATAATAATAATAATAATATTTATTCTTTAATTAGGCGCCTGCAAACGCACTGCGCTGTACATGTACATGTTATGCGATAAATCTTAACTACTAACAGAACAGACAGCCTGCAATACACGGCGCAAATTGCAGCCTACTAAGCATGTCCGCCTATGGGACTCGATCTCTGTATCTCTCGCACTCTACGCCAGATGTTATCCAATGCGCTATAAGAGGCCTACACTGTTATAATCTTACAGGTTGTAAAAGTGTGTATGACTGAAATCTTGTGTATCGTGACGTAACCTCTTTGACGTTTAACGTTATATTTGATTGAAATGTTTTCTTGTTATCGATAGTAGTCGAGTTGATTCCCCATTCATTCAGGGGCGCTATATTAAATTTTTTAAATGAATGAATGAATGAATGCTGTGCCTGTATTGATAACAGACATGCATTGACCTAATTACATATTCAAAATGTTTATTGTGTAAGGCCTTCTACCGATTTTACACTATAAATAACTAGACCTAAATGAATATTAGTGGAGCAAAGGATTGATCACAAGTAACCAAACGTACGATCAACTTTGAATCCCTCAGTTATAATAACCAAATAAGGGATAAAAGTTGCACTAACATCTGTTACTGCTTCAACTAATCGACTAAGTCGTTAAGTCTGTCGTTAACTCATTAAGTCAGTCGGTAATGCCGTAGCGACTGACTCTGGAGACTACCGACCCTCATTTGATAGTTCAGCACGCTTACCATCAGACGATCGCGCCCCTCGATTATACGTCATTATTGTTTATTGTTATTATCAGTGCTTTTTTTTCCGGAAAAAAGGTTCCGGAACGGAACAATAGGTTCCAGGAAGGAATGATTATGGGTGGGCTAAAATTCCGTGAAAAACGGGATTGGGGGTTGGGAGGGGTCTCAATAAACACTGAAAACAGTTCAAAACACTTAAATTAAATTTAAAAACCAAATTATTGTTTTATTATTAAAATAAATAAATTATTTTTTAGTAGGCTTACCTGAAAAAAGACTGGTTATTATTGTTTATTGTTAGTTATTGGTTTCAACTTGAACTTTGGACTGTTGAACGCTAGGGAGAACCTTGAAATAGTTAGGCCACACTAATTTGTATTGTGACCTAAATAGGCCTATGTAGCGTTTCTTCAATGCTTCTCAATGTTTTGTTTAGATAACAGAGGTAGGTATTTTATGCAAAATCTGTTCCATTGCCGCTTGAAATGCTCGTGTAATTAGTGACAAAAAACAAGCAGATATATCAGTCTTATCATAGAGGGAACAGTTCTTGGAAGGCATTAAAAGAATCTTGCGATTCTCTATTTATAAGCAGGTGAAGAACCCAGACTCACCAGGATCATATAGCCCTGACTTTAATACGAATCTGGTAAAGATCCGATAGTAGGCCACAACCAATATAACGCTGAACGTGCGCTGTTGCACTATAATTTTCTGTTCTCATCCATCCAAAGCGCTTCAGAGCTGGCCAAGCAGGTTGATGAACGCCTTTTCAATGTAGCCGTCGCTGATCCTAGCCATGTTCTGCGACTCTACTTCCCTGCTGACCGTAACATCCCCCATAATCTCTAGTTGCGGACTCACAATTTCACGTTGCTCAAAAAGAATGATAAAAGCTGTATATCCCGCATGCTTTATAGAAACATTATTAACCGTCACAGTCACTGCTAACAAATCGAGGTCTAAGTTAATTACAATTGCTGACTCTGTTTTTAAGAAACGTGTAATCCTATCGCGTTTGTGTCGACAGGAATGTCTGCAATAAACCAATATTTGATTGATTATTACTATCCAGCCACCAGTGGCGTAGCCAGGTTTTAATACCAGGGGGAGCGACCACATAAAAAGGCCCAAAGCTGTCCTCGTCCATTGTAGAACGTACGTACGATTTTATGAGTTGGAGTCGGCTGAAAGATCGTTCCGCACCAGCGCGCTGTTTATTGGCAAGGTCAGAAAAATGCGGTACAGTGAACAGGCTAGGATTAATGGACACGTATCATTGGCGATCATGAATTTTAGTACGTTATTCACGGCCACTTCATCGACACTGGAATTTTCCTTATTAATAGGCCTAATACTGAAAATTTCCTTGTACATGTACATGACTTTAAATGAAAGAAGCTCTTGCACAATTTCACTTCGACTTTCGATGACATCCGAGTACTTGTCTACCAAAGATTCGAATTTAAATTGGTCACATTATCGGCATTCACATTGCTAAAATGCTTTGGATCTAAACACCTAAATAAATCTTTGAATTGTGCTATTTATGACACAATCTAGTGACACTATATATAGGCCCTATGTTGGTTTCAGCCATGATTTTTTTCTTGGAATCAGATATAATGAGATATTCCATCATCCGCTGACATTTCCTCATAGAATCTCTTTCGTTTCCGAACTCAGAGCTCTATGTTGCTTATAGTCAGTAATATCACATTTTGATCCAGCTCAGTTTGCTTCATTCTCAATCCGTTCAAACTCAGACTTAGATCCATTTAACATGTTTTTCATATCGTTTTCAAATAGTTGAATCAAAATTAAAGCTGTTACCAGATCAATGCTACTTTTTTGTAAATATATAGATAAACTGAAAGCTTTATCTGGCACTTTTTAAAAGAATATAAAAAGAACTAAGAATTCGAACGTATCATGTGTTAAAAGAATACCCTTTGCCTCAACCAACTGTTTAGTAGTGTAGTTTTTAATCTTACCATCCACGATTCTTTCAGGACAACTATTAGTGCAGGTAAATTCTGCAAGAGTGCATCTCCTTTGTAACTATGCGCTCCGTCCCCGCTCGCACAACCGTGAGATTCCCAAAGCTGGCGCGTTGACCAGGAGGAGCTTTATCACTAGAATGTTATATCTTAAGTAAAATCAATATCTTAACTTTTCCCTATCCCATATATCATATATAACATTGCCTAGTTTCTTTTTTATTCTGTTTCGTGCGCCTCTTTGTATAACTTGTCTGTTAGCCACAGTGCGTTTGCAGGTGGTTCATCAAAGAAATACTTATAATACTTACTTACTTACTTAGCTGTACGCGATTTTCTATAGGCCTAGCGACCGTATATGGCCTCGACCCTGCTCACTTTTCAATGAATTGATCGGGCAAGATCCTTCACCACCGCTGCCCGTTTGAATGGGTGCCACGCCATTTAAGGTCCCCATGTTGGGACCGTGCTAGCCCGAGATTTAAATCTCTGAAATAAGCCACCTTCGGGAAGCGAACCGCGCGGTCCGCATGCTCTCTAAGACAGAGGCGCATGAGACGCAGCCTATACGCTCTTTAGAGTGAACGCGAAAGATTCCGTAAGATTGTATTGTTCTTTGAATATTGAAAGACGAGATAAACTGCCAAAATTCAGTTTCCAGATCACAGCTAGGAGGCCTACTTGATTTTCAATTAGTTCAATGCTTTATTTCGTTATAAAAAGCAGACGAATGAGACCTTTGAGACGATGCTAAGATAAATAAAGTAAATAAACTTCCGGTTGTAAACTTTTTCTGTGAAACATGCAGTAACTAAACTAAACTGTGAAAAAGGCCCCACATTTTGGAAAATGATCTGAGGGGGAGCGGCCGCTCCCCCTGCTCCCCCCTAGCTACGCCTCTGCCAGCCACCCCGGTCTACCCGTTCATCCTCACAACTCACTCTCTCCCGTCCCCCCAGTCACTACTCGCCTCAAGTTCTCCAACCGATCTCTATCCCACACTGCACCTCAACTCTGGGACGAACTTCCTCCCGAATTCCGCATTTTCTCAGTTCCTCCACCAATACCGGCACTCACTCATCGTCATCTATCTCAGGCTCCTCTACTCATCACCCCACAGGCTTTCCACTCCAAACTGAAAACTCATCTCTTCAAGATTTCCTTTCCTAATCCATCTGATCCTCTGCCTTCCAAGCTATCTCGTCCTCAACGAAACCCTCCGTAACAGCTGCTCTGCCTCTCTTTGGTCTTTCAGGCAACCGGACTCGGACCACCAACGGACATCGATTTCTGGACAACCCCTCGGATACGTCGCAGCGCTCGTGAATAAGCTGGTGCTTTGCGCTCAGCTTTACAGTGGCGCTTTAGAAAATTGGAGATTACGATTACGATTGCGATGATTTGATATGAATTATTATCTCATCGCGTGCAGCGAACACTACTATTTGTCGTCGCTTCACACTATTGATGCAATGTGGTCCAGAGACCCTGAATATGATGTTATCTGTTAACAATGGACAAGAATCCGTTGGGTGAGCTCTACGTGGCTACACGTGGGCTTGCCACTGGTGACTCTTCTAGTTTTCTGTGTATTGTTGCTTGTTGATGTGAATTTCAGTTCATATATAATGACTTTTTACATTTAATTTTAACTAATTTAAATTTTTACACGAAGAAGGCTTCTTGACGTTGCTCTTTGTTAAATTTTCAATTGCAATTACAGTTTAAAGAGCATGACATCTTTAACGCTTCAAGATCTTAGTTACTACCATAGGCGCCGACTTCTTGGGGGCCTTGGGTGCCAATGCACCCAGAGAGAAAGTTCGGTGGGTGCCTGGCACCCAGAAGAATTCGGATATTAAATAAAAAAAATTTGATACAACTAACTAATCTCACAACTTGAGAAGTACAACTACAACAGAAATTTTGAAATTTTTGGGGTATTCCTAAAAAAGGTCGTTACTTTTTTGGATGGATGAATTCCTGAAAAAAGGTCGTCAAAATTTCAGGAGAGAATAATCTTAAAAAATGCACTAGGACCCAGGCACCCAGAGACAAAAGCAAAAGTCGGCGCCTATGGTTACTACCTGCCATAGCAACCTCGGAGAAGAAAAACTTACAGAGACGATACGAGACAAATATATAGATAAGATAAGATTTGATACAAGATGACGAACAGTGCAACACTGGCGTTTGTATTTAAATATATGCGGAGGTAAATGGGAACGTCGCCAGCAGCCGGCAGCTGCTAGCAGGCTGCATAGCCGGCTTGAAAAGCATACTTTAGGCGACGCTCCCATTATTATACCATTGGCGCCTACAATGAAATCCAGTGATTCTGGAATAACAGAACTAAGATACACCACTCTACACTAGAGAAATGCATTAAGCAGTTTACAATATTTCTTGTAAATGAACACAAGATGTCATCTACAGTGTCAATTAAACAGAAAAATACTTGAAAATATCCATCATAGATCAGAGAGATCTGTGAATTTCAGTTTCTTCGAGAATCAAATTCGATTCGTCTTTCTTGTTATCGTCTTAATTAACAAATGCTACGATTTTACGGTCAATAATTTGTGATCGAGTTTGGCTTCCAGAGTCTTCGTTAACAATCAAAGAATTGGCGTTGTTCGCAGTTACTTTTTCACAAAATATTGTCATTTATGTGCATAATTATGCTTACAGAGCCTACATTGAAAGCTTGTACTATTACTGATTAGTTAAGAGTTTCGGACAGTTGTTCAGTAAATCTGACATTGGTTATATTAAGCAAGTAGGGTGAAGCAATTAGTCTTTAGTCTTTATTTAATCTGATGAGCACACATGCATGCAATATAGGTAGGCCCCTACATAGGGCGATTACAAATATAGTGAACGGGATTGCAAAGTAGCTATACCTGAAGAAATATGAATTCATAGAACTGCATTTAAACAATTAGATTTAGCAACACGTAGCATGAAATGGTGTCCGCTGCAGCGAGCAGAGCACTTCGAACTCTTCCAAGACACCATCTCGGTTTTTAATAGCAGTAATAAGAAGCTGTGGGGCAGCTGACTCCACTTGGTCCAATGCACGGGTTCCAGTCACGGTACGGGTTTCCTGGTACTTGCGCACAGCTTTTGGAGGTCCAGGTACAGTATAGCGACCCACCAGAATAGTAAACGTAGATGGAGATACTGCAGGAGCAGATCTTTCTGCAGCATCCGGTATAGCATGGAACCCAGTAGTATTGCCCATCGTAACTGCTGTAGTAGTATAAATAGTCCTTATACCAGTAGGGAGAGTTGTCAACACTCGTCTGGCGTTTCGCCTTCGGATGATCCACGTCTACAAATTAACCAGAGATGCGAGCATAGTTATATCAGCCTTGAATAAATTTCACTTAAGAAGTGATAATTCTAACACAATATAACATGCATAATAAAACAGCGTTTTTAGTGGTTCAGAAGACGTGAAATCTGTATTAGAACCACTGGAAGTTAATATGGAATTCTTGGAACCACTAGAAGTTAATATGGAATTCTTAATTCCAGCTTAACTTGCAGTGATTTTAACACAGATTAATAATATAATAATACATGAGTTTATAATATAATATAAATACATAATAGCGTATAGTACCTTATTCCTACTATGATGTATATTAAAGAGTAACAAAGCACACGAAACACATAAAATGTTAAATAGGCTACCTACACGTATACCATACGCAAGCGCATTCGAGATATTGATGTAAACATCCTGACAGTAACTCATTCATGCATGTATATACCTACATATTTGGATACACGCACACATGCATGACATGCATACCTATAAGTACACAGAAGAAGAGCAGTCCCTTGATCTAGCCTGAGAGGCAGCCTCAGCTGGGTATGAAGTGTTGTAGTGACTTAAATTTTCTTAGCCTCGACATATGAGGATGGGTGGTCAGTGTCCTCTCTTTCGCCGTTTAACTTCTCACCGACAAAATTGAATTGGCTCTCGAAACAAATTTCTGCCCTGGCGGGATTTGAACCTCCCACCTCTCGGCTGACAGTTCAGCACCTAAATTGCTATACTATCACACACTCCCCTATAAATACATAACTGCGTAAAATACGATTCAATTCTCTTTGACTTTCAACACCGAACACGTGAACAGCATTCTCCTGGTGACTAACTATAACTAACGCGCCACAGATTCGCATTATCTCCTATCTATCATCCCTCGATTTAAAGTCCAACCTCTTCAAGAATTCCTATTCTGATTCATCCTGTCCCCGCCTTCCGATCTTTCTCTTCCCCGATGGAATCCGCCTCAGGGCTCCTCTGCCTCCTCCTCTTCCTGGCCTCAACCGGAATTGGATCTCTATCTTGTACGACTGGATACGACGCAGCGCTCGTTTAAAAGCCAGTACCCTGCGCTTAGCTTGAAAATAACGCCTCAGACATTTCGAGAATACTCATTTTCTCATGGAGAATTTGTTTACATTAAGAAAATTATATTCAAATTTGTGCGCCATTTCTGTAGTTTCTCACCTTCTTTATCATCAGCAATAATCATAGCCACCGGAGATTGCAAGTAAAGCTCAGTAATGTAATCATATCCGTTCTGAGGTTATATAAACAGCTCTAATCATATTTGAAGTTAGTACGTGGCGCCTATTTATCGATTCTTCTTAAAGTTCATCTCGGGAAATGGAGAGCAAATGTCTTCGTGACCGTCAGCAGAGTAACAGCGCAATGCAGCTTAATCTTTGGGCGTCAGCCAGAATTAATGGGCTTCCCTTACTTCATGGACATCGAAAATGTTTGTATCAGCTGCCCCAGATTCGCGTTATCTTTGGCACTAAAACTGCTGCTACTAAGGTTACTTGCGCCCATATGTAGTTATCAACTGAAATTTTATTTTTTGATTTCCGTAGAACAGTAGGGCCTATGTTAATCGTAACGTAGCTTAAACTCTACATTTCTAAACGTTATTTTAAAGCCAAGCACAGGGCACCAGTGCTGCGTCAAGTCAAAGGGGTTATCCAGAGATGTCCATGGAAGATATTATATGTTGACCTTCAGTTTGTAGGTTAACAGACTACACTGCCTATTTCAACGTACATCATGGCTTTGCTGTGACGCCGAAAGGCAACCAAACATTAGAAATAATCCTCTGCCTTAACCCTTCCAAAAGCGAATCATCATCCTAGGCCTTCTTGACCAAATCATGACAGTTCCTGACCCTTCCATACGCCTATCGACAAACTCTTCGTCTCTTACCTTCACCTCTGACTCCGCCGTCCGCAATCTCGGTATTAATTTTGATCCACGCCTCTCCTTCTCTAAACACATCTCCAGCCTCTCGCGCTCATTCGTCACCTCCGCCGCATCATTTTCATGCTCGACCTTAAAACTGCCTCCACCACTGCGACCTCCATTCTCCATTCAAATGTTGATTAATGCAATTCTCTCTTCCTCAACCTTGAATCCACCCAAATCAAGCGTCTGCAGTTTAGCCAAAACTCACTAGCCAGAGCTGTCACTAGAACGTTCAAAGATCACCATATCACTCCCATCCTGAAATCACTCCATTGGTTAAAAATACCAGAGCGAATCCACTTCAAAGACCTATCACTAACCTAGAACTCCCTAAAATTATACAAGCCCAAATAACTCCATGTTATCTTTACCACCCAGGCAACCCGCTCCACCCGATCTTCCTCCTATCTCAGTTTTTCGCGACTCCCGGTCACTACTCATCTCAAGTTCTCCAACCGAGCCATAGCCATCATCCCCGGCCTTTCCACTCATAATTGAAGTCTCACCTTTCGAAAACTCCTACCCAGACTCATCTGATCCTCCACCTTCCACGCCTCTGGAACGATCTCCCTCCTGAGTTCCGCAGATTCTCGACTCCTCCAACTTCATTCCAACCCGTCCTTCATCATCCTTTTCATGCTCCTCTATCATCCCCGGGCTTTCCATTCAAAACTGAAGTCTCACCTTTCAAGAACTCCTATCCAGGCTCATCTGATCCTCCACCTTCCAATTCTTCTCGCCCTAAACGACACCCGCCTTGACAGCTGCTCTGCCTCCTCTCTTGACCTGCCTTCATGGAAACCGGACTCGGACTTCCACTGGACTACTCTTTCGAAAAAAATCTAATTTGACGCAGCGCTCGTAAATAGGCTGGTGCTCTGCGCTTGGCCTTCGAGTGGCGCTTTAGAAGTTTGGAGATTACGATTACGATTACGAAATTATAGAACCGCTCCCATTATATTAGCCCCTGATTCGAGTATTGCGTCTGGAGCGTAAATCTCACAAAATGAATTCATTCATTTGATTTGCGTAGAGCAGTATGTTCCTTAGCTTTTACTACATTGTAGGTCCACAGATTGCACACGTTATGAATAGCTGAGAAACCTAAATTGTGGGTAAGAATGATAAACCACTGAATGATTACTTACTGGTTTCATTAGAGCCCTTGTTTACGTTTCCGTTACTGCAGGAAGGATAGAGCCAGTAGACGGAGATTCCCTTGCACGTGTCTCTGGCAGTTTTACCCAGGAATGAAGTGTCGGCTATCGGTGTATCAGAGACACGATATATCAGACTGACGACATCTTTCAGTTCCTACAGTAATTGACATCTTTCAGTTCCTACAGTGATCTTGTTAATCTTTACAAGAAATGCCGTTGTTTTAATTGTATTGAATTGTATTTAGAAATTTATAAAGCGCCTCGCGCAGTATAATTATTCAGAGGCGCTCTCAGCACGCAAGTCCCGGGGAAACATAAATACATTTAGGGAATGCAAGACCGATGAGGAAAAGCCAGTCATCAGTTTGGCCCTGAGCAGAGGGGGAAGGTCTTTCCAGATCATGGGACTCACTATAGTAAGTAAGCCAATTATTGACACAACATCGACACCGTAATATCACAATATCAACAGTGAGTACAAACTCAGAAAAACCTTTCGTTAATGATGCAAGAGTCAAAAGGTCAATCCAAAAGGGTCGTATTGACCCGCTGAGGCTGGAGGGCCCCTTTTTTCTTGATAATATCTGGCAGTAGTAACAGTGCAGAAATGAAATGTACTGAATAAGTTTATAGTACAAAAAAACTGTAACTGTACAGCAAACGCCCGGTGCTAGGCCAAGACAGTTTTAGCCCTGGGAACAAAAAGATCAAACCGATTTACATTATAACCAAAGCAGTTATTCAAAACATCCTGGCTTGCATGTATGCATCAATGTATGTGTGCATATATATATGTACATATGTTTATATGAATATGTATGTATGTATGTATGTATGTATGTATGTATGTATGAATGGATGTTTGTGTGCGTATATTATTATTATTTTTTAACGCCCGATCTCAGGTACGAAAATCCCTCAGGCTCTAAGAAACTATAGAACAGAAGTGTATTTAAGCTTGGAGCACGCTGTCCTCGTATTATTATTATTATTATTATTATTATTATTATTATTATTATTATTATTATTATTATTATTATTATTATTATTATTATCATCATCATCATTATTATTATTATTATTATTATTATTATTATTATTATTATTATTATTATTATTATTATTATTATTATTATTATTATTGTAAATTGATTAATGCAATTGAGTCATGACGTATAGTTAGGTCCAGCTTGGATGGGCCCGCCGGTCCTCGATCCCTGGTATCCCTGACCCTGATATGCGACTGCATTGGAACGTTGAACTGTTGTTGATATTGGCGTTATTGCCGCCTTCGACACTGTCGATCACGACATCCTCTTGCAGAGCCTATCCATTTCCTTTGGCTTCTCAGGTAAGGTTCTAGATTGGCTTACCTCCTTTATATAAGGCCGTTCCTTTATGGTGACCCACAATAATTTAATTTAACTTTGAATTAAAAATGTTAAATAAGCCTATATTCTCCAAATTGTCCGCGCCGAATTGTCGGTGCCCAATTCTCCGGCTCCGAATAACCTGTTATCTTTTCTCCTGTCGCCCTGATTATGCTAATTTGGTTTTATGGGTCTATCTGACCTTGAACTAAATAGGCTGCAACGCATCCAAAACGCCTTAGCTCACATAGTGATGCGTGTCCCACTACGAACAATTAAGCTCCTCAGTCCTACTCCATCAACTGCATTGCCTTTCGTTGAGTTCAGAATAAAATCTACATTGGCCTGTTTGACCTACAAAGCCCTCACCACCAGCACACCTCCCTGCTAACTCCGCCACTGTTCGTACTCTGACAGTGCCAGTCCCAAGCCTGGATAAAGGAGGAGGGCGACGCTAATCATCTTTGTTATGACACAGCGTCGCTAAACTGAAACTGCTACTGCACACCTCCCTGCCTTCAATCACTCCTGACTCCTTACATACCTCCTCGTTGCCTGCGATCATCAAGTATACGGGTCTTTGAGCTGAGCCCACCTAGAACAGTTATGGACTAGCGTGCATTCTATGCCTCTGCTGCAAGGAATAGTATCTCAAATTAACTTTCTACCTTGAAAAGGCGGCTCAAAACTCATTATAATTTCAAGCACATGGATAGGCCTATCTGGCAGCTGATTAACCGCGCCTCAAATTCGCATTTCGGTGTGACCGCGCGCGCGTTACTAATTTAATAATATATAAATAATAATAAATATACATGTATTTGTCTACATTAATATGTTCCTATCTTTCGATTTATTTAGACAAGCGTAATAAGATCCAACTCTAATGGAAATTGATGACAACATTAGGTTAAAGTGACACAGAGGAAAAAGTGACCAATAATCGAAGATTAGGGGCCTATACACAGTGAGAACCTGTACAGTGTACTTACAGTTGAGTCTAGTGACTCTGGTCCATTGATCTTCGATGGATCCATTGCGTTGGTTCTGTTCAACGCAGACAAATAGCAATTGGTCTTCCCTTCACTTACGATCTTCACTAGTTGAATGTCCTAAATTTGACACAATCACAATTTTATATAGAATCCATGCTGTCTGGACTCTGGAGCAGAGCCATCACTTGCAACAAATTCAGAATATTTATTGTATTTTATCTTGTATCTATTTTTAAGCGTTTTTTGGAAAATTGGACACTTCGTCTCTCCACGAAGAACTGATCATAGGCGTTTTAAACGAAGTGATACAAATCAAATCAAATCAAATCAAATCAAATCATTTTATTGCAACCAACATAAGTCAACATAAGCAAGTAAATTGACAACAGAAATTAACATAAAGTTGACATTGGCTACAAAGGGTGTCTCAGAAGGGACCAAGGTCCCGCTAGGAAGAGGCACCCAGTAGCTAAATAACGTAGCATTAATCGATCGCTGCTAAAACAGTTCACACACAAAACATCAGACCTGAATTTGATCGGTTGACAAGCAGTTGACGTGATTGCCTATCTACGTTCACAAAGTTCTGCAACATCTTAACTAACTTAACTAGAGCATGCAAGTGCACAAAACATTGAAGACCTGTCTAGTCGTTAATAATAAAATTACGCAATTTGTTCTTGAAGCCTTGAGTACTGGGATGAGTTCGTATTGTTGAAGGAATGGCGTTCCAAATCGATGGACCCGTAAACTTCATGCTGAATTTTCTTGAATTTGTCCTAGCCTTAGTACAGCGATATGCTGTGGAACCCCTGGTGGCATAATCATGGATCTCTGAGCCTAAGGTAAAGTAGTTATTGAAAACAGGAGGGAGTAGACCGCGATGATAACGGTGGACAAAAATTCCTAGTTGTAGCACTCTAATCTGGGCAATTTTAAGTAGTTGATATTGTTTGAAAATGGGGTCTGTATGTTCATATTTGCGGACTCCGGCAACCATTCGAACTGCTTTCTTTTGGAGTGTTTGTAGTTTGTTGAGTCTTGAGGTGTATGTGGATGCCCAAACCAGATTGCAATATGTGAGGTATGGGTAAACCAGAGAGTAATATAGTTGTAATCTAATTGGTTTAGGAAGAATGAAGGAAATACGTGAGAGTATGCCTATGCTCTTTGCCATCTTATTATAGACATGGTCAATATGCACCTTCCAAGATAAGTGCTCATCAATGTGTACTCCAAGGAATCTAGTTGATGCGACTTGAGTTATGTAATCCTCTTTGATTTGTAGCCCCATGTTTGTTGGTGCTACCTTCTTGTGAGACCTGAATATTATGAAATTAGTTTTGTCCAAATTGAGTGTAAGTCGGTTAGAGGAAAACCAGTCAGCTAGTTTGGATAGTTCACTATTTACAATATCTGTCAGAGATTGCCAGGATTTGTGTGAGTAGAATATATTAGTGTCGTCTGCAAAGAGTATGAGGAATAAAGTTGGGGAGACAGTGGCCAGGTCATTGATATATAGTAAGAAGAGGAGTGGTCCTAGGTTGGAGCCTTGGGGGACACCATAAGCGATCTCGGCTACCTCTGAAAGTGCTCCGTTGCAGCTAACTATTTGGGTACGGTTTTCAAAGTAACTGGTAAACCATTTAAGTGAAATGCCCCTTATTCCATAGTATTCTAATTTCCTTAAGAGGATAGTGTGGCTGACCGTGTCGAACGCTTTTGCAAGGTCAAGAAATATACCAACGGAGTATTCCCCATTGTCAATGGCTTTAGAGATCATGTCTTCCATAGTAATTAGGGCCATGTACGGAGAATGTCCGGATTGAAACCCGAACTGGGATTTGTATATTATATTAGAGTTCTTTACATAGCTATTAAGACGGTCGTGCATGATTTTTTCATAGAATTTCGAGAAATAGGGTAATATAGAGATTGGTCTATAGTTAGTAAGGTTGTCTTTATCTCCTTTTTTGTAAATGGGGACTACCCTAGCAATTTTTAATAATTGGGGTACAACGCCATTGGCGAGAGAACAATTTATAATCTCCGCTAAAGGCTGAGCAATATGGGTTAAGGTAGGGGTGGCTATATATGGGTCAATACCGTCACAGCCTACACTATGGGTGAGACGGATGTCTTGGCTAATTTTTATTATCTCATCTGCGGAAGTAGATAGTAGGCCCATAGAGTTTAATTGGGGCGCTTGGATGTATTTCTCAAAAGGTATATGGGAATTTGGTATGGCCTTAGCCAGATTATGGGCTATGTTAACAAAATAGTTGTTGAGGCTGTTTGCCATCATAAGTGGATCTTTAATGGACCTTTCATTGATTAACAGGGATTCGATGTTTGTGTCTCTGGGACTTTGTTGCATAACATCTCTAATTAGTTTCCAGGTTCTCTTGAGGTCGTTTTTGCATCTCAGGAATTCTGACGCATAATAGTTTTTTTCTGCATTTTTTCGAATAGTTTTATATAGATTCCTATATTCAGTAAATTTCTGTTTATTTGCAGCACTGGGGGTCTTGAGATATTTTAAATAAAGGTTGTTCTTTTTCCTGGTAGATTTAAGAAGGGCTGGTGTCATCCATGGTTGTTTAAATCTCTGCTTGGAAGTCTGAGTTTTAGAGTAGATAGGAAAAGTTTTATCGTAGATATTCTTATACATATTAAGAAAGAGTTCGTAAGCTCCGTTGGCGTCTCCTTTAGCAGTTATTCTTGTTATAGCATCCCACTTAGTACTAGATAGTGCTAGTCTGAATTTCTCAAGTCTCTCTTCATTCACAATCCGGTGGTCACTGTGGACAGTTGTCGTCTTCTTAGGCATGTCGAGTGAGAAGCGAGCACAGACGGGTAGGTGGTCAGATAGATCCGTAGTTATAATTGAAGCATTGATTAGTTTAGACCAAGAATTAGTTAGAATATTATCTATTAAAGTTGCTGTGTTAGGTGTAATTCTGGTTGGTCGTGTTATAGTTGGAATAAAGTAATGAGATGTCAGAGAGTTATAGAATGTGTTGGTTTCTTTGTGTTCATTTACTTTCAACAAATCAATGTTAAAGTCTCCTAAGAGTATAACCTCTCTTTTAGCACTCGTTATGCTGGTGAGGAGTTCTGCAAATTCCTTATTGAACTCACTGAGGTTTTGTCCTGGCGATCTATAGATAACTCCCAATATTAGTTTAGGCCTACTGTTATTTAAAGAGAGCTTTATGAACAGGCTTTCATAACTTGAGTGGGATTTGCCATCTTCAACTGGATTGAATAACTGATAGTTTATATGATCTCTTAGGAAGAATCCAACGCCCCCACCACGTACTCCCGTCCTGGGCTTATGCAAAAACTTATAGTTAGGTAGGTAAATTGTCTCTTCCCAGGTGGAATCGAGCCAGGTTTCGGTGAGTGCCAAAGCAGAAACCGGGATATGGTGCAGTATGTCTTGGATTTCACCTAATTTATTTGACATACTCCTACAGTTAATGTGCATGGTGGCAAACCCAGTTTCTAGAGGGATTTCACTGTGGCTCATTTCAGCGCCAGCAAGTGTTACATAAGGGCTACTCCAAGAGGTATTGGCAAAGTATTTGCAATCTGGGTCAACGTCTTGATTATTAAGTAAGTGTCGTGATTCCTGCTCTTCGGGAAATACAACTAATTCAGCATCTTCATTCATTAGCCGAATAATAAGGTCTGAGTTATTGTCTCCTTCGCACATATCCTCATCGCACATATCCTCATCAGCACACATTGAAAATGGAAGATTGTTCCCAATACAACTATGGCATAACCATTGTTCATCGGCTTCTTGGCCATCTAGGTTACAATTGCAACAGCTTGGGTGGTACAATCTATTACACAAGGGACAGGTAATCGGGTCAGTTGGTCTTATGATCGCTTTTGTGCACCTGCTACAGACGCGTTGTCCAGCACTGAGTGTATCAATTATACACTCCAGATCGCTAACGCCTGATGGCGGCCGCTGCTCTACCGCATAGCTTAACTAGATTGGATCAGGGGTTACAACATCAAGTGAGTGCAAGGTGTGGTACACTGAGTAATTACTAAATCGACTTCCAGTGTGTGGCGAAAGATGAGCGTTTCTTAGCTAAATTGAAACCGTGAGGGAAGACAAACAATTCTTAACTATATAAGCGACAACGACACATTGCATCTGCTAAGAAAAAAATGAAAAGAAAAACTAGGTGTTTACAGCGACAAATAAGTGCATGAAACAGTGCGCTAAGTGATCAATAAATGGCGATCCCAATTTGTGGGAAATGTACGTTTCTTATTTGTATAGATGCTTAATTTATATGTACTGTCAACAACATGTCTTGGTTCAGCCGATGGACTTATGGCGAGATAACAAATGCATTGCTTACTTACTTACGAACTTCCTCCTTCCCATATACCTAGAAAAGATAGTCAAATTAGCTT
Source organism: Allolobophora icterica (assembly GCA_963556255.1). Taxonomy (NCBI): domain Eukaryota; kingdom Metazoa; phylum Annelida; class Clitellata; order Crassiclitellata; family Lumbricidae; genus Allolobophora; species Allolobophora icterica. The sequence continues at coordinate 37,715,132 of OY744610.1, read as the reverse complement.
TTGACGCCGATATATTTTATGAACCTTAAGCGCTACAGCTGAGTAAACCAAATGAATAGGCTAATATCTGTTTTGTTTTGTTGTTTTTAAACCAGCATCAATTGACTCACTTGCACGCCGACTACAAAACCATCGATTGATGTCCTGAGCGTTATACAAAGGCGCTATAGAAGTTTTCAGATTGGAATAGATCTTCAAAGATGCGGTTCATGGGCGTCCGCAGGAATTTTTCCAGGGAAGCACAAATTTCTAGGGGGGAAGCAAACGTTTCTAGGGGGCAAATTTTTGTAAGGGGAGCAAAATGAGGCTTTTTGCATAGACTAGCTGACTTACCTTAACAATTAAGTGTTTTTAGCATTGAAAATCGTATTGGGACTGTTGGAATAATCATAAAAATCAAAAGATTTTATTTTTTTAGATATTTTCAAAATCCAGGGGGCCAAGTGCCCCTTCCCCTCCGGACGCTCATGATGCGGTTCCGAGTCTTTAGATATTTTGGTTTATATTCAGCAATTTCTTCAACAAGCCCGAAATGGGTTGAAGTGTAACGGCTTCATTTTGTTCTCAGCCTCGACAAGTGACGGCGTGCGGCTACAGTTTTCCTTCACTGCCGATCCTCCCAGCGGCTGTGCTCAGTAAGCGTATTAATTCTAGCTGAATTCACTTGAGGGTGTAGGTGGAGCAAAAGAATCGAAACAGAATTTCTCTCCTGGCAAAGAAATATATAAACCATCGTCCTGTCTTGGTTGACGGTTCAGCACGTTAACATTAGATGGCGGTACATTAAGGACAAACTAAGTCTAAAAACTAGATAACCTTTCTTAACAGTAGGCCTAAGATCAACATTCGTTAAGTCACGGGAAGAATAAAAAGAAATCGAACACTTGATTCAGGGACGTCATTTGGGGGGCAGGGGGCATTTGCCACTCCATGATTTTTTGAAAAAGAAACAAATGATGTAAAAAGAAAAAGAGGAAGAAGAAAGGGGTGAAAAAGAAAAAAAGACTCATTTGCAGCATTGGCTTACAGTTTTTGCACATGTAGACTATATAGGAAACATTTTAAAGAGACACCAAAGACGGTGAAATATTTTTAACCTCTTATCCCCCCCCGGAAAACCTGAAATGACGTCTCTGACTTGATTTATTTACTCTTACAATTAACAAAGGCTAACAATACATGATAATCTAGTAGTCCATTCACAGCAGTTCATGTGACCGAAGAGGATACAAATGCTATGACGAGGAATTTCTCGTGTCGAACTTCAGTGCCAACTACTACTCATCAGTAAGTTGCGCTGTAAGGCGATTTTATTAGGTTACTCATGATGAGAATGCTATTCCTGCTTGAAATGCAAATCAAGGTTTTAAAAACTGTTCAAACCTTGTTAAAGTCGTTGACGATCCAAGCATCGTGTGAAGGATTTGAGACATGGTACTGAACAACGTTTTCATTCGGGTCACTGGCGACATCTTGTTTGCCGTTATCCCCGATCTTCATGGTGTACTGTTCGAACAGCGAATCACGCACCGCCATTTATATTTAAAAGATTACGAGTAGTCCTATTAGAATATTTAAATTTCCGGGTAAGAAAAGACTATCATTCTGTTAAAAAGGAAATTTATCAAATACTATGCCCTTAGAGAACAGTCTTTTTTGAGGTGCATGCTTTTGTGTACGAAAGGGGATTGGATGATTGAGTTAATTAGTAAAGCTTTAAATGCTCCAGTCTATTATATAGGCTAATGCTGTTAGCATTGCGTTTATCTATTGTAGTCGTTTATTGTACTTATTACGTTCACATAGTCTGAATCTTCGAAACGAGACAAGGCCATGGTCGTTACACAGAGTCCACACGGCTAGTTCAAAGTCGCGACCGCTGGATTATAAACCCAGCACCGGATAGACCACTGCGCAGCAAGTTGGTTCATTGTCATCCATCTGCATAACAGTATATGCGCTGGAACAAAGATATAACATTTACGATGATCTTTCAAACCTAGAACAAATTAAACTAGCGGAGCGTGTACCTTGATGATTTCCTTTTGAGCTTCAGTGAACATATACATGCCAACCAAGATGGCCGTCAGAATGATTGCCACGGCCAAAATGCCACTAACTACGATGATCACATACTTCTTCGTCTTACGTGGTGGAGGCGCAGCTTGCGTCTACAATGACACAGTTATTTAATTGACTTTGAAAGGAGTATTCATGTAGAAAATAATAACAGCAGGTTTGCGTTTTCTAATTAATTAAGGCTCCTAAAATTCTATTCGAAGGATTGTTAATTAATATTGAAAGGCCATCGTTTTGATAATTAATTAAAGCCTATGACAATCCATTTAAAAGACTGTCATATTAACAAATTCAGCAGAAATTAGTTTCAGTTATAACAAAATCATCGCATTTTGAAAGATACCTCTGTAAAGACAACTGTTGGGATGTCTTCTGTCTTCTTATCGTCTGACATCTTGAAGAGCACAGGCATAGCACGAAGAAACTCCAATCTGTTGAGCTGGACCGAAACCCGACTTCTGCAGTAGACGGTGGATGGTCGAAGTCACCAGATGAACTTCTCAACGTCGCTTCAAGACCTCGCGGTTGACTGCGACGTACTGCACCCAGCATTGGTCTTTTATAGCCCTCAATCGGGAAGTTCCTCATTGTAAACAGCATGGATGAGTTACGGGGCCTTAGAACTTGTTCAACAATTTGGGAAAATTTCTTCAAAGAAGGTTATTTTTACTCTGCGAAGCAAAATCGTTGACCTGGAAAGAGAACGAACACGATCCATGCGGCGCATTATTCAGTCAAAAGGCCGCGACGTCGAAATTGTCACCTTGTTGAATTGGACGATGAATGAATGTAATCCATTCGGCGCTATCTCCATACACATGGTCTCGACCATCAGAATTATCATATTCTGTAGGATTGTTACTGTGATTGATATATTAGACTAATATATTGTGGGCATGATACATTGGACTAATATCACGTGCTTGGTCCACTTAAACGATTGCTCGTCTCTTCGAAAGTAAGCGCATATTTTTCTTTTGTCCGTTAAACAGTCATGCACTGCCGATTTTGCGTCTTAGAGAGTCTTGAGCACTCCACTCCGCATTAAATAATGTAGGGCCGTTTGGAGAACAAATTCAAGGGACTTAGTTTAGAAGAAAACATTTTATGATCTCTTAGTCATATACCTAAGAGCATGGCCCCTGGTTTCTGCGCACAATTTCAAACCGAGTGATTTTAAGAGATATCTTTGGATGATATTTTCTACTTTGAGATTATTTTTCCATCTTCTTCCTGTTCATATTATTTTGTTTCATAATTTAGTATATTTGTCATCACTTTCTCCTTTCATCTTTGCCTCATCCTTTCGATAATCTTGCATTTTCTTCTTCTTCTTCTTCTTCTTCTTCTTCTTCTTCTTCTTCTTCTTTTTCTTCTTCTTCTTCTTCTTCTTCTTCTTCTTCTTCTCCTCCTCCTCCTCCTCTATTTCTTCTTTCCTCCTCCTTATTCATCTGCTCCTCCCCTTCATCTCCTCTTCTTCCTCCTTCATCTCCTCTTCCTCCTCTTTTTTCTTCTGCTTCTTCTCCTTGTTGTTCTTCTTTTTTTCACCTTTTTTCCTTCTTCATCTACTACTACTACTACTACTACTACTACTACTACTACTTCTACTACTACTTCTACTACTACTACTACTACTACTACTACTACTACTACTACTACTACTACTACTACTACTACTACTACTACTACTACTACTACTACTACTACTACTACTACTACTACTACTACTACTACTACTACTACTACTACTACTACTACTACTACTACTACTACTACTACTACTACTACTACTACTACTACTACTACTACTACTACTACTGCTTCTTTCCCCTCCTCCTCCTCCTCTGCTTCCTCTTCCTCGTAGCTCCGTTAGTACCCCTGCACATGACAAATAATTCTCTTGGTAAGTTGAATTGGCCCACAGTGTACTTTAGATATAGTGTTGCATCTGATCCTGTAGGCCAAGGATATCGGTGTCTTCTAAATAAGCGACAACATCTTTTGTTGCTGGCGTATTGCTCTAAACCGGGTTTTTCTCACCTGCAGTAATAGCTTACGTCTGGAACTTTAGTCTGATTTTATTGGCGTTACAAAGGTCGTCATTCTGATTGGACAGATTTGCTAGCTCATTTCTGCACAGCTCGTGATCATTCCTCTTCAAAGGAGCAACTGATCTCAATGCAGGAGTTGTTGACTGGAAAAGGTTGGATGATCGTTCTGCGTGAATTGACCTGTCGCAGCTACAGAGGCGAAGCTAGGAGTTTGGGTATTTTATAGTGGTTCTAACGCAGATGAATGTTTCTTTAATCACTTACAGCTCGTGTTATGTTATGTTAGGCTGTATATATGTTATTATTTTGTGCTTTGCTATATAATTAACACTTTGGTTGGTTACTTTCTATGTAATTAACACTTTGGCTGATTACTCGTTGTTTAACGACACTGTGTAATAACACAGATGACTATTGTCGCCCTCCTCCTTTCTCCAGGCTTGGAAACGGATACTTTAAACCAATGATAATAAATAAAGTAAATATTGTCATTATCTAGGCCCCCTATCTTTGGCGGATGTCTTGAGCCAATGACTAATATAGCCTATAATTAATAAATAAATAAATTAATTAATTAATCGATCCTATAATTAGTTGATTGATTGATTGATTGATTAATTAATATAGCCTATAATTAATTGATGCTTTATCTGATGATCATGTGACATCACATTAGCTCTGCAACAACAACACAAGTCCAGCGTGATTTTAGCGTGTAACATAAGCTGGATGTTAACTAACTGTATAAAACTCAGAATTACAAAGTCTGGTGATTTTCGTTTCCGCACCTAAACATTGTAAACAACCTACTTGTAGAGATTGGTCGCTTCTTCAAATGTTCACCTAGACCTATTCCTGTATGCTAAAAGTGCCCTACTTCTTCCTCGTCACCGATTACTCTAATTGTAACTAACTTCGTCCATAGTGCGACCGTACGTAACTTACCGGAATAACGTACGCTTACCGTACGTAGTTATCGAAAAAATAACGTACGCGTACCGTACGCGTACGTTAAAAATGCCACAAGTTTATCTGATCATTCACAAAGAACCTCAATATAACTATAGTCTTATAACGTACGCGTACGTCAAAAATGATCAGTTTAGCTCTACAGTATTAATCTCCCCGTACGCAGGCCTAGTTAATTAAGAACGGTACCGAAATTTAGTATTACCAATAAAATGACCACTGCCCCTGACCACCCTATAAAGTGTGCCGTACAATCTTAATTTTCTTGATATTATGCATTGGACAGAATATTAGCAATTTGGAATTTAACAGTTTGAAAGTAGAGATCATTGAACAGCCACAGCTGATGTAATGGTTAAAATTGTTTACGACCGTCAATCACCAACTATTATTGACTTCTCTTGTGCATAATGTAATGTATTTTATTTTCGTCATGAAAAATTGTGAACGTACGGTAAGTAAGTAAGTAAGTATATTCTTTATTAAACCAGCTGCCAAACAGCACTCTGGTGAACAACGTCTGTTAAATAGATCTACTAAAGTTAATAAACAAACATACATTGGTATATATAGGCTATATACATAGCATTAACCATAATATGTATATATATATATTACTATATAGCATAGGTCCAGTTGGTTAGTAAGTATACAGCATTCTGACAATAAAGGTTTTTCTCAAGCTGTAACAGTTGTCGGCTTGCGGTAAAGCCCTGTCATGGGATCTAGGCCTTAAACCATAAACCCTCAGCTTAACAGGTGGAAGCATGACATGACCTGGATTGCAAAGGACTGCCGAAAACAGGGCAACATCCGCATGACGGCAAAGGGGCCATCCATATATTACGTACGCAAAAATCCGGGAAAATTGGACCCCCCTCTGTTCGCATGCGTACTTTCTTCCACACCCCCCCCGGGTACGTACTCTTGACGCACCCACCCCCCCCCGGGGACCAGCTGCAGAAAGTTTCTCGACAGCTCCAGGCTGTCTGCACTTTAGGCCAGATTGAAGGGCCAATATAGACAAATCATAGGTGTCTCGTTCACAGCACAGAATAACTGTATACATGGCTTTTATATAATGTAATAAAATGCCATCGGACGACTATAGGACAATACAGAGTTATAAATAGGCTAATGTGGACGTCATAATTAGAAATTTATTTTGCGTACGTACACTTTTGTCACCCCCTCCCCCCCGTTCGCACCCGTACGCAAAATCGCCTAAATCCGACCCCCTCCCCCCTCATTGCGTACGTAATATGTGGACGGCCCCAAAGTTGTTCAATTGTTGCATTATTACATGGGTAACGTTCGGCAAAATAACGTACGCGTATCGCACGTATGTTATAGAAAAAATAACGTACGTACCGCACGTACGGTCGCACCTTGACTTCGTCAACGTGTTATCGACTTTGTGAGACCTATGTGGGCCTAGATTCATACACGCTATAAAGCATTTATGGCTGTTTTTATTGGATATTTCATCACAGGGTTGCCATGTTTGAATGTGCAGTCACGCCACACTCGAAAAGTTATGCCGTCAAGGTTTTCTAAGGCGAGCAGCAGTCCAAAGTTTAGGAATCTGGCCGTTGAATTTAAATTATGTTTAATAATAGTATAATGGCAACGTGTCAACGAATGATAAACTGTCAAACGAGGGTTTCAGATCTCCCCCAGAGCATTAATATATGATATCAAGATTTTCTCCTACTTGCGCCTCATAAAATAAAATGAGTATGCGTATCGTAGGCCTATTTGGTCTGTGGCAAGACCCAGCAGCCATTTTGTGAGATGAGCCAAAGAAAAGAAGTTAGTAAAACTTGATGCTTAAGGCTGCCTCTAGAGGATTGCCGAAAGAATTCTTCTTCGACCCTTTTCGTCTAAAGAAGAGATTCTGTATTCCGTCCAAAGTAGTTCAACTAGAGCTACGTTCTTATAAAAGACAAAAAGATATGCGAACATGGTCGGTTTCAGGGGCGGATCCAGAAGGTCTATCTGGGGGGAGCAACATTTTTTTAGTCATCTCCCAAAAAAGTTGACGACTTTTTTTTTTTAGTCATTAACCTTTTTTATGTCTTCAGTCTACATCTACGGGACCCGCGTTCTGTGTACATTTTACTCATCCACGCCTACAGGGGGGGGGGGCCACGCCTGTGTAAACATCATAAAACGCCCATAAAACACATGTTAAAAGTAAATTAAAATTTCAAATAGGGGGGCCATGGCCGGATTTCCCCCCTCTGGATCCGCCCCTGGTCGGTTTATATGTTACTTGTCTAAAACCTGCTAATGCTCTAAATCTACGAGCAAATCGGATGAGCGAGCATCGTCTGCTCATGCTTATAGTCTGTTATTACATGAAATGTGCAACTTTAACCACTTTTATAAGCATTTACGACCATCGTCACTCAAACTTGTCATGGATGTGTTCAAGCACTCTAAGGAGGGCTCGCAGCTGACATTTGGGTCGAACGCTATACTATATGCTATCATTAGAGTTGAAACTTAGAAGTTACTTATTGATACAATGATACAACGATACCATGTCGCATTTGTATTGCTTGTTATATGATTAGGCGTATATATTGTAACGCTGAGACATTTCAGGGTCATTTGACGGGTGTTTGATTGTCTTCTGCTTCTGCCATTATTCTATCTCAATTGACTTGGTAGCTCAATAATGACCTGCTTTGCCTACCATCTTGTAAGCAGAAATATGCGATTAAAGAAAAGGTGCTACAAAATCAACCAGCAATACGACGTCATTGCGTAAGTTAAGCCTAAACTAACGTTGAACGTTACTTCCCGAATGCACTGAGGCGTTACTAACAGCCAGAGATGGTGTCATGGTCATGAAGGGCTCTGGACCGTATCGGGACTTTCGTCCATCGTTCGTCACCCTAGCTGTTTACAAGTTGTATACTAAATTTTTTTATACATACTAGTAATAATTTGTGGTAATAGAATCGGGCTGCTTTAAATGGGACACTGTGTCCCATTTAAGACAGTGTCCCATTTAAAACAGCCCGATTATATTCTGTTCTATTCTATTCTGCCGTGGTAAGTAAATGCCTGGATGTACTCAGGGCTTGCAAAAGCGGCCGGGAAAATTTGATCATGGGCGGCCACATCATCGAGCGATGAAGGCACGAAACCTTTCAGGAATAAGGGGTCTATCGTTTTCGACAAAAATGTGACCAAGTCGCCATGACCTCTGCTACTGCCAACTGAATCATACCGGGACTTGCATTTTCGAACCACCTCTTCAATAGGTGCTTCCAAAAACGGATCAAACTTGCTAACAAGTAAAAGTATAAAAAAAATTCCCATGATCTACACTGTCAAAAAACAATGTTTACCCACACTCTTCTTTACCACGATGCTACTTTTCGCCACTGTGTGTTTTGTTGTTGTAAAGTATGAGCGTTTGTCTGGTGCTAATAAAGATTAGGCCTACTTACTTATTACCTTACTCATGCGATAGCGCCGCTAATTCAACGCGAATGCCCTTTTTAACCCATGGCTGCGGAAGATGCGCTGCATGCACCCTATAATAAACGATGAGCTAAAGTGATCATTGGCACGTAGCCGCACGTTTTACGTGGCAGTATAAATTTGTTGGTAACAACCATGCACTGAGAGTATTTCGTAGAACAAAAATATCATTATATTTTTTAATCGTATTTTTTCTTTTTTGGGCGCCCGGCCCACTGGTAATCTACCGGTGTCCAGGCGGTCTAGTCCAAGCCTGGATGTACCCCAACCTGTCACCAACAGATGTTGTCATCAAGTAGCCATGTGGGCAATCCGAAGTGATCTGGATCCTGGTCTGATCACAGCTTCTGCCTCTTTTCTGTAACCTCCATGGTCCAAAAGGCCTTGCCATATTAGCCCCCAGTAGTGAGACATACTTATATAACCTGTCTGTGGACTACCTTTTCGATGACGAACAGCTTTATTACGCCAAAGAGGACGCAACCAAAACTAATACAAACAAGAATGAAAAAATTAGCCGACCATGACATAATGCACTACGGGCTACAAAATGGACTACGGGCTACATAATGGACTACGGCTATATGATTTCACCTGTTGTATCTCATTGCAAACTGTAAACTATTTGCACCCTGTAGCAACGAAGTAAATGCAAGAGTTTCTGTTAATCCACCGAGTCAAATGCGACTTTCAGGTCCACGTAAGCCATACAGTGGTTATTGCTTCTCGTGCTGAGTTTGGCTACATGTGTTTTTCCAGAAAATCCTTTCCGTTGCTTGAAAAGTCCACCTTTGCTCTTGTGTTTTAGCCTCAGGCGCAGATTCTTCTTACAACCTAAAAATTCGCGTAGACTTGAGAGATGAATAATTCCAAGATTGTTTTTGCATTCTCTCCAGTTGCTCTTGTCTTTGTTGAACAAGAGTGTAGTTCGATTTTCTCCATTCTTATGGGATTATTTATGTTTGTAAGACTCTGTGTATCATCGTGCAAGCCACCTAAGTTCGCTCCTCTCAACCCTCTATGAGCATCCCTGGCCTAACTTTTAACAGATGCCCGGAGCCTTGCTGTTCATCAAAGCCCGAAAATAAACAACCTCTGCCTTCAAAGGCATCCCGGGTTAATCTCTGGGTCGTCACCCTCGACCTGAGAGTCACTATGGTGCTCATAATTCGTGGGTGACTGGCGAGATGTTCAGCATTGACTCGTAATGGTCAGGTCATATTACCAACTATGCCTTTTTTAAAACATAAACAGGCCTACCCTCGGCCGACATTCTGCAGCTGCTGATCATTTGCCAACCCTCTCAAAGCTGTCAGAAGTCGTCGAAACTGTTTACTGAAGCTTTTGACTGGCTTAACTTAAAAATAATTCACTAAATCTACTGGTCACCGATGACAACCGATGCGCGAAAACAACCTTTATTCTCAGTGTATTCTCACAAGGCCAACGATCCAAATCGAGACCCATTGCCATAGGCTAAATAGACTCACATGTAGGCCTATAGAGCCCGTCAAGACATAAGTTTCTAAAATAGCAATGAGACCTTCATAAACAGAACTAGCACCTATTTATCATTGATGTATACTTTATACATGTAACCGTAAATTTATCTTGTATAACGTAGACATGCATATAAAATAATGCACAATACCACACGATAGAATGGGATGTAGGCCTATTCTTCTCGTCTATGCCGTTTGCGCCCAGTCAGTTGCAAGCGTTACTGTCCGCGCATCGGAACATTGAAAGGCGTATACTCGCATATACCCTCGTCTACACCCCTGGTCATTTCCCTGGGCATTAGATGGGACCCATATAGGCTCTATACCAATATGGGTCCCATATGGGATCAGATCCAGGTGGGTATATTCTGACAGGGGACAGACCGATGAATATGAAATGTAAATGTGAATTTATGAAAGTTGACAGACGCATTTGAGTGTTTATAAAAGGAGCAAAGCATACGACTAAGTCCAAGGCTGGATTTCACACAGGAACGCAAAATATTGGCCGCCAAGTTTCCCCAATTTTACAAACATACTATCAATTTTCCTGGTTTCAACTGCAGTCATACCGTTGGCTGAAGTCACTGAAACCAGCGTATATTCAGCGAAACGTTTGCACGAACGAAGAGATGCCATTGTCGATGAAAACAAGGTCGTCGCGTCAGGTAACGTGACACACATCTGAGTGGTGATAGTAAGTATAGGTAATATAAGTAGTAGTAGGTAGGTAGTAACAGGGCCGCCGACAGAAATTCCGGGCCCCTAGGCAGAGCAGTCACGGGCCCCTAGGCAGAGCAGTCGTGGGCCCCTAGGCAGAATAGTAAAAAGCCCCTAGGCAGAGCAGTTATGGGCCTCTAAACTATCTTTTGGCTTTATATAAATATAATATCATAAAAAACACAAATTGAAATAATAAAAGTGCGTGTACGAACGTACAATATTATATTTATATATGTATATACAACTATGATTTTATTCAGATGCTCGAGGTTCACACTGATTGTAGTTAAGCGTCAGATAATATATTTTAAAAGGCATAAATCATAAACTTTGTATAACTGAATATAATATTTTTCATAAGTTGATTGCGGGCCCGGCCCCCTAAAAAGTCGCCGGGCCCCTGGGCATTTGCCCCCCTGCCCCTCCCTCTCGGCGGGCCTGGGTAGTAAGTAAGTAAAGAAGTGGTGATCTGATATCGACTGATTCTTAGACTGTTAATCTGTTGCACTGTGACTCGTACCTTATCGGCAATTGTTGCTCCTGTCCTGCTGCTGATGTCTTCATCAAATGGAAACTAAGAACCGCGATTAAAACAACAGACAACATATTAAGTGAACTAAGTCGCTGGCAGTCGATAGCTGAACGACTGGTTTCGACTTGAGGGTCTAGCGGCGACGGCGGATGGCGGCGGCAGGGACTAGCTCCAGCTGCGCGAAGGATCAGTGGCTTGTCCCCAGTTGACAAGATTGTACGCACAGCAACTCTGTCCCGTCGAAAATCGGTTGAGCGCAGAGAAGAGTTGTCGACGCAAGTTGAAGCCTGGAGAGAACTAGGCACGGCTCACCAATCAGGAAGTGGTTAGTGACATCCCTGCTACCCACTCATCCCTTCATTATGAAATAGTTCAGATTGCATGTCCAACCCAAACGAGTGCTTCGAGGAAAGGAGTGCTGTATTTATGTGAAGTATCACTATATGCGATATGATGCAAACTACCACAAAGCAATATAGTATAGGCCTAATAAAATACAATAAGTTGTAGTAAAATTCATTAAAATACAATGCAGTAAGTGTAGTTATTAAGTCTATCTAGTAAAATACAATGCATTATTGTAAAGTACAATATAATGCAAGACAATGCATGGCAACAAAAATAAAATACAGAACAATACAGTGACATACAGTTCAATGAGAAGTAAAAAATGGAGTGCAACATTGCAGGTTAACATTCCATCGTTCAAAGCTCAGGCATAATAATATCGTCAATGTCTGCTAAAGTTAAGCGCTCGTGAATAGGCCTGTGCCCTGCGCTTGGCCTTCGAGTGGCGCTTTAGAAGTTTGGATATTACGATTACGATTACGATTACGATTTGCCTGTTGAAGCGGCCTTAATCAGCATGTTATTGTTTTTTACCAGAAAGACGTAATTTACGCTTCTTAAGTCAGTTTTCACATTCAACCAGCGAAGACTGTGTAGCGCATGCAAGCCACAGCGAATAGGTCAACACTTCCAAAAAGGACAATTCGATATTAAACATTGCAAACCATCTGTTAGCGGCGTTCAATCTATGTTGATGTCAAATATCATGATTAATATAACTGTTGCAGCCAATGTAAGGTACACAATCGATTGGATAATCAAACAAACAGTTATATCTGTTCTAAGTGCGAATGTACTAATAAAACCTGCTGCAAGAAACTGCTAGATAAATTTTAGTTCTTTTCCTAGTTTTTTTACTGGGCTAGTATACTTGTAGATGGTGATCGAAACATCGAAACATTATAAGCATTGATATAGTTTGATTTAAGTGCTACAGATCCCGAAACCGAATCAAGGGCCAAATTAGTTAGTCTGGATTTGAAACCGTTCCCACGTGTCGAAGAGTGAGTTACTTCTTCCTCCAAAGTCTCATGATAGCCCTTCTTCGTCCAACCTCATTAATTAAAATAGGCTTAGGTTCACACATATAAATAAAACACATTTGAATTTTTCATTGAATTAATAACCATATGTCGTGGCCAGTTGCGACTGAGTGAAATTTTTGAAGTTAAATGAAAAATGACTGAAAAATTATTTGGAAACACAAAACACATCCTATGTGAAAATGTCATTCATTCATTCATGCCTTAGTATCTATGTATACGTGCATTGACTATTGCAATTCTCTTTTAACTGGGCTCCCTAATGTTCGGCTTGTCTCCTATGCAATCCGTCTTAAATGCTGCAGCTAGACTTATTGCCCGCTTACCACGATACTCACGCATCACCTTCTATATGCAAAATGAACTTCACTGGCTCCATGTCCCGTTTCGAATTAGATTGAAGGTCCTTCTTCTAGTCACTAGATCCGAGTTAGGCTTAGAGGAGCCTGTATACCTTTCTGAACTGATGGGCAAACTAATCTCTTCACACTCCTCTCGTCCCCTTCGTTATACTGACCGATTGGACTTGTTTGTAACTCGGTCGCGGACCTCATTAACTCATCATCGGGCCTTTGCTTCAGCTGGCCCTTCACTTTGGAATGAACTCCCTTCTGAGATCCAGAGCAAGATCCTCGGGGCGTTTTCACCAGCTTCACTCAAATGCTTAAAGACCTTTCTGTTAGCACGAGCCTATCACAATAAGAGCGCTTCTGAATAGCTCTGCTGCAAGGAGCGCTTTACAAAATTATGTTTATATCACATTACAATTACATTACATTCAAATAATATAACCATACAAAAAACGAATATAGCAATCAATTTGACTGTATGACTATTAGAAGGAATATCAAAGTACACCAAACAACGGCATATAATTGCTCAATGCCATCGAGAAGGCTTTATAGATACCTACTTATGCAGGCTATATATAATGTCCTGTGAGTGCATTCGAGACGGTAATATAGCTTGGGCTGTATAACTGTCCATGCATAGACCTGTATACATACTTAGACACAAACATGCCTATAAATGTAAAACTCTCTACAAAAAATATACATACACATATAGCAAATATTTTTGATATTGATCGGGAATGATTGTATAGTGCAGGGCTTATTCTAAGGAATTTTCTCAACTGCACAAGAGGGGCGAATTAGGGGTCAGAGGGCTGTGTCCCAGTGGGATCCAGAGGCAAAGCCCTTTGTCAAGGGTTTGCTCCCTGAAGCTAATAAGATATGACATTTCAAACAGTGAATTCGCCTCATTTTTGGCATTTTTGCAATATTTTTAGTGCATATTATTATTATTATTATTATTATTATTATTATTATTATTATTATTATTATTATTATTATTATTATTATTATTATTATTATTTCAATGTTATGGCTTCCGGGTGGACATAATTAAGGCTGTTCAAAGACAATTCATTAAACGGCATCCTGGCCTAAACCTTATCAGGAATAAGTAAAACATAGTTCAACTGTTCTCCAGTAGCGAGAGATATGGACGAATGACAGTGGAATGTAACTGTGGCAGAGTGATGGCCTTTAAACGATCGCTATAGTGTTCGGAAGCGAAGCATAGAGTTGTTGCAAAGACAGAAAGGGAAATGTGGGAAGACTCGGATAAGCTTTCCCATTCAAATGCTTTCGGCTGCAGTTTCATAATGAAGGCACTCATGCGCTTATGTCTGATCAAAATCAGATTGAGCCTCAGCGCACAAAATAGTGAGTCTTAGACAAATTCAACCCTCCAGCGCTATGATCAGATTACGAATCTGCACCCTGGTAAAATAAGGCAATCGCTTTGCTATACATGTCAAAATGTGGGCATTAAGTTGTGTGTCATCACTGTCATGTGCGTGTGCATCTGTTTCTGATGATATACAATAAGGAAACACAATCCCGTGAATATCAAAGCTTGCGTTGTAGTAAGTTGACGCAAAGTCGCATGGGCGGCGATCCGGGGGAGGCTGAGGGGGACAAGACCCCCACCTCTGAGAGTGGGGACACACACCATACATTTGCCTCCCCACATTTTGAAGAAACACCAATGAAAGGCAAGAAAATTTTTTGACCAGATCAGTTCAAAACTCTTTTTTGACCAGATCAGTTCAAAAGTGTTCCCCCACCTGTGAAACAAGATCGCCGCCAGTGCACAGTCGGTACATTTAAAGGGATGCATGAATGTTGCACATAGGCTGATCGACTGACAGTTCAAACCCAACCGAGAACAAAAGTTTGTTCTCGTTTATTATTGCTACCTCAGGGTGTGCACTGACGGTTCACCACCGATACAGGACGCTGAGATGTAGCTCAATGGAAGATCAAAGGCAAATTAAAAACGAGTCTCTTATTTATTACGACAGGCGGGCTTCCAAGATAGCGGCTTCTCTGTTCTAACCCATCTGACAGCATTACGCAACTGCAACTCGTCCACCATTTCTCCAGCTTCTTTTCATTAATCTGATACTCCTACTTCAGCCTTTTTCATTTCTTATTCTCCTCCTTCTATTAATTAAACTGACCTTCCTACTTCAGCAATTTTTTTCTCTTTTTACTTCTCCTTCTCTTTCTTCTCCTCCTCCTTCTCCTCCTGTCCCTCCTCCTTATGCTATTTGGTTTGCTCCTTCTCCTTCTTCATCTTCTTTTTCTGCCACTCCTTCTTCTTCTCTTCCTTATTCTGCTTCTTCATTTTCTTCATCTCTTTCTCAGTTTACTTCTCCTCGTTCTCCTGCTCCTTCTGCTTCTACTTCCGTGCCTGTGTGGCTGCAGAAACGATCGCATAGAACGAAAGACACACTAAAGCAGCAAAACAAAGTTGCTTTATGGGGATGTTTACAGTTTCCGGAAGCGAAAAGGCAGAATGAGACGAAAATGTTTTGCTCAAGATAACACCGCCACTGTTGCCGAACCAAAAGCATTTTGATCTCTGAAGTTAATTATGCCCGCCTCGGTGTGGAATAGTTTGGGATTGGGAAGTTGGGAGACGCTCGACGCATTTGCGATCTTTCTTGTATATGCCTTGCCAAGTTGCAGCCACAAAAGCAAGGAAGCCATGTGCTCCGACTTATTCGTAACTGTTTCGCTTTAACTTTTTTATGTTAAAAACGGCCAACTGCAATTACTGCTTGCGTTTAATCTCGTTTGACTAATCGTTATTTGGGTTATTTCGGACTCGGCGAACCAACAGCTTGGTTTAAATATTCCATTATTAGCTACTTTCGTTAGTTTATAAATACAATTAGGTCTACAAAATGTAACTGCACAACATCTGAATTTTAACTGCACCAATTTTTTCCCAACTACACACTTTGTGTCCAGCTGCACGTTAGAATAAGCCCTGGTATAGTGAGAACCTAGAAGTGTATATTTCTGTGGTTAGTGTTTTCACATGAACCAAAATATCTGTCAAACTTCGGTATGACACTGTACCATAAGTGTAAATAATAAATTGGTCAAGAGAGAGAGAGAGAGAGAGAGAGAGAGAAAGAGAGAGAGAGAGAGACAGACAGACAGACAGACAGACAGACAGACAGACAGAGACAGAGAGACAGAGACAGACATAGAGAGACAGCGACAGAGACAGAAACAGAGACAGCGAGACAGAGCGACAGAGAGACAGAGATAGACAGAGAGACAGTGAGACAGACAGAGACAGACAAAAAGAGCCAGAGAGACAGAGAGACAGAGATAGACAGAGAGACAGTTAGACAGACAGAGACAGACAGAGAGAGTCTGAGGATGAAAGTGAATATAGGGCTGCGAGCAAAATTATACACATCTCATAGTTTGACAGGAATAACCTTATTTAAGCGACACCTCTGTTTACCTCACTCGCTCAAAGCCATACCTTTGGTTAGTATGCCTAATAGTAGGCCTAATATTATTTTACGAATAAGTCCTTGAGACCAATGAGTAACGTTTTCTTTATCTATGCCATAATTTAAACTGTCACTTACTGAATGGTTTCAATTTATGTTATGAACTATTGCCTGGCAAAATATATCATAGAGCAGGATCAAGGAATCTTTGGATATTACAGAGACGGAATTAGCATTAAATTTTTTTTATTAAACATAGGCCTACCCCAATGTAACGTGATGCAGAGGAAACAATTTGCATCGCACATTTGAATAGCAAAACAATTTTAGAGCATGTGACAGAGTCACGTGAAGGTGGCGAATCGCTACATGATTTGCGAAAATTGAAGCCTTACGAAGACCTTTGAAGTTCCAAGATCCTACTTCACTCTTTGTGTCTAAAGGCCTTATTACAAGCCCTACTTTAAGCTTTAAATAGCCTAAAATATTGAAACAGGGCTTTTCAGACACAAAACAACTGCGCAGTGAATCTTGACCGGAATACCTTTGAAACGCCGTATGACCCACCACGCTGAAGGCGCGCTCACTGACCCGCATCTGTGTAGCTTCTACCAGAACCTTTTTCATGAGAGATGAGCGCAATCGCTGGCCAGTTGATCTAGGGCCTCATATGATGTCGTTTCATAAACACGAAGGTCTAGAATGTAAACGGCAGGGCTTGCTGTTCTAACCATTCTATTTCAGAACTGACAGGCAGCGTAAATTGTCCATTGTGATCGCATTTTATGAAAACGCACGTGAGCCGCGTTGCTGCGTTTCAGAGCTCACTGAACGAGGAAGTTTGCAGGTAAGCCGGCCACTGAAACGACCGAGGCTTGATGTGGAAACATTTGAATGGGAAATTTCTCTACAAATAAATCATGTGTCCACCTCTCAGAGAAGTCAAATACACAGGAATTTGTTAGTTCGGTCCAAAATGCCTTTCGTCAACGCTTGCTGGACAACCACCTTAGTCAGTTACCCCACGGGCCGAGAACCATTGCTCAGACCTACTAGTTCTTTACAAATCGACGCTTTCATTCATTCATTCATTCATTCATCAATCAATCAATCAATCAATCAATCAATCAACATAGACTTTATATAGCGCCCCTCAAAGATACCTAGATACCTACTCAGAGGCACACCCAGCCAAGCCGCGGTTGAAAAGAACGTCTTTTAGAGATGAGTAAAAGGCTGAAGAATTTGTCCTTGCCATGAAAGCAAACGTAGCTCAATCGGAAGGCCGTTCCATATGGTCGGGTCCAACACAGAAAAGTCCGGTGTGAGTGCATAGGGGACAAGTAGGTTGCCATGGACCACTGAACGCAGAGAGCGGCGGTCACTGCTAGCCGAATCAGGCCAGCAGAGCTCCCATAAGTATGCGGGCGCAGTACCGAGAAGGCAACGCCAAACAAAGGCAGGGATATTGGGATATTTGAAGCCAGTGCAGGATGTCTCGCATATATTCAGATATGTGACCAACTTTAGTGCTGCCACCAAATCAGTCGCGCAGCCGAGCGTAGGACCCGCTCCAAACGCCCAACGTGAAGCTGCGGAAGACCGACGTAAAAAGAGGAGCAATAGTCAAGGGGACTGGTGACAAAGGCGTGAACCTAAGTGGCTGCCGGACTGTCAGTATGGGAGCGGGAGACTACCTGCAGCTGGCGCAGCTCGTAGAAACAGAGCTACGGGAACAGCGTTAACGAAAACGTTTAATTTTCGTTAAGGTGCCATTTTCGTTTTCGTTTTCGTTAACGAAAACAGCACTAGTTAGAAGTCGTCGAAAGCGTTTACTAAAACTTTTGGCTGGTTTTGCAAAAACATGATAATGCACTAAGTCAATTGGTCATTGATGGCGGCCGATAAACAAAAGCGACCTTTAGGCCTATTCCACTGGCCAACAAAAAAAAAATTTCTTGTTGCCTTCGGTTTTAGACCTGTTCTTGGGGTAATTTTGGGCGCCGATTCAGAAAATGTCATTGGATTGGGTGCATCAGGTCTAGTTTCTGAGATATCGTCGATTTTGTAAAGAAAACCCAGTCCACTCTTTAAACGATGTCTTTGGCAAAACTAAAATGTCATAATAAGCTTTATTTATGGCTAATTCTTGCTGATTCAACGAAATAACTATTCCGTAGCCTACAGCTTACTCAGCACTAAATTCATGGCCTCATTTAGAATTTATTTGTGCTTATACAGCGTTTCATGGTTTCCAACTATGTAAATAGATTATGCTGAAGTCAGCATTTATACCCTATATAAACCGCCTCCTGAAAGCTAGAGCAGCCGCAGTCGTCTTAGGGCATTTTAAGAGTTGGTCGCAAGAACAATCTGTGAATGTGAGCATTAAATAACTACATGTTCTTACTATTTTTTAGGCTAGTCATTTAATTTCTCAGATGCGAACATCCTTAAGGTTATGGCTACTTCCAGACGGAGCTGCATTAACCATCCAGACATATTTTGCTACATTTGTGGGGAATACACACTAAAAGCAAACAGGAAACGGATTTCAGAGTTTGTACAAAGAGCATATGTAGGTTATTTTGGTGTCAAACTTGGAGATCAGGATAAGCAATGGGCTCCTCATACAGTATGCAAAACTTGTATTGAACAATTGCGCCACTGGACAATTGGAAAGAGAAGCTGCCTGAAATTTGGTGTTCCGATGGTTTGGAGGGAACAGATAAGCCACTTGGACGACTGTTACTTTTGTATGGTTAATATCATAGGCATCAATCGAAATAATCGTCACACGTTGTCTTACCCTGATCTACCTTCAGCCAGGAGACCTGTTCCGCATTCGGATATTGTACCAGTTCCACCTTTTCGCGAACTACCTCAGCTCTCAGACGATGAGACTTGCATGTCCAATATCGGACAAGATGACGAAAGTGAAGAAAGTGGGGGCAGTGACATTGATTTCCAATCAACTTCACACAGTGAACGTTTTGACCAAAAAGAGTTGAGTGATCTGATCAGGGACTTAAATCTTTCTAAAGAGTCCTCTGAATTGCTTGCGTCCAGACTAAAGGAAAAGAATGCACTTCAGCCTGGAACGAAAATTACAATTTATAGAAACAGAGAAAAGGATTTGCTGCCATTCTTTACCGAAGACAACAACCTAGTATTCTGTAATGACATCAGCAACTTATTGAAGAAAATGGGTCTGTCGGATTACAGCCCAGATGAGTGGCGTCTTTTTATCGACAGTTCGAAACGTAGTCTGAAATGTGTGCTTCTAAATAACGGCAACAAATTTGGTTCTATTCCAATCGGTCACTCCACCAGGATGAAAGAAGAGTACAATGCCATCTCTTTAGTACTGGAAAAGATAAAATACAAAGAACATAAATGGGTAATTTGTGTAGACTTGAAGATGGTAAATTTCCTCCTTGGTCAACAAAGTGGCTACACAAAGTATCCCTGCTTTTTGTGTCTTTGGGACAGTAGAGCCAAGCATGAACATTGGACAAAAAAAGATTGGCCTCCCAGGAAAGACATGGTGGTTGGAGCTAAAAATGTAATCAAGGAATCTTTGGTGGCACGAGATAGGATCATACTGCCACCACTACATATAAAGCTAGGCCTGATGAAACAATTTGTCAGGGCTTTGAATAAAGAAGGTTCATGCTTCGAATACATGGTACACAAGTTACCAGGAATTACAATGGAAAAATTGAAGGCTGGAATCTTCGATGGTCCACAGATCAGGCAACTTATGAATGACCCACTTTTCATACCATCAATGAATGAAATCGAATCTTGTGCCTAGTCTTCCTTTGTTCTTGTAACTAAAAATTTTCTTGGCAACAAGAAGGCAGACAATTATGCACAACTAGTAGAGGATATGCTTCTTCATTTCAACAAGCTTGGCTGCAACATGAGCATTAAAGTCCATTATCTCAACAGTCACTTAGATCGCTTTCCAGAGAATCTTGGTGACTTCAGTGAAGAGCAAGGTGAAAGATTTCACCAAGACATCAAAACAATGGAAAATCGATATCAAGGAAGATGGGATGCACACATGATGGCAGACTATTGCTGGAATATTATGCGCGATTGTTCCGGCAGATGCCACACTCGGAAATCGTACAAAAGGAGCTTCTTTGGTGTCGAATGACTTGAAATTTTTATAACAAACTTGTTCTGCTTGGTATCATATAAGTACAGTTTCAGGTACTACCATTTTCTTTGAAGTATTTGTATTATTGTGTTTATTTAGTGTATAACATAATTATATTGAGCACTACATAATTAATTATAGCTATAGCCTTATGTTTTATGGACTGGTATATGGCATAAAGTTCTATATCTCGAAAAATAGACCTGCTGGGAGAAAACTGGTGCCTTTTCTGGAATCAGGAGGTCAAATATACCCAGAAACAGTTCTAACATTTGAGGCAACAAATTATGTGTTGGCCAGTGTTCTCAGTTAAAGCTTGTAAATAGGCCTTACGTGGCGAACGATCCAAATCGGGACCCCTTGCTATAAATGGAGTCACGTGTCACTTATTATGAATCGTTGCAATTTATGTTATGAACTATTGCCTGGCAAATATACAATAGAGGATCTAGGAATCCTTGGATAGTAGAAGGAGCGGAACTAGGATTGACCCAATTTTATTAAGCGCACCCTAAATGTAGCGTGATGCATAGACGACAATTTGCATGGCACAGTTGAATAGCAAAACAATTGTAGAGCATTTGACAAAGTCATGTGAAGGTGGAGAAGCGCTACATGATTTGGGAGAAATTGAAGTCGTGCTAAGACCATTGAAGTTCCAAGATCCTGCTACACGCGTGTCAATTCCTACCGCACACTTTGTGTCTAATGGCCTTAGTATAAGCCCTACTTTAAGCTTGAAATAGACTCAAAGATTAAAAACAGGGCTTTTCAGGCACAAAATAACTGCGCAGTGAATCTTCACCGGAATACCCTTGAAAAACTGTAGGATCCACCACGACGAAGGCGCGATGATCACTGACCCGCATCCGTGTAGCGTCAACCAGAACCTTCTCCGTGAGAGATGTCCTCAATCGAGGACCAGTTGATCTATGGCCACATAATTATGATGTCGTTCCATAAATATGAAGATCTAAAATTGTAATCAGCAGGGCTTCTGTTCTAACCATTCCATTTAAGAACTGACAGGCAGTGCGTGTTGTGTATTGTGATCGTATCTTATGAAGCGCACGTGAGCCGAGTTGCAGCGTTCAAGAGCTCACCGAACCGCAGACTTTGCAGGTAAATCGGCCACTGAAGCGACCTAGACTTGATGAGTAAAGGTGCTGCTTTGACGTAGAATCGAAACCAGCAACACAGCAACACATGGACATACCTATATGGGAAATTTGTTACAGAAAAATCGTGTCCACCTCTCAAGTTAAATACACAGGAGATGGAACTCTCTTGTCCAAAATGCCTTTCGTAAGCGCTTGCTGGACAGCCACCTTACTCAGTTACCCCACCGGCCGATAGCTATAATTGCTCAGAGCTATTCTATCTATACGAATCGAAGCTTTCGTTCATTCATCAATCAATCAATAAAAACTTGACATAGCGCCCCTTCAAGATTACATCAAAATTAAATGTAATATAAACTAATTTATTTTATTGAATAGTATAGTTTCATTTTTTGGGCTATTTCATATATATTATTCTGTCATCTACGTCACATCTATATATATATATATATATATATATATATATATATATATATATATAATATATATATTAATAACTCACTGTGTATGATTATTTTGCGTCTCAGAAATTTCGAAATGACAAATTAAAAAGTTAAAAATGTTGTTTGATAATTGTTATCGCAGTTGCAAATACAAAACATTTACTCCATAGTCATTAATCCTCTTCTACACCTTGTTCGTCTGATAATTATTGGCTGTGTGTTGTGACATTTGTCCTCATCTCCTCCAGAGTTCATTGCAGACAAGATTGTGTTGTTTACATGAGCATTGTGAACATGTGTTGGTTGTGGATGCACAGTTACATCGTACCAACTGCATAACTGCCTCAGAAGTTGGAGCTTCTTTGCTCACAATGCTCAGTATTAGTAGCAGTCAACCATCTTGCAGTTGCCATCCAAGGTTGAACAGTGCTTCCTGCCATTCGTCCTTAAGACCATTCCCTTCAATTGTTCTGCCCAAGCATCGCAGAGCACACAACACAGTGTGGAATGCACCAGGGCACAACACCCAACTGTTTTTGTGCTGTGGATCTAGAGACAGCATTCACCACTGTTTCACCTTGGCCCAAACTTTGGTACACTGCAAGGGCAGTTCCAAGAAAACTCCCTCTTCCATCTGGGGAATGCACCAGGGCACAACACCCAACTGTTTTTGTGCTGTGGATCTAGAGACTGAATTCACCACTGTTTCACCTTGGCCCAAACGTTGGTACACTGTAAGGGCCGTTCCAAGAAAACTCCCTCTTCCATCTGGGGTATCCGCTTCTTTGTCAGTGTTATCCATTGAAGCCCAAATTCTCTTGTTAAGCAGAAGGCCTGGTGAAGCATATACACCATATTCTCTGACACTTTGAGAGATAGCATTGGCGAGGTTGCTACATATGTTCGTAACATGGTCGTAAGACACCTCTGCGCCACACTTGCTGAGCAGCGATATCGCCTTCTGACTCTGGAACTGATGATACATCTAAAGAGACCGTCGGACAATATCCTGTCATTCACCAGTCTATAGCTCATCATCGCTAGCTGTGCTACTCCAGACATGATCAAACCCACTCCCGACCTGCGTCCCTCCGTCCCTCTCGAGCTAATGATCTTGTACCCCTGTATGTTGCTCTCCCGTACTCCCATCCAATGTGTTTCCGCCACTCCGATAACGTCTCGCCGTAGCCTTTCCAGTTCCTTCAGCAGCATTGTCATGGCTCCAGTCGCACACAGTGTTTGAACGTTCCATGTTCCGACCGTGGTGATCCTCTTCGCACCGAAAATAATATGTCTTTTCTCCCTTGTTTTATCACCGCAGCCTCGTCCTCCCTCGGTGTTACCCGAGTTTGGCTTTAGGGGTAGCGCGTCATCTATTCTGTTACCAGAACCAAGTGGCACTCCGACATTGAGAGTGACCGGGACTTTAACCCGGGTGTTGTAAGTTTTGCTATCCATGTTTGAGTTTCATGATCGGTTGGTATGTAGGGCGACTGATCAGGTCTCTCCTCCATCCGTGGTTCAGATTTAGGCGGGACCGAGTCCCGTTGCCCGGAGGAGACGACGCGGACGTACTGAACCTCCTCCTCCAGCTCTTGGCTTAGGTACGAAGAATGACGCTCCTCCACAGGTTTTAAGAGCAGCAGCATTCGGCATCAGCAGCGACTCGACACGAGGAGCCACGAATGGATGTAGAACATACCACGATTTATGCATTGCCCATTGCGTATTTCGTTTGTTGCTGCCTTTGCATTTGCTCCTATCTTGAACTACGAATCTGTTAAATCGTTGGATACCCTGCCCAATTCGTTTCCATGAAAAAGCAATTCAATCTTCATCGAGTATTAGTGCCTTCGCCATCCAAAGTACTCTGTGAAGGGGGCACCAGGCTTGCGAACCGCTGCCGAACTGCTCAATCCCACCATCGATGCCGTGAGTTGGAGAAATTCTCGAGAATCATAACGAGGATGGCCAAGTTGAAGCTATTCAGTAATGAACTCCTTCAATTTGTCAGACGCAGACATCAACTCTTGGAAGACTTATCTCCCTTCAGTTCAGTCCTTATCTTGAACAAGCAGGCCTTCTTCCTCCAGTCCAGTCAGGTTTTCGGGGTTGTCATTCCACTGAAACTGCCCTCCTGTCTCTCTTGTCTGACATCTATATGGCTATTGATCAATCCCATCTCTCGCTCCTAGCTCTTTTTGACGTCTCTTCGGCATTTGATATGGTCGATCATGATATCCTCCTTCGTCGTTTGCAGCGTTCCTGTGGCATCTCTAACACTCCTCTTCTATAGTTTCAATCATATCTTTCTGATCGCTCCCAGATGGTTGTCTTTGGTGACTCTAGATCTCAATGGGTCAGGGTTAGATGTGGCGTACCTCAGGGCTCTGTACTTGAACCTATCCTCTATATCCTCTATACGGCTGACATTTCCCTGATCCTTACCAAACATGCTGCGACGGGCCAACTCTATGCTGATGACGCACAAGCTTTTGTTCATGGTCCACCAGCTGATCAACTTTCCATTGTTTCCTCCGTTGATGCACTTACCCAAGACTTGCACCTTTGGATGTCATCAAATCGACTTTGTTTAAATACCACCAAGACTCAATTGATTTGGTTTGGCACTAAGCAACAACGTAATAAGCTTGACTATTCACTGCTGGCACTCAAGTTTCCTTCTTATACCTACTCCCCCAGTGTACGCGATCTGGGTGTCACTCTTGACTCCTCCCTCACCTTTACTGAACATATCTTGACTCTGACTCGCTCCTGCTTCTTCCAACTGAGACGACTGAGAGCTATTAGGCGATCCACTGTACCTACTGTATTTTACCTCCATTGTACATGCATTCATTTGCTCTCGGGTCGACTACTGTAACTCGCTCCTCCTCGGTCTCCCCATGCTACGCCTCTCCCCCTCTAGTCAGTCTTAAATGCTGCTGCTAGGCTCATATCACGCCTTCCTCGCTTTGCTCATATCTCCACATATATGATTGAAGTATTACACTGGCTCCCGATTACTTCGCGTATCCAGTATAAGATCCTCCTTCTGGTTTCCAAGTCCCAGCTACGGCTTGCCCCTAAATACCTCTCTGACCTTATGCGACAACCTCTCTCTGCAACTTATGCTCGTCCTTTGCGCTCTACTGGCCGTCTTGATCCCCTTTGTCCCTCGTACTAGGACCACTCTGGCCCAACGTCGAGCTTTGTTGTAACAGGTCCCTCTGCCTGGAATGGTCTTCCATCTCGACTTCGAACTAAACTCATGATGGGAATCTCCCCTGCATCTACTCGCTTGCTCAAGACGTTTCTGTTTCCACGGTGCTCATGCACTGAGGGCGCCTCTGAATAGTTTATACTGCGATAGGCGCCTTATAAATTACTAGATACGATACGATACGATACGATACGATACGATCAGTGGCATTGCTCGAAGCTTTGGTTGACTGTGGGACAGGTCGCACCATTTATCTTTAAAGCGCTTGAAGAGCAGAATGTCAGGCCTAGTTGATGGACAAACTCTACCAAGGCACAATACGATGATACAATGCATCGGACAACAGAACTTCAAACATGTGATGTCTACAAGCCATTCACAGCAGATGGCTGTCTCCATTAACTCAGCCGGTATTTGAGGCCATTGTGTCAAAGCAAATGCAGATAACAAATGCCATGACTTCAAAAGGTCCAGAACTGCTACCGCTGCTGCCTGTCCTGACCTAGAGGCCAGCTTTGGTACACCCAGAAACATTAGTACACTACCATCCATTACTCCTTAAACTAAACGACTAAGTCATTAAGTCAGTCGTTAACTCATTAAGTCATTCGGTAATGCCTTAGCGATTTAGTCGGGGAACTACCGACCCTCATTTGATAGATCAGTACGCTTACCATCAGAGTATCACGCACCTCGATTATATGTAATAATTATTATTGTTATTATTGTTTATTGTTATTTATTATTTTAACCTGAACTTTGGACTGCTGACTTAGCCTGACTCGCTAGGAAGAACCATGAAATAGTTAGGCCACTCTCTTAATCGGTATTGTGACCTAAGTATGTAGCGTTTTTTTAATAAAGCGAGCCAATCCTGTGATTAGAGACATGTAAAAGCGACCAACAAATGCCTCGCAATGTTCTGTTAAAGTCAACATCAACAGCAACCTAATCAGAAGCTTCTGATTAGGCTGGTGTTGATGTTGACTTTATTAAATTTCCAATATTGCAATTACAATTTAAAGAGCGTGGCATATTTGACGGTGCAAGATCTCAGTCACTACTCACTACCTGCTATAGGAACTTCGGAGAAGGAGAACCTACAGAGACGATGCGAAACAAGTACTGGTATGTGGATTGTCTCTGAGACAAGTTTACAAACAATACAACGCTGGCGTTTGTATTTGAAGATATGCGGAGGTAAATGGGAACGTCGCCAGCACATTTGAAACCGGTGTAGGAGGCCGAATAGACTCCCCGTATAAAAAGACTCCGGGAGTGTTTATATCGTAGTATATAATGACTGGAGAGTTAATTGATACTAGGACAAAAACACTCCACCCTGCGAATAAACACTCGGGAAGTGTTTTCGTCTGAGATCGGACCAAATGACTGGTGGAGTTGATTCTACCCAGGACAAATTGAATGGGGGAGGGGGGTGATTCCTAAAGGGATCAAATGACTTGTGGAATGTGGAGTTGATTTTTCCTGGGACAAATTGAATGGGAAATTTATTGTTTTTACGACTTGTGGAGTTCATTCTTCCTAGGACAATTTGAAAGGGAGTTCATTCTTCCTAGGACCAATTGACTTGTGTTCATTCTTCCCACGACCAAATGACTTGTGGAGTTCATTCTTCCTAGGACCAATTGACTTGTGGGGTTTATTCTTCCTATGACCAATTGACTTGTGGAGTTCATTCTTCCTAGGACCAATTGACTTGTGTTCATTCTTCCCACGACCAAATGACTTGTGGAGTTCATTCTTCCTAGGACCAATTGACTTGTGGGGTTTATTCTTCCTATGACCAATTGACTTGTGGAGTTAATTCTTCCTAGGACCAATTGACTTGTGGAGTTTATTCTTCCTAGGATCAAATGACTTGTGGAGTTCATTCTGCGTGGGACAAATTGAACGGGGAGTTCATTCTTCCTGGGACAAATTGGCCCCAAGAAGAATCAACCCCCCCGTTCAATTCATCCTGGGAAGAATTAACTCCACTGGAGTTTCTAATCACTAGCAGGAGTGTTTCAGTCCTAGTAACAATACACTTCACCGGTCAATTAGCTCTAGTAAGAATTAACTCCCCAGTCAGTGTATCCTAGCATAAATAGACTCCGAGGGTGTTAAAAACGGAGAGTCTATTTGACCTATTACACCGGCAGTTGCGAGCAGGCTGAACCAACAGAACCAAGATTCGCCACTTGGCACAAGAGAAATGCATTATTCAATATACAATATTTCTTGTAAATGAAACTCAGGATGTCAGCTACGGTGTCAATTTAAGAGAACAAAATACTTGAAAAAATTCGTTATAGATCAGAGACAGGTGAACGTTCGTTTGCTCGAGAATCAAATTCAATTCGTCATTCTTGTTAATAGATACAACGATTTCACGAGCAATAGTTTGTGATCGAGTTTGGCCCCAGAGTCTTCGTTAACAATTAAAGAAATTGCCGTTGTTTGCATATACTTTTTCACATAATATCGTCATTTATGTGCATAATTAAACTTATAGAGCTTACATTGAAAGCTTGGACTAATTATTACTTATTAGTTAAGAGTTTCAGAAAATTGCTCAATGTACCTCATATATATATATATATATATATATATATATATATATATATATATATATATATATATATATATTGGTCATTCGTATTATTCTTAGGGTGAAGCAATTAGCCGTTATTTAATCTGACGAGGACACAATATTGAGAACGTCTAAATACATACTTAATGCAGATTAAGTCAGTAACACTAAGCTAACATATATGATGAACGGGATCGGGAACTACAGCTGAAGAGGCTTGAATTCATAGCACTCCTTTTAAACAGTTAGATTTAACAACGCGTAGCATGAAAGAGTGTCAGCTGTAGCAAGCATGCATTTTGAGCTCTTCCAAGACACTATCTCGGCTTCTAATAGCAGCGACGAGTAGCTGTTGGACAGTTGACTCCATTTGGTCCAATGCACGGGTTCAAGTCGATCAACGGGTTTCCTGGTACTTGCACACAGCTTTTGTAGGTCCAGGAGCAGCGGATCGACCCACCAGAAATATAGGTATAGATGGAGATACTGCAGGCGCAGATCCTTCTGCAGCATCCGGTATAGCATGGAACCCAGTAGTATTGCCCGTTACTGCTGTAGTAGTAGTAATCGTTCTTATACCAGTAGGGAGAGTTGTCGACACTCGTCTGGCGTTTCACTTTCGGATGATCCACGTCTGAAAATTGACCAGAGGTACGAGCATAATTATATCAGCCTTTAATAATTTTAACTTACGAAGTGATAATTCTAACACAATATATCGTGCATAATAAAACAGGGTTTTAGGAGGTTCAGAAGACGTGAAATCTGATCTGTGTTAGAACCACTGGAAGTTAACATGGAATTCTTAATTCAAGCTTAACTTGCAGCGGTTTAACACAGATTAATAATATAATAATATATGAGGTTATAATTATCAACATAAACGAAGAGAAATGTCACTTTCTCACGATCTGTGTCCACATTTGCATGTGAGGCTTAAAAGTTGCACTTAAGCGCATGCGCACTTTTACTGCATATGCGTGAAATCACTGGCCTAGGCTGCCTGAGGCCATCCCGGCCTCTGGCGAGGCTAATCTTAGCTGGCCGCTTGCAAATAAATAATATTCATCCTTGCGCCCTGTTATTGAAATTCATCAAGTCGCTGGTCCTGGCAACTTCCAAATAATCAACATTCAGGACCAATGACGCAAATGTTTACATATGGCGAGCTAATTCAGGAACTGATTCAAACAAGCCTATACATTAGGCCGCGCATACAAGATAGTGATTTAATCTATCGTCTTTCTATCAGCCGTCTCAGTTGTTTCCTTTGTTCGTGAGTATATGCAATCCTCACAGAAGGAATTTTTAACATTTTTATTCCGCTTTTTACGATCTTCTCAATAATCCGATCAATTCACTGAAAAATGAGCATGGTCGAGGCCATACGGTCGCTATAAAATCGCGTACATTTACATTTACATTTAATCGCAACACTTTCCAACGCCATCATGGATGACGATCCTGTTGAAAAGCTTCAAGCTACAGATTGTAAATGGAAAAGTTTGTACGCATAACATTGCTTATGATGACATTTTCACAAATTTTTGAACTATGAAGGTCATAATAAATTTCACATCATAGGACAGGTAAACATCTAGTATATTCATGTAAACATGCTTACAAGTAACTCAATCGTGCATGTATAGACCTATGCTGGACAAAGGATCCAAACGACCGGTTGGCCTGGATTACCCAGCTTCGTGCCCTCCATCGTCTCTACCATTGCAAGGAGGCTGCTCACTGGGAGAAGCTGGTCTCACGCAATCTCAAAAACCCAAGACGCCTTTGGTCTTCCATCTCGGGTCTGCTGGGCCGGCCTTCTCATCCATCAGAAATGCCTGCATTCATCGCAAATGACTTCTTGGATATCCTCAGGGGAAAATCTGATCGACTCAGAGCCTCCACGTCGGATGCTTCTCCACCGACGTTTACCTCAACGTCTTCTATTTTTGAAGATTTCCGACCCATATCGGACTCGGACCTTCGTACAGTTCTCACATCGGTTAATTTAAATTCATGTGAATTAGATCCTCTGCCCTCTTTCATTCTTAGTGACATTTTAGACGATTTTGCTCCTTTTCTGCTTTATCTCTTTAATAGGTCTCTCTCTGAAGGTTGTGTCCCCGCCTCGCAAAAGCGGGCCATTGTTTTTCCCTCACTCAAGAAGCCTAATCTTGACACAAACCTCTGTCACAAACTACCGTCCAATCTCTAATCTATCATTTCTCTCCAAAAACCTTCTTCAACTTCTTCCCTATCTGGAACAATCTGGTCTTTTTCCTCCCTTTCAGTCAGGTTTTAGGGCTCACCACTCCACTGAAACTGCCCTCCTTTCTTTGCTTTCTGAAATTTATTCAGCTGCTGATAGGTCCGAACTCACTCTTCTGGCGCTATATGATGTCTCCTCAGCCTTTGACATGGTCGACCACACCATTCTTCTACAGCGCCTTGAGACCTCTTGCGGTGTTAAGGGCCCCCTCTCCAGTGGTTCCGGTCATACCTATCTGATCGCACTCAGATGGTTATCTTTGGTGAATCTATAACTCTGTGGGTCCATGTTAAACTGGGTGTTCCGCAGAGCTCTGTTCTGGGCCCTCTCCTCTTTATTTTATACACGGGCGGTATCCCCTCTCTCCTCCCCATCCATGGGGCTTCAGGCCACCTTTTTGCTGACGATGTCCAGGCTTATGTTCATGGGCCTCCATCCTCTCAACTTCTTCTTGCTCAGCACATCGAAGCTCTATCTCATGATCTTCATACCTGGATGTCTTGCAATCGCCTCTCCCTCAATTCGTCCAAAACCCAATCTATCTGGTTTGGCACTCCTCAACAACTTAAAAAACTCGACTTTGCTGTGCTGTCTCTAAGGTTTCCGCTTTTCACTTTCTCGTCTAGCGTTCGTGATCTAGGAGTGACCCTTGACAATTCTCTCTCCTTTACTGAACACATTTCCAAACTCAATCGCACTTCCTATTTTCACCTAAGGCGCCTCAGAGCTATCCGTAACTCTCTCTCATCTCCAATTTTCACTTCAATTGTCCATGCGTTTGTCTGCTCTAGACTTGACTACTGCAATTCCCTCCTCACTGGTCTTCCCAAAGTCCGTCTTGCTCCTCTTCAGTCCGTTCTCAATGCTGCTGCTAGATTAATCGCCCGTCTTCCTCGATTCTCTCATATCACCACCTTTATGACAGAAGAACTCCACTGGCTCCCGCTGTCTGCCCGCATCCAATTTAAGGTCCTCATCCTTGTCTCTAAGGTTCAACTTGGTTTCGCTCCAAAATATTTATGTGACTTAATTCATCGCCATCACTCTGCTGCTTCTCTTCGTCCTCATCGTTCATCTGACCGTTTGGACCTCTTCGTTCCCCGTGTCAGGACTTCTCTGGCTCAATCTAGGTCTTTTGCCTCCATTGGCCCTGCTCTTTGGAATGAGCTTCCTCCGTTCGTTCGTTCTTCTATTCTCTCAGGTAATGTCTCTTCCTCTTTTACCTTTCTTAAAACTTGCTTTTTCTCTCGGGGTCTCTCGCACTGGGAGCGCTTCTGAATGGCCCACCCGCTAGAAGCGCTTTATAAATATCCGAACACAATACAATACATATATGGATACACGGACACATGCATGCCTTTAAGTACACAGAAGAAGAGCAGTCCCTTGACCTAGCCTGTGAGGCAGTCTCCATTGGGTATGAAGTTTTGAAGTACTTCAATTTTCCTAGCCTCGACATATGAGGGTGGGTGGCCTGTCCCTTCCCTCGCAGTTTAACTTCTCACCGACAAAATTGAATTGGCTAGGGGTGCAGGTGGAGCAGTACCTTGCGCTTAGCTTTAACATAGCGCTTTAGACATTTCGATATTGCGGTTACGATTACAAGCATGTTCTAATGTGGAACTTGGTTACATTAGAAAATTATATGTCAAATTTGTGCGCCAATTCTCTAGTTTCTCGTCTTCGTTATCATCAGCAATATCGTAATCACCGGAGATTTCAAGTAAAGCTCAGTATAATTATCCGTCTTGAGGTTACATATGAGCAGCTCTAATCATCTTTGAAGTCAGTATGTAACGCCCACTTTTCGATTCCTCTTACCATTATTTAAATAAACTTCATCTCGGGAAGAGGTGAGCATAAGTCTATAGTATACGTGACCGCCTGTCAGTAATAACGGCGGAATGCAGCTTAATCTAGTGGGTGTCAACCAGAATTAAAGGGCTTCCCTTACCTTATAAACATCGAGTGGCGAAATTGTTTATATCAGCTACCCCAGATTCGCGTTATCTATCGCACTAAAACTGTTGCCACTAAGGTTACAACATGCTCCCGTGTAATAATCAACTGAAATCTTATTTTTGATTCCCGTATAACAGTAAGGCTTATATTAATCGTAATCGCAGCCTAGTCTCTAAATTTTTAAAGCGTTATTCAAAAGTCAGGCACAGGTACCAGGCTGCGTCATGTCCAGCGATGTCCATGGAAGATATTATATGTTGACATTCAATTTTTAAGTCCACAGACTACACCGCCTATTTCAGCATATATCATGGCTTTGCTATGACGCCGAAAGACAACCCACCATAAGTAATTACAGAACCATAACTTACGGTTTCATTACATTCCCCTCTGATTCAAGTATTGACGTCTGCGGCATAAATCTCGCATTATTTGTTTTTGGGTAGTAATACAAATTGATGAAAATCAGTCGATCTAGCATAATTAGATATGCAGTGGTAACATTATACTTAACTAAAGGCTCCATAGCATATCATTAGGTATGTAATAGTTAGGCCAGGGGCGGTTCCAGGGGGGGGCAATCCGGCCATGGCCCCCATTTGATAGTTACACAGACGTTTTTTGATGTCTACACAGTGTTTACACAGGACGTCACAAGACGTGACCCCCCACCCTCTGTAGGCGTAGATGAGTAAAAAGTACACAGGATGTGGCCTCCCCGTAGACGTAGATACGTAGATCAGTAAAATGGCGAAGTATGGATACGACATAAAATTTTTGTAAAGAGGTTAATGACTAAAAAAAGGTCATCAATGTTTTTCGGAGATGAAATGTATTATTTTTGCCCCCCTCCCCCTGACAAACCTTCTGGATTCGTCACTGAGTCAGGCTACATTACACTTAACTAAGGACTCGCTAGCGCATCTTGAGGCCATACTGTGTACACTCATTGTATTTCAGTTGATTAAACTGTGGGCTGATAATTAGTGTACCTGGAACATGGAAGACCGTAACATTTGCTTAAACGATCGTAGGCTGGGTAGTTGCTGAATTAATGGCCGTATTTTATTCCACGTGGAGGCCTCGCTGTATCGTACGGAGAATAACCGGGTATTCATATGAGCGTATGGCTGGTAAAATGGACGCACATTTCTTGTTTGGTGCGAGTGGTGGTCGCTACGCGGAAGAAACAAATTGTTGTAAGCCAAAGGTAATTAATTGGCCATGTTCTTAACGGTACATGAACTTCCCAACCCAGGGTGAGAATTGTCGGGGGTTGGGGGGCTCAACCCCCTAGTCTTTCTTAGGACCCATAGTAAAATCTTCATTGCACACCTAAACTCCACATGAATCAAAGTCTAGCCCCCCAGTCTTTTTTCTGCAATTCTCATACTGCCCCAACCTGCAAAGGCGTGATCTTATCGATTCTTAATAGCTTATAGGCCTATTCATGGAATTTAAGTTCTGTATGGGCCTCATAAGGGGTATTGGCTATAATATATCGTATTGCACGTTTTTGCAGAGTGATAAGGCTTTTAAGACTGGATTTATATGTAGAGGACCATACTACATTGCAGTATGTAATATAAGGGTAAATAAGGGTAGGCCTATAGAACAGCGTAGTACGGACCTGAAGTGGTACGAATTTTTAAGTGCAAGACAGTATTCAAATTTTTAGCAATTTTCATGGAGAATTTTTTTTATAATTATGCTCCTTCCATGTTATGGTTTATAACATTTATTTAACGACGCCGTCATATCGAAGATGATTGACGTCATATCCATGGAAATGCTGGTCTATATATACTCCTAGAAATTTAGTTGATACTACTTGAGAAATTGGGGAGCCCTCTATATACAATTTGTGTTGTCCCTCGGGGTAGCTCTTCTTGTAGGACTTACAGAGTATATAATTTGTTTAATCTAAATTAAGAGTTAATTTAACTAAACCATTCAGCAACGACATTCAGCTCATAATTTACAGTAAGGAATAAGATATCTAAAGAAGTGTGGGAATAAAATTCATTCAGTTGATTTGCGTAGAGCAGTATGTTTGTTGACCTTTAGTACATTATAGGTCCACACATTGCATCGTCTATTTCAACACATAAGAATTGGATTGCTGAGAAACCGAAATGGTATATAAGAATGATAAACCACTGAACGAGGACTTACTGGTTTCATTAGAGCCCATGTTTACGTTTCCGTTACTACAGGAAGGATAGAGCCAGTAGACGGAGATTCCCTTGTGTCGCGTGAGGAGATCGACGACAACGACGAGATGGCATCATCATTATGATGTAAGCGTCGTTGCCGGTCGAGATAGGATGATGACGGACGAAAGCCAGTCTCCACTGGGTCAACAATGAAGGCAGCTAGGCCGAGGTGTAATCGGACACCACACAGCCAAGGTGTAATAGGACACCTCGCGGCTATGATGTAACCAGACACCGCCCGCGCTGCAGGCGAACGACGACCCGCGTCTCGAGGAGCAATCTGACACTAATTGACGATAGCTTGACGTGGGGAGGGGGCTGACCGGTGCACGCTGAAGTTCCTACTTAACGGAAGGAAAAGGAGAACACGGGACTGGTACTACTGACGAACGCGACGTGTGAACATCGATCGAGCGATCAACATCGGGAGGAACGACCAGCGGGGCGGCAGAGTATTAGTCCGTCAGATTCAGAGACTGACGCGAAAGAACGATCTGTAGTTAGGCTGTACGAAGCAACATTTGAGATAGTCCGAGTTAATATCTAAACGCTTTAATACTACGTGGAAGTTCCCGTAGAGTTAGTGTATATATATTTGTTTCTTTAATTAAATTCATTTATTAATTAAACAAAGTTCGTCGTGAATCTTCTATAGAAAAGTTAGGCACGTTAAATAAAAGTGCAAGTAAAAGAACAAGCAATCGAGGGTCGACATCAACACACGGCAAACACACGACAGGGCGACCTCTGATTGCGACATTGGCGCAGTCGACAGGATTTTTCAACTGAAGACGTCACGACGAAGAGCGGAACCGGAAACGGAAAAGAGGAATCTCAACAGATCGGGACCAGCGGCGAATACAACCCTTCGCAACTGGAGAAATCGAGTGCCGGACTCCGAAGACGAAGGACTCGAAGGAACCGACAGCAACAGGCAAGGACGAGGAACAAGAGCGCCAACGGACGACCGACCATCGCTAGCAACGACGGACGGGAGTGGCAACGGAGAACAGCGGATCAGCCAAGATACCAAAAGACGGAACACGCTCGACGTATCAGAGGGTAAGTCCTTACTGGTAGTCGTGGTAATCTGTGAGGTTGCGGTTGAGGTCTGGATGAGGATTGGTGTGCGAATAGCCGAGACTTTTGCGTAGCTCCTTTTGCTCAGTTCTGTTCTTGTTGTATATGTGGTAGAATTTTAGGACGTTGTTTTCTTTGATTTCTGACCAACGGTGACTCTCCTCTAACTTACTTATCTTTTTCTATTAGTGAGCGGACTGTTGGAAGATGGATAAGTTGTCGGTAGGGAAAAGAGTGAGGGTGCAGAACATGCCCCGTCACAGACTAGTCGCATATCTGATAAAGATGGGACTAGGAGAGGAGGAATTGGGTTCCATGAGTACGGGCCAACTCCAAGAGGCGAGTGCTGAAATAATTGTGTCTGGACGGGAAACCCCGCCAGAAGTAAGTGAGGAAGTAAGCACGGGTAGCATAGAAAGCAGTATCGATTCGGCAGCGCAAACGCAGTTATACGAATTAAAACGCTTAAAATACGAGAGAGAGGAAGCCGCAAGGCTGAGAAAAGAAGCGAGAGAGGAAGCGGAGAGAAGAGAGAGAAGAGAGGAAGAGAAAGAGAGAAGAGAGGAAGAGAAAGAGAGGAGAAGAGAAGAGAAAGAGAGGAGAAGAGAAGAGAAAGAAGAAAGACAGCGAAGAGAAGAGAAAGAGGAGGCTGAGAAGCTCAGGCTTCAGGAGGAGAAGCGGGCTGAGAAACAGAAGAAAGAAGAGAAAGAGGAGGCTGAGAAGCTCAGGCTTCAGGAGGAGAAGCGGGCTGAGAAACAGAGGAAAGAAGAGAAAGAGGAGGCTGAGAAGCTCAGGCTTCAGGAGGAGAAGCGGGCTGAGAAACAGAGGAAAGAAGAGAAGGAGGAGGCTGAGAAGCTCAGGCTTCAGGAGGAGAAGCGGAGGAGAGAAGAAAAGGAGGAGGCAGAGAAGAGAGAGAAGGAAGGCCGAGAGGAAAGGGACGCAGAGAGGAGACTCAGAGACGAAAGGGACTATAACTTGAGGCATTCGGTCGTAGGACGAATGAAAAGGTATAGTGAAAGCTTGCGAGGACTCTTACCGAGATTCCCCAGCGACCATGCGCAAATCCCTGGTTTCTTTGTGCATTGCGAAAGGTTATTCGACTCTTGCGCTGTCCCGGACGACCTTCGAAGCAGATTACTCTTGACCTGTCTAGATAATCAGGCCAGAGCACTGACGGCCAGACTCACACAAGAGGAGCTTGATAATTACGGGAAGCTAAAAACCTTCTTGTTGAAAGAGTTCAAAGTGAGCGCAGTCTCTTTACGAGAGCGATTCATGAACGCAAAAAAGGCGGTAGATGAATCATACACAACATTAGCTTCGAGACTGCATAATTTACTTTCTTACTATCTGCAAGATCGCAAGGCAATGACTTTTGATGAGGTTACAAGCCTCTTGATTGCAGATAAAATGAAAGAAATGTTGCCCAGAGGATGTTTGAATTTCATCCTCAGTCAAGAGCAACAGAATTGGTTAGGGCACAAAGAGTTAGCTGCAGCGGCTGACACTTACGCCGCCACACACCCTTGGGAAAGTGACTATACGAAGCATAGTCTAGGCACGGGTAAGACGGAGGCTCGCTATGCGAAAGCACCGGCACCTCCTCAGACGACAGCTAAACAGACGGACACGTGGACTGACCGACCGGGAGGGACACAGACAAGTAACAGGACAGACGGACGTCCAACCCCCGACGAGATTAGAAAGCGTGGCCTTTGTTTCCTATGCTTTTCTCCAGACCACAGAGCTAAACTGTGTTCGAAGAACAAACAAACTAAAAGCAAACAGGTGAGCGCGTGTGCGGTCCAGCCAACCGTGACCAGAGCTCAAGGCAGACAGGCAGACAGACAAAGCGAGACGCGACAAGACGGGCCGCCATTGATACAAGAGATAGAACAGCATGCATTGCCGACAAACCCGGATTGCATTGACGTGGAGGAGACTTATGTAAGAGAGTACATGAAAGTGTATATTACAGGGCTCCCTGTGACATCGTCTCTAATAGATAGCGGGGCCGAATACAATTGTGCGCGAGCAGAACTAATCAGGCCGCTCAACCTGCCTGTGGTCAAGCAGATAGAGGTGAAGGGGCTGAACGGTCAATCAATGATTGTGGACGTGGTGCGGCTGAGACTAAAGGGGTCTCAGGCCGGCGAGGACAGGGAGGGGGAGGTAAATTATGCCCCTGATGTTCGGATATGGGCGGCACTCATTAAAGACCTTAATGAACCGTTAATTATCACGCCCACTACAGCCGACTTGCTGCGCGAGACAGCGTTGTACTCGTGTCACGCGGCCAGCGCTCCTGAAATAGATCAAATTTCAGAAGCGCAGGCGGTCGCAAGGACTGAGACGAGTGAGGAAGAGGAGAGAGGGGAGGAGGTAGAGGGACTTAGGACGCTGATAGGCGAGGATTACTTCACGGTCGCTCAAGCAGACCGTGGGAGTGCAGGAGAGATCAACCCCGAAGAAACGGATAATGAAGAGCTATTCTTCAATCCTGAGATACCACCCCCACCCAAGGAAGACACAATAGTAGGCAGAAGCAAGATGGCGGCCGAACAAGCACAATGTTCGACACTAGCACCATTCCTGGCCCACGGGAAAATTGGGGCGAAGAACTTCTTCCTTGAAGACAATTTGCTCTTTCATAAAGACAAAATAGCTGGGCATTCTGTAAAACAACTGTGTTTACCTAAAGAAAGAATAGACAAGGTCTTAAACTTAGCACATGACGCTGCGTTCGCAGGTCATATGGCGTTGAAAACGACTAAGGACCGAATCAAACTGAATTTCTGGTTTCCCAACGTGGAGGATATAGTGAAGGAATATTGTGCATCTTGCGACATTTGCCAAAGGCATGCGCCGCTGCGAGTGGCGCAGCGAGCCCCCATAACTCCTATCCCTCGCAACGACGAGACCAGATTCGGTTGTCTAGTGGCAGATTGTATAGGGCCTATAGTTACCAACGTAGACCCCACAAGCCCAAAACCCGAGTACAACTACGCCTTAGTGGTAGTTGACCAATTTTCAAGATGGCCGATGGCCTATCCTCTGAAATCATTAACGGCAAAAGCGACATGTGATGCATACATGCAAATCTTCACGACCTTCGGTTTTCCAAAAACGATTAGGTCCGATAACGGGTCGAATTTCAACAGCAAATTAACCCAAGAGTTTCTGCATCGTATGGGGTGCTCACCACGCTTTGGGCCAGTCGCACATCCCGAGTCACAAGGTCTAGTGGAACGCTGCAATGCCACACTGAAGACCATGATTCATAAATTGGCAGAAGAAAACCCGAGGGGATGGCACAGACTGTTACCTTACGTGCTTTGGAGCTTAAGGGAACGCCCCTCGGCAACCACCCACGTGAGTCCCTACACCCTGGTGTATGGTACCCTGCCTAAAGGACCTCTATCTGTCCTTTCTGAGGAATGGGCGGGAGAGCGGGATTCTCCATTAAGTCTGGGCACAGGCGCCGCAGCTTACTTGGACCAATTAAGGGATAACCTTGAAATGTCTAAATTATATGCCGAATATTATTCAGACATTGAACAGCAGCGCTATGCTACTCATTACAATTTAAGAAGCATGGACAGGCGTTACGAAGTAGGGGATAAAGTCATCATCCAATCACCGGAAGTGCGAGGAGCAAAGAAGGAGGGCCAATGGCAAGGCCCGGCCATCATCGCTCAGGTGAAATCGCCCTACACATACATCGTGGAAATAGGGGGCAAAAGCCGCTTATTACATGCAAATCGTATTCGCAAATATAACGAAAGAATACAGCAAGCATTGATTAACAATTGCTCCATTCTGTTCGAGAAGGACGAAGACTTCGGTCACGTGGAAGCGGTGGGTAGCGTCGTCACGAGTCAGACACGGCCCAGTGAACAAGTAGACCCTATTGCCGTTGCACACTTAACGGTACCCGAGCGGAAACAGCTGTTTAGTCTGTTAGACAGATTTCCAGATGTGTTCTCGGACAAACCAGGTTTCTGTCCCGTCCTAGAACACACAATCACTGTTAGCGCGGAGTTCAGGCCGAAGAGTTTGCGAGCCTATAAGGTGCCGGAACTGCTCAAACCGGAGATGGAGAAGCAGATCCGCGAACTTTTGGCCCTAGGTATCATCACTCCCTCACATAGTGAAATGGCTAGTCCCGTTGTGTGCGTTGTGAAAAAGGGAGGTCAAGGCGGTTTAAGACTGGCCATTGACTACCGATATGTAAACAAGTTCTCGGCGGGTGACGCATACCCCACCCCCGACATCCAGGAAGTGTTACAGAAGGTAGGAAGTGCAAACTTCATATCCTGCTTTGACGCACGTCAAGGATACTACCAGATTGGACTCCACAAGGACTCTCGTTGGTTATCAGCCTTCGTATGTGACGCTGGCCTATTTGAGTTCGTACGACTGCCCTTTGGTTTAAAGTCAGCCTCAAATTCTTTTATCCGATGCATGTCAAAGGTCCTTCATCCCATTCGCGACTTCACTGAGACGTTTGTGGATGACATGGCAGTACACTCGATGACGTGGCCGGATCACATGAAACACCTAGAGAAATACTTAATGACTATTCAACAGTCGGGTCTGACCCTTAACATTAAGAAGAGTTCGTTTGCTAGGCGACAAACAACGTTTGTAGGTCACCTGATCGGATCAGGGAGCATTGAACCGGATCCTATGAAAATCGCAGGGCTAGGGAAAATCTCTCAACCCGAGTCCAAAAAGGACATACGGAGATTAATTGGCTTCTTCAGTTATTTCAGGAACTTCATCCCTAACCTGGCTGAGACAGCCAGAATTCTCACTGACTTGACCCAGAAATCGGTGCCTGCTAAGATACCCTGGCGAATTGAACATCAAAATGCGCTAGATAAACTTACGCACGATTTGAATAACGCTGTATGTTTGCAGACAATTGACTACGGCAGAGAGTTTGGTTTATCGACTGACGCTTCAGACAAAGCAGTCGGTTGCTGCTTATTCCAAATTCAAGACGATGGAACAGAACGGCCAATATGTTTCGCCAGTTCTAAATTAGATGCTACGCAAGCGCGTTGGTCCACTGTGGAACGCGAAGCGTACGCTGTAATCTTTGCGTTGAAGAAGTTTAGGAATTGGATTTTTATGTCAAGGACCACCCTCTATTCTGATCACAATCCCTTGACTTTCCTAACTGCTTCTACGCCCACAAGTGCTAAACTTGCGAGATGGGCTCTGGCACTCCAGGACTTTGATATCGCTTTTAAATATCGTCCTGGGGCGCTGAATATTCCCGCTGATCTTTTGTCCAGACTATGTGTCAACCCAATCCTTCCGTTGACAATCCTTCTGATTAAATCCTTGTTCTCTTCGTACTTAACGCCTATTTAACGTTCACCTTTTGAACACTAATTCTACGTATAAGTATAACCTGAATTAATCAGCAACACAGTTTAATATCTTTTCAGTTTAATAAAAAACAAACAGACAGAACTCAATTCGATTACAACTCAACTAGTCAGCCACACTACTACAGCGAACATCGAATTCAAACTTCTCTAGTCAGCATAATTCTTCGCGCCTCTTGACACACCTGTCTTCTGTGCGCATAAGCGAACTCTAATAATATACATATAGCGCGCCGCTGCCGATGTCGGCCGGCCGCGCGTGTCACTAAGACTATACGTTATACATCTATCATATATACATATACACGTGAAACTAAAGTAAACGCACTAAATATATACGCTAACATCTCGCACTGCAAGACTGTACACAAAACTCAGTTCACATTACCTCCTTCCTCTTTCTGGAATTGAGCAAATTAAATTTCAAAATTTGCGAAATTACCAAAATACATGAAACATATATATATCTAACTAATTAATGAACAGTCTTACGATTACTTATAACCTTGACAAACAATCAGCAATAATATTCAATCTGCCCTTCTTGTACTTCACCTCAACATCAAAAGTTTGTAAGGCTAACGCCCAACGCACAAGTTTAGCAGACTTAGACATTGACTCAGTCAAGTATGTAAGAGGATTGTGATCAGTAAAAATGAAAATTTTTGATCCAATTATAATTTCTTTTAACTTGTTTAAAGCCCAAACAATAGCATAGGCTTCCTTTTCCACAGTAGCCCATCTCTTCTGGGTATCAGTTAATTTCTGACTGATAAATGACACAGGGCGTTCTATTCCCTTGTCGTCCATCTGTGTTAAAACAGCACCGACTGCAAAGTCACTACTATCGCAGTACAAATTGAATGGTTTTCCCACTTCAAAAACATATAACACTACTTTGGATCGCACAGCCTCTTTAAGTAAATCAAATGCTTGCTGATGTTCAACAGTCCAATCAATCTTATCAGAAACACGTTTACTAGTTAAATCAGATAAAGGTTTCGCAATCTGTGCAAAGTCCTTAATAAACTGTCTGTAATAATTAAAAAATCCAAGCAGTTGCTTAACTTGCTTCTTAGTTTCTGGGATCTTCAAATTAGTCAAACTTTCAATTCTGTCTGGATTCATCTTTATCTTACCAGACCCAACCACATGACCGATAAACCTTACCTCACTCTTACCAAATATGCATTTTTTCAAATTCAAAGTAACGTTATGCAATCTCATTTGCATCAAAAATGCATCTAGATGCTGCAAGTGAACTTTCCAACTGTCAGAATGCACAGCAATGTCATCAACATACGGTTCTGCAAAGTCGCTTATAGGCTGTAAAACTAAATTTATCGCCTTAACAAAAGTTCGTCCAGAATTTATCATTCCAAAAGGAACACGAGTAAATTCATACAGTCCATTATGTGTTACAAAAGCTGTCTTCCATTGATCAGATTGTTTTACAGGACAAGTCCAATAAGCACTTCGACAGTCCAAAATAGAAATCACATTAGACTTTCCAACTTTGTTCAAAACGTCTCTGACAATCGGCATCGGATATTTACAATCCACTGTGAATGAGTTAATGTATCTGTAGTCACAGGCAAGTCTCAAAGATCCGTCTTTCTTTTTAACAATAACCAAAGGGCTTGCCATTCTGCTCGATGATGGTTTGATAATGTTTGTTTTTAACATTTCTTTGATCTGACGTTCCACTTCTGCTCGATAAATCAAAGGAATTCGGCATGCTGCAAATTCCTTTGTGCCTTGCTCTCTTGTAATACTGATTTGTGTATTGTAATTGCTTTTCTCGAGAGTAGGATTCTGCAAACAATAATGCTTTCTCCATATTTTCTTTGAGTTCTTTCAAATACTTTTCTGGCTTAACTCCAACATGAGGTGGTAAGTTTATTTCTCTAGTCCAACTCTCTTTTAATATTGCCAATGGTCCTCTCGGAATTTTCCCATAGACAAGCATATATGGTGATACTCCAGTAGTTGCATTCGGCACTTCTCGTAATGCCCACACTGTGAAAGGAATTATCTTATGCCATTTCCTCGGGTTGTCTATTATCACATGATGGATCATCTTTTTAAATGTCTGATTCCATCTTTCTACTAATCCAGCAGCCTCTGGGTGTCCTGGTGTGTCGAATCGTGGACTACAGCCCATTAAATCGAGAAATTCTCTTGTCAAACTGGCTGTGAAGTTCGTTCCTTGGTCACTTGTAATCACGGACGGCACACCAACGTTCATGAATAGTTCCATCAACGCTTCACACACAGCCTTCGCTGTCAGCGATTTCAATAAAAAGATTGTAGGCCATCTGGTGCACGAGTCCACAATGCATAAACAATACTTGTGACCTGCAGCAGATACCGGATCGATCGGGCCAACGAGGTCCATCGTCATTCTCCTGAAGGCGACCTCTTCTCTTGAGACTGGAGTGATAGGTACTCTATCCATCACCAAACTCCTTGCCTTTAATTGACACTTCTCACAAGACTTACAAAATTTCACAATGTCTCTTCTCATCTTTGGCCATACAAAAGACAACTTTATTCGTTCTCTTGTTTTCTCTTCTCCTAGATGTCCTCCAAATACCGATTCATGCGCCAATTCCATCACTTTAATTCGTCTCTCTTTTGGTAACACTAGTTGATATATCGTCTGGTCTAATATCTGATATTTCTTATGCAATAAACCGTTGATCACACAGAATTCAGATTCTTTCTCTTGTGCTAACTTCCACCACGGCTTCAACGATTCATCCTTTCTCTGTTGCTCTTCGAACTTCTTCGATTCGGCAATCTGCACCTTTTGTTCTTCATCCATCTCTTCATCTCTATACAAGTCT
The DNA here is from genome assembly GCA_963556255.1 of Allolobophora icterica. Taxonomy (NCBI): domain Eukaryota; kingdom Metazoa; phylum Annelida; class Clitellata; order Crassiclitellata; family Lumbricidae; genus Allolobophora; species Allolobophora icterica. The sequence goes on along the minus strand of OY744610.1, from coordinate 37,671,232 downwards.
CCTATCCCCACATCACATTCATTGTCTTCTTCAGTTTCATTTAATGTGCCATTCTCGCATGCAGCCATCTCTTGCTCATTCATCTCTGATGTTATACCATCTCGCGATAAGCTTCGTTGCTCATTACTTTCGTTTTCCTCATCACTTGAACTTTCAGTTTCACTCTTCTCATCAACATCTACCATTTCCTGTTTCCGACTCTGCGCTCTCGTCATTACATTTGCTTGTACACTCACATCTCCTTGTATCGTTTTAACTTTCATCTGTGGTACGGCTTTTAATTCGGCAATTATCTCTGGATGCAACAAGAATCTTTCTGTACTGCCCATCTTTGCAATACTAGCACACATCAAGGTGACATAAGGTGTAAGTGAACACTGGATTTTACGCGGAAATCCCTCTTCTTCCACGTCACTATCACACAGTCTAACATCGACTTTCACTAACTTCGCAGGAATGGCATCTCCTGCCACACATTGCAAATTCACTTTTCCAATTTGTTCCACCTTCATGCCTTCCAGTAATTCTTCACTAATCACCGGAATTTCTGCTCCCGAGTCGCTCAGTGCTTTGACTTTCACTGGCTCTTTACCGTCTACTGCACGAATTTCGACCTCGACATATTGCAAGAACGATTTCTTCAATATTCGACTGTCATCTTTTCCTATGACTTCTCTCTGAATTTCAGCATCCAATAGAATTTCTTTTTGAATACCACATTTCATTACCGACTTTACTTCAGTCTCTTGGTTTTCTTGACTCGCGGTTTGATTATCTGTATCACTAACCACTTGAATCAAATTCACCCTTGTGTGTTCTTGATTTCTGCTAGAACTAGCTGCTGCCACTGGAACTGGACAAAATTTAACCAAATGTTTGTCTGAACCACAGTTGTGACAACGCTTCACCACCATACCTCGTTGTTCATTGCCTTCATATCTCTTATACTGCGTAAACGATGTGTTGCCTTCCCTCTTGGCGAACGGCGCTGACGATTTGTTAAATCCCTGACGACCAAACGTCACTTCTCTGGTCTTATTGGGTACAGGGACATTAGCCTTGACTTCTTTACCTTTGAACTGACTCCCTGTTTCTGGATTACTTTTCCACTTTCCACTCTGGCTTTGGTTTACGGAACGTTGAGAAGGATAACTGTTTATATTTGGAAATGCAAACCCAATTCGATTGTTTACATGAATGTCTGCTAAGTCTGCCACTGCACTAGCTTGGAGACAGTCAGTTCCTTCCTTCGACAATACAAACTGTAGTGGACCTGGCGGTAAACATTCTTTTAGCTTATCCGCTACCAGCAAATCAAAGAGCGTATCATACTCTCTGTTCACGTTTCGACTTCTCACGTAATAGTTTAGCAAGTTCTTCAGTCTTGCCGTAAACATCGTATAAGTCTCTTCTGTCGTCTTCTTAGCATCCACAAATCTGGCTCTGTATTCTCTCGAGGTCAATTTAAATTCTTTTAATAAGTGCTGCTTGACTTTATCGTAATTGTCTAGATCATCGTATGACAATCTATTCAGAACGGTTCGAGCTTTCGGCGTCATCAATGGTAGTAATAATTTCACCCAAAACGGCTTTTCCACAGCAAAACTACGAAACGCGTTCTCGACTGTTTCAAAATATAATGGCACCTCCATCATATCAGTTGGCATTTGAGGCAATACATGCTTCATTGCATCACCTATTTTCTTAATTTTTGACACCAAAGTTTCACTTTCTTGCTGTTTCCTTCTTTCAGCTTCCCGTTCTTCTCTCATTTGCGTTTCTTTCAATGTCAATTTTGATTTCTCCAGTTTCAGACGTTCCTGTCTTTCTGCCTCTGCCTTTTCCAAACTTTCTTTCTGAAATTTGAGTTCTTCTTGTCTGATCTGTTCGGCGCGTTCTAACTCTAACGTTCGCGCTTTTTCTTTTTCTTCTTCACGCATTCTCTTTGCTTCAATCTGTTGCTGACGAACCTCTTCATCACTTTTTCTAGCTCTTTCAAATTCAATCATCTGCTCCAGTCTTCTTCTTTCAGCATCTTCCCTATCTCTTTTCAACTGTTCTAACTGAATCTCAAACTGATGCTTTTGCAATTCAAGTTCTGCCTTACGCACTTGTTCTGCTTTATCTTCTCTCTCTCTCTGCAGGCGCAATTCTTCTTGCCTTACAAGTTCTGCTTTCTCTTCTTTCTCTCGCTGCAAGCGCAATTCTTCTTGCCTTGCAAGTTCCGCTTTCTCTTCTTTCTCTCTTTGCAAGCGCAATTTTTTCTCTTCTTTCTCTCTCTGAAGACGTTCTGCTTTCTCTTCTTTCTCTCTCTGCGAGCGCAAATCGTCTTGTCTTACAAGTTCCGCTTTCTCTTCTTTCTCTCTCTGCAAGCGCAATTCTTTCTCTTCTTTCTCTCTCTGAAGACGTAATTCTTCTTGTCTTAGCTCTTTCTCTTCTTGTCTTCGTCTATCTTCTCTTTCTTTCTCTTCCTGCCTCCGTTTCTCCTCCCTATCTTCTTTCATCATCATCCACTGCATCAACATCTCCATAGACATAGGCGCAGGAGGTTTTTCAATAGCCTTTTCTACGGCACCGCCAACGGCACCTTCTTCTTCGACTTCTTCTTTCACCCACACTTCAGCGAGTTCCTGTATCATGTCACCACGTGACATACCTTCTAATTGTTCTTCCTTAAAACCGGCTTTCAACAAACGCTGTTTTAGCCTTTCCGTAGACATCTTCTTAATATCTGCTTGTCTTTCAGCACTTAGTTTCTCCATCTTACTTGTTTACTTTGGTGATTTCTCTTTTCAAAGAAGTCACGGTTTTTCTTGGTGTGTGAATCGATAAACAAACGGGATTTCTTTTGTATTTGTTCGTGGAAAACAACGAAATTTTTATACCGTTTTCTCGTGTTCCACCGTCGATGATATCGTAAATTCGTCACACAGTAACAACGCGTAGATTCTTCTAACACCGTCGTAGATTCTTCTAACACCGTTGTAAATTCTTCAATCACCGTCGTAGATTCTTCTATCCGCCGAAGGAGGTGATAACGTGAATTTTAATCCACCGTGAGTTTATATCCACCGTGAGTAATTATTCCACCGTGAGTAATTAATCCACCGTGAGTATTTATCCACCGTGAGTTCTTATCCACCGTGAGTTTTTATCCACCGTGAGTATTTATCCACACCGACGCTGCCACCAATAATGTCAACCCAATCCTTCCGTTGACAATCCTTCTGATTAAATCCTTGTTCTCTTCGTACTTAACGCCTATTTAACGTTCACCTTTTGAACACTAATTCTACGTATAAGTATAACCTGAATTAATCAGCAACACAGTTTAATATCTTTTCAGTTTAATAAAAAACAAACAGACAGAACTCAATTCGATTACAACTCAACTAGTCAGCCACACTACTACAGCGAACATCGAATTCAAACTTCTCTAGTCAGCATAATTCTTCGCGCCTCTTGACACACCTGTCTTCTGTGCGCATAAGCGAACTCTAATAATATACATATAGCGCGCCGCTGCCGATGTCGGCCGGCCGCGCGTGTCACTAAGACTATACGTTATACATCTATCATATATACATATACACGTGAAACTAAAGTAAACGCACTAAATATATACGCTAACATCTCGCACTGCAAGACTGTACACAAAACTCAGTTCACACTATGATTGAGGAAGAAGGCGGACTACCATGTAAGGCACCGCGACAACTGTAAATATAATTTCTAACTGTGCTGATATTTTGTATTTTCATGGGAACGACGAGGACATGGTCTGGAGGAAATCGATGGAGGGAACGACATCATTCTCAGCCGGGAGGCGAACCAATGACTGGCTTTGTCCTCCCCCGGGAAGGGAGGTGTCGCGTGAGGAGATCGACGACAACGACGAGATGGCATCATCATTATGATGTAAGCGTCGTTGCCGGTCGAGATAGGATGATGACGGACGAAAGCCAGTCTCCACTGGGTCAACAATGAAGGCAGCTAGGCCGAGGTGTAATCGGACACCACACAGCCAAGGTGTAATAGGACACCTCGCGGCTATGATGTAACCAGACACCGCCCGCGCTGCAGGCGAACGACGACCCGCGTCTCGAGGAGCAATCTGACACTAATTGACGATAGCTTGACGTGGGGAGGGGGCTGACCGGTGCACGCTGAAGTTCCTACTTAACGGAAGGAAAAGGAGAACACGGGACTGGTACTACTGACGAACGCGACGTGTGAACATCGATCGAGCGATCAACATCGGGAGGAACGACCAGCGGGGCGGCAGAGTATTAGTCCGTCAGATTCAGAGACTGACGCGAAAGAACGATCTGTAGTTAGGCTGTACGAAGCAACATTTGAGATAGTCCGAGTTAATATCTAAACGCTTTAATACTACGTGGAAGTTCCCGTAGAGTTAGTGTATATATATTTGTTTCTTTAATTAAATTCATTTATTAATTAAACAAAGTTCGTCGTGAATCTTCTATAGAAAAGTTAGGCACGTTAAATAAAAGTGCAAGTAAAAGAACAAGCAATCGAGGGTCGACATCAACACACGGCAAACACACGACAGGGCGACCTCTGATTGCGACACCTTGCACGTGTCTCTGGCAGTTTTACCCAGGAATGAAGTGTCGGCTATCGGTGTATCGGAGACTCGATACACGAGACTGACGGCGTCTTTCAGATCCTACAGTAGTTTTGACAGTCTTTACAAGAAATACCGTTGTTTTAATGTGGTCATTAGTTATTCAAAACATCGTAACTTGCATGTATGATGCATAAATGAATGTGTGCATATATATGAATGTATGCATGTATGAAGGTATGTGTGTATGGATGTTTGTGTGCGTATTTACACATGTATGTATGTATCTATCTGTGTATATATATATGTATATATGTTTGCATATATAGCCCGTATGCATGTATGTATGTATGCATGCATGCATGTATTAGCGCGCCGTATGCATGGATGTATGAATAACATAGTATGTAACCATACTACTCTGCCACACACTAATCTGTCTGATAAACTAAAACTTGAGGCTTAATTGCCTCTCATCTATATACGCATGGTTCTGTTTCAATGGTTTGGCCATAAACCCAGACAAGGCTGAGGCAATTTTGTTCGGTTTACCCCCAACGCCTGCATTATCTCCCTTCGCTTTCTAGCATCGTCCTCGAAGGTACTGCTGTTCTACTATCAGACACTGTGAAAACATTTGGGGTAACCCTGGACAGTGAGCTCACATTCCGACCGCACATAACAAACCTTTGTAAATCTTTTCTATCACATCAGGCCAATACGTCACGACAGGTCGGCTCTTACTAAGAATATGTCACAAACCATAATCTGTTCGCTTGTCTCCTTTTTTGATTATACCAAATCGCTTTTGTGGATCTCTTTGACCTTGAACTCAACAGGGAGCAACGCATCCGAAACTCCTTAGCTCACATAGTGCTGCGTGTCCCACTACCAACAATTAAACCCCTCAGTCCTACTCCATCAGCTCCATTGCCTTTCGTTGAGTTCAGAATAAAATTTAAATTGGCCCGTTTGACCTACAAAGCCCGCAGCACTAGCACACCGCCCAACCTCTAATCCCTACTAACTTCTTACATCCCCTCGTTGCCTGCGATCATCAAGTACGGGTCTTTTAGCTGAGTCACGACCCAGACCATTTTATGGACTCGCGTGCATTCTATGCCTCTGCCGCAAGGAATCGAATCGACTGTCACTTTCTCTTCGTAGCTTAAATTCACTGCCTACCTTTAAAAAGCAGTTCAAAACTCACTACTTCTCCTTGGCTTTCGAGTACTTGGATTCCTAACTGTATCTTCTGCTGGCAGTTGACTAACCGCGCCTCAGATTCGCGTTTCGTGTGACTGTGCGCGCGTTACAAATTTAATAAATAAATAAATAATATAAATATATTTGTCTTATTTATATAGGCCTATCTTTCAATAGATACGCGTAAAATCATCTAACTCTAATGGAAATTGACGTCAACATTAGGTTAAAATTACACAAAGGCAAAAGTGATAAGAAATCGAAGATTACACAGAGTGAAAGCCTGAACACTTACAGTTGTGTCTGGTCCACTGATCTTCGATGGATCCATTGCGTTGGTTCTGTTCAACGCAGATAAATAGCAATTGGTCTTCCCTTCACTTACGATCTTCACTAGTTGAATGTCCTGCATTTAACACAATCAAAATTTTATAGAATTTATACTGTCTGGAATAGAGCCCACATTTGCAACAAATTCAAAATATTTATTGTATTTTTTATTGTTATTGTAATTATAAAAAAATTGGGGAATTGGACACTTCGTCGCTCCAAGAAAAAACTAATCATAAGCTATCTATACGAAATGATGCTATTAAATAGGTCTCTGTACTGTCATCAACATGTCTTGATTCCGCCGATGGACTTATGGAGAGATTACAGATGCATTGCTTACTTACGAATCTCCTCTTACCCATATACCTAGAAAAGATTGTCAAATTTAGCTTTCGAGTCTAATTAATTTTTTATGAAACGTAATCGCTACAGCTGAGATAACCGACTTAATAATATCTGTTTTTTGATTTGTTGTTTTTAGTCTAGCATCAATTAGCTCATTTGCATGCCGACTACGCTTAGCAAAACGGGGGCGGGGAGATGGTTGATGGTGACACGCTGGCACGAAGATCAGAAGGACATGGATTCGATACCCGCTAGCCACATAAAGGTTGACTCAGTCTTTTCACTCCCTTCACTCCCTGGGGTCGACTGCAAAATAATAATAATAATACTAATACTAATACTAATAATAGTAGTAATAATAATAATAATCTTCGTTTAATATTTTCAAACTGACTATTACGCAGTATGATTACAAATCAGTATGAACGGATGATCACAAGTTATTACAGGAGTCGAATTTAACTGTATACGGCAGCCATGCAAGGCGCCCATCACGTCCCACATTTCACTTTTAACAACGCGCCATCTCGCGAATGATAGGCTGAGTGGACCTTTGGGAGGGTTGGGGAAAGCGATCCCGCTACCTACTGCTCTTCACGCCAGTGATGTTACCACTACTCTATGGACCCCCCACCCCATAGAGCACAGTAACAGGCTGCTATACAGTCATCCGACGCCTGTTAAACTCGGTATCATCTGTTACTGTTATATCATGGATATAATCTTACTACGTACTTGTCAATTTGAATTTAATAAACGATTATTATTATTATTATTATTATTATTATTATTATTATTATTATTATTATTATTATTATTACTATTATTATTATTATTATTATTATTATTATTATTATTATTATTATTATTATTATTATTATTATTATTATTATTATTATTATTAAAAAACATCGATTGATGTCCTGAGCATTATAGAAGTTATAAGATTGGATTAGATTGAATTGGATTGGATTAGGAGATTAGATTATTATAAATCTAATAATCTAAAGATTATTAGATTGGCAGATTAGATCTTCAAAGATCCGCGTCTTTAGATATTTTGGTGTAGGCATATATTTAGCAATATCTCCAAAAGCCGAGAGGCAGCCATGGGCATGAAGTGTTAACGGCTTCATTTTTCTCAGCCTCGGCAAATGAGGGTGTGCGACTGCTCTTTTTCTTCACCACCCAATCTTCACAGTGACTGTGCATAGTAAGCGTATTAATTATGGCTGGGTTCGGTAGAGGGTATATAGGTGGAGCAAAAGTATCGAAACAAATTTTTGTCCTGGCGGATAGCCTATATAAACCATCGACATCTCTCGGTTGACGGTTACGCACGTTGACATTAAAGGCGGCACACATTCATTCATTCATTCATTCATTCAGTCATTCAGTCAGTCAGTCAGTCATTCATGGATTTATATAGCGCCTCTTCAAGAGAACTACTCAGGGGCGCTCCTAACTACTAGACAACCTTTCTTAACAGCAGGCGAAAGAACAAAAGTAGTTAATTTTAGGAGAAGAATAAAAAAGAAATCGAACAATTGATTTATTTATTCTTGAAATTTAACAAAGGCCAAGGATACATAGTAATCCAGCAGTCCATTCACAGCAGTCCTTGTGGCCAAAGAGAATACGACTGCTCTGACGAAGAGTTCCTCAAGTGTCCTACTGCAGTTGTAACTATTGGTCGTCTGTACGTTGCATAAGGCAGTTTCATTATGTTGCATATTATGAGAATGCCATTGCTGTTTGAAATGCATAATCAAGGCCATTAGAAAACTGTCCAAACCTTGTTAAAATCGTTGACGATCCAAGCATCGTGTGAAGGATTGGAGACATGGTACTGAACAACGTTTTCATTCGGGTCACTGGTGACATCTTGCTTACCGTTATTCCCGAGCTTCATAGTGTACTGTTCGAACAGCGAATCACGCAGCGCCATTTATATTTAAAAGATTACGAGTAGACCTATTAGAATATTTAAATTTCCGTTAAAGAAAAGACTATCATACTGTAAAAAGCCAAGTTATCAAATCCTATAGCCCTTTGAAAACAGTCTTTCTTGAAGTGCATGCTTTACTCTACGAAAGGGCTTCCGAATAGACATCAAGAAGAAGTACAATATACATTCATAGGCTGATTTAGTTAGTAATGTTTTAAATGTTACAGTCTATAGCTACTGCTGTTAGCACTGCCTTTATCTGTTGTAGTCGTTTCTTGTACTCATTGCGCACACCTAGTCAGTATATCTGAATCTGCGAAACGAGACAAGACCATTGTCAATACACAGAGTCCATGTAACAGGTTCGAAGTTGCAACCGTTCGATGATAAACCCAGCACCGGATAGACCAGTGAACAGCTAGGTGGCCCATTATAATCGATCTGCATAGCAGTATGTGCGTTGGAATAAAGATATAACACTAGCGATGACCTTGAAATGATCTTACAAACATAGAATAATGAAACCAGCGGATTGTATATACCTGGATGATTTCCTTCTGGGCTTCAGTGAACATGTACATGCCAACCAAGATGGCCGCCAGAATGATTGCCACGGCCAAAATGCCACTAACTGCGATGATCACATACTTCTTCGTCTTACGTGGTGGAGCCGCAGCTTGCGTCTACAATGACAGAGTCGTTTTACTGGCCTTGAAATAAGTATTCTTGTAGGATATATTCAGTGGTTGAATTCAGCCGGATCCCGCCGCAGCACCTCTGATTTGAGATCTGCCACCTGCATTGTGAGACCCACCACCCAAATTATGATATCCGCCACCTAAAAAGGGAGACCCATAAATCACCTCAACAGGGAGATCCACCACCCAAATTATGATATCCGCCACCTAAAAAGGGAGACCCATAAATCACCTCAACAGGGAGATCCACCACCCAAATTATGATATCCGCCACCTAAAAAGGGAGACCCATAAATCACCTCAACAGGGAGATCCACCACCCAAATTATGATATCCGCCACCTAAAAAGGGAGACCCATAAATCACCTCAACAGGGAGATCCACCACCCAAATTATGATATCCGCCACCTAAAAAGGGAGACCCATAAATCACCTCAACAGGGAGATCCACCACCGAAATTCAGATTAGCACTCGTCAGCCTCACAGGGCATTTCAATATTCAGTACGTAGCATCATAAAAAAATATCTGGACCTATGTGTTTACTTAAATCGCCCGCTGTTTTATAATCGATGTGGAAGGGTAGCAACCCAAGGCTGTGGCAGCAGAAGTAGATTTGGTGCTACATCTGAGCGATAACACAGTAGTTTGCTTCATTGAGAACTCGTTTGCGGAATTTCGGAAGGCTGAGTTGCAATCGTTTGAAAATCTGAAATAGCACGTCCTTTGATTAGCTATAATTATCGCGCCTGCAGTCTGCAGGTGATGTCGAAAAGAAAGTTGGACATCGTGCAAAGAAGGCTATCGTACGTAGATGATTGCTAAGGTCGTCATGCTGCAACAGATTTTTGGCTGTCCCTTGAGCTTTTGAGCTAGCCCTGAGGCACCCACGGGTATGACGTGTTAGCGACTTCATTTTCTTTAGCCTTGGCATGAGAGGGCGGGTGACCAGTCCTCTCTCTCGCAGTCTCGTCTTCCCACCAACAGTGTACGGTCGGTGTACTCATTAGGACCTGTAGCTGAGTTGGCTAGGGGGGTGCAAGTGGAGCAGAAATCTCGAACCAAATTTCTGCCCTGGTGGGATCGGTTAACGTGCATCAGATTCATGCAAGTGCAAAGCACCGAAACCATGCACAGCCACAGAAGCACTGGAAGTGATTCTAACTCGGTACGTTGTGGCATTGACAGAATGACAGTATTGAAACTCGTGCTTTATTTTCAGCTTTCACTGGGCTTACATCTGTTATGATCTAAGGCTGGTTTTATTGACTGTGCTCTTCAATTTGAAAGTATTCTAAATATTAATTTTTGGTACCGTATTTGTCCATATGTGTTTTGTATGTCATTGCATTGACATGTTGATCAAAGCCTAGTCTTCTGTAAGATGCTATGTTAAGTAATATTACATTCTTAATTGCTAATGCTTGCAAATAATGGTGACGTGTCGTGTTTCACGCATTTCGCATTTAAGTCTTAGCTGCGTAGTTTTCTGGGATTTCCAAATAGAGACCCACCACCTCTGGATGTGCAATTTAACCACTGGATATATTATATAGTGGCCTATCATAATAATTGCAACAGGTTTGCGTTTTGATTTATAATTAAAGCTTTTTAAAACTAGGGCATACCTGAAAGATTCTTAATGAATATTGAAACACGTCAGCGTTTTGACAATTAATTAAAGCTTATGAAAATCCATTAAAAAAGACTGTCACATTACAAATTAAGCAGAAATTAGCTTTAATTATCACAAACTCATCGCGCATTATTTGAACGATACCTCTGTAAAGACAACAGCTGGGATGTCTTCGGTCTTCTTATCGTCTGACATCTTGAAGAGCACAGGCATAGCACGAAGAAACTTCGATCTGTTGAGCTGGACCGGAACCCGACTTCTGTAGTAGACGGTGGATGGTCGAAGTCACCAGATGAACTTCTCGACGTCGCTTCAAGACCTCGCGGTTGACTGCGACTTACTGCACCCGGCATTTTGCTTTTATAGCCCTCAATCGGGAAGTTCCTCATAGTAGACACATGGATGAGTTACGGGCCTTTGAACGTGTTCAACAAGTTGGAAACATTTCTTCAAAGAAAGTTATTTTGATTCTGCAAAAGAAAATCGTTGACCTGGAAAGAGGATGAACACGATCCACGCGGCTCATTATTTAAACACAAAGCCGGACGTCGCAACTGTCACCTTGCAGAATTGGATGGAGAATGAATGGATTCTATTCGGCGCTATCTCCAAACGCATGGGCTGAACCAAAAGAACTGTCATCGTCTGTATAAGGATTGTTATCGTGAGTGATTTAGACCAACGGTTGACAAACTTCTCTGGGTCGCGACCCACTTGTGAACAGTGTGATTCTCCTTACAGATTTTATTTTAGTTATAGTTACAGTTATAGTTAATGATTTTTCATTTGAGTTATAGTTACAGTTATAGTTAGTTAGTATTATTTTTTAGTTATAGTTACAGTTATAGTTAATGGTTTTCATTTTAGTTATAGTTACTGTGCTCTTCAATTTGAAAGTATTCTAAATATTAATTTTTGGTACCGTATTTGTCCATGTGTCTTTTGTATGTCATTGCATTGACATGTTGACAGTTATAGTTAACATTATTTTTAGCTAAAGTTATAGTTACTGGACTTTTATATTAGTTAATTTTAGTTAGTAGGGCCTACAACTGGCCCAAATGGCGCTCCGCCTGGTCCCTATGAGGTCATCGATTAATTATGTCAAAAAATTTGAGGCAGTTTTTAACTTCCTCTCCCTCGTCAACAACTGTCAAACATTCAAGGCCCCCTATCAAAATTATGTCAAAGAAAATTACCCCACACCACAAAATTTCTTAGACTATAACAAATACAAAACACTGAAATGGCCAACAAAACAAAATGTTATCATTCAGCTTTGAATTTTATTCTTAATAGCTAGCCTACATTAGGCCTACTGTTTGTCACAGATATTTAATGGATTTTTCCAGTCAACAATACATGTCATTTTCTTTCAAATGTGTATTCAATTTGATTTTTATTATGAACATTCCTAATTTGAACATGAACATGATAACTTTTTAAAAAATCTTCCTTTGAACATAGAAAATTAAAATCAAAACAAGTTTCTCACTCTTTAATATTAACAATCGAAAGAAAAAATTATAATCTTTCCATCAAAAAGAAACTCGAAGTACCTGTAGGCTATTAGATTTTCGAAAAGAATCCAGGATAGGCCCTATTCGCAAAGAGAATATGCAGCACTTTTTATCATTTCTGCTGGGAACAATAAACAGGACAATTTAAACGAAGAAAATATCGCGTTTGATTAAATTACAAAAAATGAAATAGATCACTTACTCATAAAGACTTTCCGAATCAATAGTTGTTTCTTGATAAAATTATTGCTGACGTGAATTTGTCTTGAACACCCCGCCCTCTTGTCAAGAATTGTCAAACTCTTTAAAATCCCTCGCCCCATTCGGTGATATAATTAATGGACGACCCCATGAGTAATTTAAAGACTGCTCTTTTTCACGTTCTTAAGTTTATCGATATTGCACTTTGTATTTCATTAACGAAAATAGCGATGAATTTTCGTTAGTGTTATTTTCGTTATAGTTAATGATATTTTTTAGTTACAGTTAGGCCTATAGTTATCGTTAACGAAATCATTTTTGTTCGTTAACGAACATTTTCGTTATCGTTATCGTTAACGAGAATCACACTGCTTGTAAATAGGCCTATCTTGGCAGTCTCGGTATCCACTGTGTAAAATTGAGCATCGTGTATTAAATTTTGTTTCGTAAATTGGCATCGAAATATGCGGATTAACTTACAGCGCTTAGAAATTTAAAACATTAAAAGGAAACTTAGGGGTA
>OY744610.1:37608998-37658036 GCA_963556255.1 Allolobophora icterica | reverse complement strand
TAATAATAGGGATAGAAAGCTAAGGAACAATTATTTTATAGCAACTAGGACTAATGTTAATACAAAATATTTTCACAGCAGATTATAAATTTTCTGTTTCAAATCGATCGTTTCTAAATGCGGACGAAGTGAAAGTAGGCCTAATTGTAATTAGTAACTTCTGTTGGGCCGGTGTCTAATGCACAAAGCAGCAACGGATGGATTTAATCCGATTAATCCGTTAAGAATAAATAAAAAATTGTAACTTTATACAGATTAAGAAATAGGCCTAGTGGCCTATCAAGATATATTACTTAGACCTATACCACAGTGTTCGGTTTGGTTTTAGCGTGAATTAGCCAGCCTATAAGTTCTGGATTTATAGCCTTCACATTTATTATAAACCTTCCTAGTTTCAGGGTTGCATAATTTTCAGATCAGGACGTCACGATTGGGTCTACACAACGTGTCGACCTAATCGTGATTTAAATGAAACGGGCATAGTTTTCTTCTGCAAAATGTCTAATGCTGAACGGAATACCATTAAATTATTTATTTGTCGTGTAGCTTACATGTATACATGCATACACACATGCGTGCATACATACATGCATGCATGAATGAATGCAAGCATACATAGGCCTACATACATGCGTGCATACATACATGCGTGCGTACATGCATGCATACATGCATTAATGCATACATTCGTACATACATGCATTCGTACATGCATATATACATACATATAAGCATACATACATATAAGCATACATACTACAAGCATACATACATGCATGCCTGCATGCAGACAATACAAACATGCATACATTCATGCATGCATCTCCTGCGGATTATGTTCTAGCTTGGTGGATTATGTCCGGGGGATTAAGTCCATAAACCGATTTAGAAATTAAGACTAGTTATGTTGCGATTTGAAAAGCTTATTATTCCAAAACTGAGTAAATGATTTTAAAATCGTTGCTTGTTTAGCGCGGACACCAGTAAGAGAGGTTATAACGATTAGGTCTTCATCATGTGTCGCCTTTATCGCGATCCAGTGACTATTATTATTCCATAGTTGAGTTAATAACTTTAAAATCACTAAATCACGATTAGGGCTACAGAATGTGTTGACCTAATCGTGCTTTAAAGTAAGCATAGACTCATAGTGTGATCGGAATCCAGCGACTTCCCAATGGCCTTCTAGCACTCTCTAGTCACTATACCCGTTATCGATCGAGTCGAGCTGCTACGATCGACTTGGCTCAGCCGACTATCGACTCGATCGACTTGGTCGACTAGTCGACCGCTCGGCGACTCGATGGACTTGGCAAATAAACGATCGACTTGGTCGACTTTGTCGACTTCGCCTGCAGTATCTTAGCCAAATTGCGGACGACTGTTGCGTTCTTATATTCCAGTAACTAAATTACTCATGAATTTCAATCATACACTCTTCATCAAACTGTCAAACTGCAATTGAACTTGTAAGTCCAATTTCAGGCATTATACTGATATCTCAGTCCAGACAAAAAGCTGTACACTGCTCAAGATTAGGACTACTCAAATTAGTTACTATGGTAGTCTGTTACAGTAGTGCATAGCTCAAGGTTAAACAGAGCAGCGAAATAAAGCTTCTCCAATAGGCCTATATGACAATTATTATAACTATTATTAATTTTCCAAACATAGTAAACGTAAGTAGGTATTAGGTAAGTATATTCTTTATTAAAAACCATTATCAAAAGCACAGCGCTGTACATGGTAACAAAATTACAATCAAACATGGTGGTCTTGTTATAATCCAAAAATTATAGGGCCTAGAAGAGAGTAGTTATTACGAATCAAATGGGGCGTAAGGGAGGGGCGAAGACGAGAGGATCACGTAAGGCCGCCAGATCCAGGGAGAGCATAGTTAGGCCTATTCGTATAGCATCCTATAGCGAGGAAGCATTTCTGAGTCAAGTTATCATACCTTGGAAGCTCACGGTTAGGCCTATGGGCCGTGAGCGCAGAGAGTGGCAAGTGAGCTTAATCGACGGCAGTAAGTATGCAATACAATGTCGTTGCAGGGATTGTGCAATATACTATCAAAGAGACTAGCGTCGGCATTATTGCAATGTGCATCAAGTGAGAGGATGATGAAGGCAAGTACCTATGACGCACCAGCCTCCGGACTATATATTCCCTCTAGAGTCTAGAATCTCGCGCTCCTGTTCGTTCTCAAAATCCACCATACGGCGTGCAATAAAGCATCCTGCGGATTCCTGCCAATTGCAGTGTCGCGCATAACAGCAATTAAACAGTCCCCCAAAACCCAGGTGACCTCAAAACTCGTTTACAAAGATGAGTTTGGGTATTGGGTAGCCTCCAAAATAGTAAATAGGCCTAAAATATTTCTGAGTCGAGTCAAGTCGAGGAAACAACGATCGACTCGACTTGTCAAAACATTCGATCGACTCGACTTGCAAGTCGATCGAGTCGACGATTTTGCGACCGACTTGACTTGACCGAGTTTCGATCGGCTTGATCGACTGACTCGATCGATCACGGGGTATACTAGTCACTCCAATCTTTTCTTACTATATAATTTAACTGAAATAGGGTCCTAGGCCGACTGAACGTAGCCTACTGTCGCTCGCTCTATGTCAACAGAAGCTGGAACCACTCTTGTGTATTATTTTGTCACATCTCGTCTGCACTATTGCCTTTCTATTTACTCTGGCCTCCGGTCTGCAGGACTAAACTGCCGTGGTTGCATTTATCGATCCGCTGCGCGCCTAATTGACCATATGAATGCCGGACATTTACCCCCGGACAATTTCCCCCAGACAGTTTCCCCCAGGACAGTTTCCCCGGACAATTTCCCCGGACAATTTCCCCCGGACTAGGGCAATTTCCCCCCTGTCATCCGAAATCGAAGTTACTCAAAACCTCAATGAAACATATAGTATGCCCTATGTTTTAATGATCGAAACATGTACTGAATTATTAGCTAGTTATTGTCTAACTGGAGTGACATACGCAGGCCTGCATTATGTATACCTCCTTTGGTTAAACCGTATTTTACGTTGTTAAATTGATAGTGGTTGAAAATCCGAAGTTTACGTTGCTAAATTATTTTCATTCAATCCAGCTTCCAGTTGAAATTATATAATATTTTCATCGCACGCTAATCCAGCTTCCAGTTCAAGCAGGCCCGCCGAGAGGGAGGGGCAGGGGGCCAAATGCCCAGGGGCCCGGCGACTTTTAGGGGCCCGGGCCGGGCCCGCAACTGTGAAAAATATTATAATCAGTTATACAAAGTTTAGGATTTACGTCTTTTTAAATAGGCCTATAATATTACTGACACTGAACTAAAATCAGTTTAAACTTCAAGTATCTGAATAAAATCATAGTTGTATAGGCCTATATAAATATTGTATGTTCAAACCTGCACTTTTATTATTTCAATTTTTTTAAATCTAACCCTCATAATAGGCCTATCGGTCGTAACGTTCGTAACTCGATTCCTCGTAACTCGAGGTTTACTATCAAAAGGGCGACTTCGAAAGGGCGATCATCAAAAGGGCGACATCAAAAGGGCGACTATCAAAAGGGCGCGTGTTCAAAAGGGCGCTGATCAAAAGAGCGCGCATTCAAAAGGGCGACAATCAAAAAGGCGAATAATAGGTTTAATGTCTGGTTTTAAAATGTTAATTCGACATTGTATTGTATTGTATTGTATTGTATTGTATCTAAACATTTATAAAGCGCCTCTCGCAGAGTAACTATTCAGAGGCGCTCTCAGCACAGAAGCCCCGGGGAAACAGAAATGCCTTTAGGTAACGCGAGACCGATGAGGAAAAGGTAGTCATTAGTTTGGCATTCTGATTTCGTATACATGTAGCTACAACGCACATTGAAAGCTATAATACGCAAGCACAAAAACCAACAGTTATAGAGAAAATAAGTGGCACTCTAGGTGACAAACAAAAATAAACAAAAATAAGTGTCCCTCTATGTGTAACACGTTTGCAAAGAATAATGATGCATTATCTTCTATGCGTACCACTACTGATTTTACATACATGCATTTAGAACACACCTTGATGTGTATACTATGCAAACATAAAAACCAAACGTTATAAAGAAAAGTGTTTAAAATACTAAATAGTTGCACAAATGAAAATGATGAGGTTCTGCGTTAAAGTCCCATTACAATATTTGTTAAGACAATCCTAAGTCTTAGCTGCTGGTTGGCTCATTCTGACACTTCCTTTAGTCTTCTATCAACACGTCGCATTTGATTCGATTTGTCATTGATGATTTTGGTTCGAATTGTCTGCCATGGGTGCGTGAATTGTTGGTGAGTTTCTTTAAATTTCTCGATGTCCAATTTTCCTAAAACAGGAAGCATAATAAAACAATTTGAACAGGTGCAAACATTACAAAAATTGTTGTCGTAAAACTTCGGCCTAAGTAGGCATGATATAATGATATAACACAAACAATTGAAATAATGGTTCTCATTACATCCCCACCAGGGCAGAAACTTGTTTCGAGATTTCTACCCCATCTGCACCCCAAGCCAACTCAGCTATAATGAGACAGCGACAGCCACCCGCCCTCATATGCCCAGACTCTAAAAATGAAGTCGCTAACACTTCATACCTACCCATGGTTGCCTCAGGGCTAGCTTAAGGGACTGCACTTCCTCTCATTACAATTGTCAAACATCCCAATTGGCAAACGTCCAGCAGAACGGATTAAGTAAGGAAGAATTGAGCCTACTTCTGCAAGTGAAATGACAAATCCACAATAGAGGTCTATGTGTATGCTCATTCATGCAAAGAAATAGCTGTAGGCCTACAATATATATTTGTACGTAAAAATGCGTGCTATCATCAGCCCTGGCAGCACCTGGTTGTGTGGGTAATTGTTGTTTGCCAAGAGCGATTGATATTGCTATTGACATAGTGAGTTTTGAGCCACTTTTTGAATAAAATGAATTTGAGTTACGAACAGCGAATGGGAGAAGAATGGAATGCACCCGATCCCATAACTGTTTTTCATTATACAGTAGCTCAGCTAAAAGAACCATACTTAATGATCGCAGGCAACCTGAATGGATGTAAGGGGTTTGTGATTGAAGCTAGGCAGATGTGCTAGTGCTGAGGGCTTTGTAGGTCAAACACGCCAATTTGAAATTGATTCCGAACTCAACAGGAAGCCAATGCAGCTGATGGAATAGGACTGTCGACGTTATATATTGTCGGCAGCGCCTCTGATTTTGATTGGCGCTATATAAATTCTCGATTACAGTTACAGTGAAGTTTGTTCGTAGTGGGACACACAACACTACGCGACCTATGGAGTTTTGGATACTCTGCAACCTGTTGAGTTGAAGATCGGCGAGACTCACAAAACCGAATTAGAATAATCAAAGTGAGAAGAGACCAGGGATCAAGATATGGTTTGCAACATATTCTTAGGCAGAGTCGACCTGATGTGACATATTTTTGCCCTGATGTGATAGAAACAAGATGTGTGAAGATTGCTATGTAAGGTTGGAATGTGAGCTATGTCCAGGATTATGCTGCGAGATCGATGCTAAGGGAGAGCGTTGGTATGGGGCCATCCACATATTACGTACACAAGAAATCAGACCCCCATCCCCTGTTTCACCGCGTACATTTTGTGGACCCCTATGCGTACTAGGCCTACATCTAAGCTCTACCCTCCCTCTCACAAAAATTAATTAGAAAGTCATCTATAACACATTTATTTTACCGTAGGCTACTAATATTTTTGTTAAACATCATGTTTTGTAGCTGAAATTTGTTAACTGTTATGAAGAAATAAAATACTAACAACACTTACACTTAAATTTAAAAAACTTTAAATAGCCTACTATATAAAATTGATAAAGCAGGGATATAGGCAGTGGCTTTTATATAATGTAATAAAATGCCATCAGACGCCTACAGACTAGTACAGAGTTATCAATAGGCTAATGTGTACGTCGGGTTAGACATTTATTTTGTGTACGTACATTTCATCGAGACACCTCCCCCGTTAGAAAAATCGCAAAAATCCCAGACCCCTCTGTGTGTAGGTAATATATGGATGGCCCTATGAATCGAACAAAATTGCTTAAGACTTGTTGATGTTGTGAATCAAGTGCAATGTCACTTAGACTAATAAGGAGAGCCTCCAATAGCAGCTTAAACGGCATAATGCAAGTCATATTGATGTCACTAATGCCCTCATACATTAGACAGTTTGGCATATGTACATATAGCATAAAACAAACTTTCCAGGCCAACAGCATGCACTGTGTTATTGCATTAGTACAAACATTTATTGACATCTGTATGAGTTAATTTTTCCTGCTCTGTTATTGTAGGCAATGCAATTCACTACTATACTATTAGAACCACAATATTGTTCAGTTGTAATAGATTAGTTACGCAAACAACCTAGATAGAGCAACCTGAAAACGTACCAGGATTTTTCTCCACATTGAACCACGATTTAAAGTAATCATGGATAGTGTCAGTTTCTCCTTTCGACCATCGCAAATATTGCCTTCTTTTCCGTTTTTCCTGTTTTCGTTTAGTCTCTGGCTCCTCTGAACAAGGGTCAAAATCCATATCACTGTGAAATTCCACGTCTAAAACGGAAGTTCCAAACATTCTCTATGCTCTACATAATATACACATAACAGCTTGCAATAACTTTTATATGGCAGTTTAAGTACATCTGTTAGAGCGTGAGCTGCGTCTCATAAAACTCTGTGAAACGGAGCATGTGGAACGCCATTTGCTTACCGCAGGTGGCTTATTTCAGATATTTAAATCTCGGGCTAGCACAATCCATACACGGGGACCTTAAAGGGCGTTCACCCTATTGAAACGGGCAGCGGTGGTGGATCTCACACGATCAAGTAAGTAAGTAAGTATATTCTTCATTAAGAAGCGCCAGCAAACGCACAGCACTGTACATGAAAGATAATACAGCATAGAAAGATAATACAGCATAGTGCTTCGTATTACATATAACAAGCAAACAATGTAATCAATTAAAAGTTATCACAAATGAATACATAATCGCTACAAAACATACAAAAAGGCTATTTATATCGCACCCTGAAAAGGAAGCATTTCCGAGACAAGTTATCATACTTAGGTAGTTCTCGGTTATGAGACCGAGGGCGCAGATTAGCCAGTGAGCTTAATAGGTGGCAGCATTGAATGTAATACATGGCACGGGTTGTACAAATCACAATTAAAAGTTTATTTCACACAATAAATATGATGAAAAAACCTGTTGTGCTGAACATACCTAAGTATATAAATAGTAGGCTTTCAGGAGAGATCTGGAAGGATCTGAATTAGAAGTAGATATTAAAAAAGTCTAGCCAAAAAATTGTGACAACATAATATTTGAGTAGATATCTTGAAGGGGCGCAATATAAATGTTTGGTAAATAGTTTACATGTTGCCATAAGAAATTATTTCATTTTCATGCATAGGCTATTAACATGCTTCAATATTTTGGCAAACTCAAATACTTATGTGAACAGATTTCCCTACATCAAGTTTTATGATAGTGTGAAAAATAATACCATCAGCTGGTGAGGAAACAGCAACCCCATCTTCTTTGTGCGTATGACTGATGGATTCCAGCAACGGGGCTAGAGAACAAACAGTAACGTTAGCCAGCTATTTATTTTGCTTTGAAGTGAATAAAGGCTGTAACTCCTTTTATATTACTGCAACAGCAAGATCTGTGGTAAAACATTATTAAAGATTAAGGTGACTAAAGCTTTAATAATGACCAACAGATAAAGGCGTCGATGAATATTAATCATTTCCGTGTGGATACATTGGTACTTATCTAATCTAGTCTAATGACTTGTATAGCGTCATTATAATAATTCCAAATTAATGCTTAATAATTATGTTATGCTGCAAAGTTTGACAGACGATTTATGTCTTCTGGTGATATTACTACTGCTAGGACAATGATTTCTATGATTAGCAAAATCATGGAACTTATTAAAACACCGAGAATGTTAAAACTGATTTCAGATAGTGGCATTCTACAGAAGTCGTATAAGTTATATACAGTAATGACAAGTTTACAAGTTTATTCAAAATTGTTATTTTTCTGACAATAAATATGATTGTAATCTTTTTGTGTTGCACATACCTAAATATTTATATAGTGCCTTTAAAGCTTTCAGGTGAGATATGAAAGTATCTGAATTAGAAAGAGATATTACTTCTATGAAAAGTCTAGCAAATCAAATTTTGACAACATATTTTACATGTCGCCATAAAGAAATTCTTTCCTTTTCATGCAGATAAACATGTGCCAAGATTTTGGCAAAATCTCAAATAGGCCTACCTATGTGAAAGATTTCATTACATTAAGTTTTATGAGAGTGTAGAATAATACCATCAGCTGATGAGGAAACAGCTGCACCATCTCTTTCGTGTGTAGGACTGATGGACTCGAACATCGGGGCTAACAAAACAGTAAAGCCGTTTATTTTGCTATTAAATTATTAAAACCTGTAACTCTGTTATATTATTAACTACAAGGACAAGATCATTATTGAAGAGTAAGGTGGTTAAGCGTAATTAAGAACAACAAACACGTCTATAAAATTAAAAAATCTCAGTTTCAAACTTACTGGAGACAATAATTAGTACTTATTTAATCTTATCTAATGACTTCTTTAGCATCATTATAATAATGCCCAATTAATAGTTACTTAGATGGTATGCTGCAAAGCTTGACAAACGATTTATGTCTCCTGATGTATTACTTCTGCTAGGATAATAATTTCCTTTATTAGCAAAATTATAGAAATGAAATGCTCTAAATGTTGAAACTGATTTCAGTTAGCAGTGTTCTACAGAAGTACATTATAAGTTATATAGTTACGAAAGAGCTATATGATTAAAACATGCTTTTCAGTTAATAATCTTACTAATTAAAAACAATCTTAATTCTTACCCAAAGCTGTAGAAGTAGATTTAATTCCACTGTATACGTTTCTTGAAACACTACATCCTTTCATGTTGAGTAGAAGTGGGGTGATGCTATCCATAGTCATCACCCCCAGTGGAGCCTGGTAGTTATTCACATTTGTCCTCATGGAATGCCCCATGTGCTTAAAAAAAAGCTGTTTTACACTTTCTGGAACATCCTTGGTGGCAAACAGAGTGCTGACAAAATGTCTCATTTTTGTAGCAGTGAACAGTTTGGCACGCTCACTTGGAAGACCGACTTTACACACTGTATCATGTACCGCGTGCCATCCATCAGCACAATTCAAGGAATTCCCTGTAGATGGAAAAACGTAGCGGTTCTCTGGATGAACTCCAGCACTGCGACGAACTTCTTCACTGCAAAATATTTCCATCGCTTTAACGATATGTTGCAGAAATATAACTGGCACAGAATGACCACCTTTGCCTCTTTGATAGGCAATTTTCAGGCCTCGGATATGGTGTCTTTCTTGCTGTTCCAACTCATCAGCTGCTTCACGCATCAGCCACTCATCGTTATAGGCTTCGTGCCATTGTTGTATCAACAGTCGAGCAGGTTCTCCCCCTCTGCGTCCATTGAATATTGTCAGTTGAGTGATAAGCAAGTCCCTCAATAGAAGGAAGTCCGACAAGGGCAAAAAGGTGTAACTGTCACTTAGTCTAGCAATTTCTTTATCAATGTACGCATGGACACTGCTAACTTCTTCTTTAGTTGGCATGTTTTCTGGCTTTCTTAAAACTGTTTCCCTTCTTTCCTTTATAACTGCCCTTGCACGACCGAACATAGATCTTTCCTCGTGCTTAAAGCATATGATGAAGTCGTCTATCCTCTGAACCTCCTCTCTTTGTCCTTTACGCAGAAACCTACCAAAACAAAGATGCCATATTTTTTCCTGTTTTTATTCAATGTGTAATTGAATTTATTACACAAGAAAGTGACAAAAATGCTAACTTCAATGATTAACCCTTGCAATGGCTGCCTAGCCAACGACATTTTCGGATAAAATAGTTAACCCAAATCACTTTTGTTAATATGAACAGTCATTTAGCAAAACGCAAGAATTTAAAAAATGTATCCAATAGTTACTAGTACAATTGCTTTAGTATTTAGGCCTACACAGCGTGAATGAGGCTTCACCGTTGTTTTAGGCAATTATTTTGTCTTCCGGTTATTTACCATGGAATAATTTCAAAACAGACTAAGGACATTTACATCCAGTGCTTGAAAAGCTGCTCTGTGCGGTCGATTTGAGCACCTGTAGAACGTGTTTTTTCACATGGCAGAATTTTTATGAGGCCCCACAGGCCACGTCTTGGTCAGAAAATTCTGAGCGAAATGCTGATTGTTAAATGCAATAGGTATTTGGAATAACATTTCGCTTGTAGGCCTAGGCCCAGGGTTCTTTTAAGTACGAATTCTGAATTCTCTGCAGTCTGCATTTAGAGTTATTTTGCTCGAATAAAATAAAAGATTATTTTATTTCATTAAAATAGCGAGTAGTCCGACTTTACAATTTTTATACTAAGGAATAGAAGCCTGGATATGATTGTGATTTTTTTGGTCATGGTCTTGGTCTTGAGGTTCGAGGTCTTGGTCCTGAGGTCCAAAGTCTTGGTCTTGGTCTTGAAGTTCAAAGTCTTGGTCTTGAGACCAAAAGTCTTGGTCTTAGTCTCGAGATTCAAGGTCTTGGTCTTGAGATTTAAGGTCTTGACTGGATGATAGTCATCCAAATTATTCCACTCTTTCGCTGAAGAATTTCTGCCATAAAGTTTTTTCGGCTTCTAGATACTCCAACACTGATTTTAAGCAATCTAAAGATGTAACTAAAACGTAACTACAACAGAAATCCGCCTACCTCATCTGGATTCAGGTTATGAAGCTTGTGATTGCCTCTTTCAGGATGGCTGTGCCACAGGGTAACACATTGTTGACAGAAGTTCTTTGTACACCAATCACATGACTGTGTGGCAGTTTTATTTCCGCAAACCATGCAGTCGTTTCTTTCTTTTAGTTTTTCTTTTCCTAGGCCATGATGATGGCTTTCGTTTTGACCATTTTCACCAGTTTTTCTATTAGCATGTGAAGGCCCCAAAGCCACAGGCATACCACCATGACGTGCTTTCGATGCTGCCAACATCAGATGGCCACGTGACATATAAACCGGCTTTGTAACCTTTTGCATGGTGACGCCTGATCTGAAATATAACAGATCCTGTCACCATAATTAATACATATATAGACATATTCATCATCATCATCATCAGTTCCTGACACCATCCATTTGGCGGCGATGGGTATGAATAAATTGTCTTCATCGTTCTCGGTCATTTGTTAAGTCTATTTCCCCTCCTTAGTGTTAGTCCAAGACATATTGCTATGATATAATTTTTTTCTTATTTGTGCTGTTGTGTATTTCCTAAGAACCGTATAAATTCGGTACAACTACAGACGGCTATATGAAAGGAGCTTCACATAATGAATGTTGCTTTCAGCAAACACAAAACTGAATTTTAGTTTTATTGGTTGAATACCACTTTAAAAACCTTGAATTTAAATCTTGCCTATAGGCCCCCTATTATTCAAAACCATTATACTAAGGACTTATTTTACGGTTCTCAATCTTTCACCATTAATTCTTCCACATTGATGCAGGCAGGCGCGGATCCAGAAGGTCTGACAGGGGGGGGGCCAAAAAATATACAGAGGATGTACAACCAGAGGATGTACAACATATAACATTTGGGATCTCTTTTGGTCCGAAAAAGAAAAGTATCCTTTACGAAATAATTCCCCAACTTTTTGACTTTTCAAACCTCTGAAAAAGCTGATGACCTTTTTTTTAGTCATTAGCTCAAATCCGTCGGAACTATTGCTTTACTACCCCCCCCCCCTCGGAACTTGGACGGAAAAACTATGAAAATTTGGGGAGGCCACATCCTATGCTCAAGCGGCTGCAAAAAACCTCACTCGCTCCTATAAAACCTCTTTTCCGCACTGACATCCTTGAATTCAGCCCTAAATATCTCTATTACTACCCCCCCTCGGCTTCGGTCACACTATGACACTACATCACAGATCAAATCTATGTGTCTATGCGTCTATAATACACTCTGTCAATGGTCTACTTATAAGGTATGACCACCTAACAATCATAGTGTCAGATGGAGGTCACCAAGCAGAAATTTATCAGAACTTTCAAGTAGTAATTAAGCATTAGAACCTTTATTTTTGGTTCCGGTCAGCTATTCCGGGGGTCCGCTATTAGAGGTCTGCGGGTACAGCACTTTTGCTACCCAACCCGTACCCGTAATACAGGACCGTTACCCGTACCCGTACCCAACCCGTAGTCAAAATTACTACCCGACTCGACCCGTACCCGCGGGTATACCCGTACCCGTAACGTACCCGCCACGTCATTAGCACGCCTTCCCAAAGTCTTAGTCGCAACCATGCTAATAGGGGTACAACTCAGTGTGATGTAATAATAATAAATAGGCTGATGACGTTGATAGTGGCAGTGGTAGTAGTAGTAGTAGTAGTAGTAGTAGTAGTAGTAGTAGTAGTAGTAGTAGTAGTAGTAGTAGTAGTAGTAGTAGTAAGAGCAGCAGTAGCAGTAGCAGTAGCAGTAGCAGTAGCAGTAGCAGTAGCAGTGGCAGTAGTAGTAGTAGTAGTAGTAGTAGTAGTAGTAGTAGTAGTAGTAGTAGTAGTAATAGTAGTAGTAGTAGTAGTAGTAGTAGTAGTAGTAGTAGTAGTAGTAGTAGTAGTAGTAGTAGTAGTAGTAGTAGTAGTAGTAGTAGTTGTTGTTGTTGTTGTTGTTGTTGTTGTTGTTGTTGTTGTTGTTGTTGTAATAGTAGTAATCAGCCAACTTATGGAACCCATCAAGTGCAATTGAGTAACAGGAAGAGGAAGAGGAAGAAAGAAGAAGAGAAAGAAAAAGAGGAAGAGGAGGAAGAGGAGCAGGAAGAGGAGGAAGAAGAAAGAAGAAGAAGAGTAAAAAGAACAGGAAGAGGAGGAGATCGAGAGGAGGAAGACGAGGAGGAAGAAAAGAGGAAGAGGAAGCAAGAAGAAGAAGAGTAAGAGGAAGAAGAAGAAGAAGAGGACGAGGAAGAAAGAAGAAGAGGAAGAGGAAGAAAGAAGAAGAAGAGGAAGAGGAAGAAGAAGAAGAAGAAGAAGAGGACGAGGAAGAAAGAAGAAGAAGAAGAAGAGGAAGAAAGAAGAAGAAGAGGAAGAAGAAGAAGAGGAAGAAGAGGAAGAGGAAGAAAGAAGAAGAAGAGGAAGAGGAAGAAGAGGAAGAGGAAGAGGAAGAAAGAAGAAGAGTAAGAGGAAGAAGAGGAAGAGGAAGAAAGAAGAAGAGTAATAGGAAGAGGAAGAAGAAGAGGAAGTGGAAATCGAAGAAGAGGAACAGGAGGAGGAAGAGGAAGAGGAAGAAGAGGAAGAGGAATAGTAAGAGGAAATCGAAGTAGAAGAATAGTAAGCGGAAGAGAAAGAAGAAGAAAAAGAAGAAAGAAGAAGAAGAGAAGAGGAAGAAGAAGAGGAGGAGGAAGAGGAAGAAGAGGAGGAGAAAGAGGAGGAGAAAGAGGAGGAAGGTCCCTTAAGCTAGAACTGAGGCAGCCACGTGTATGGTTAGCGACTTCATTTTCTTGGCCTCGACATTTGAGGGTGGATGGCCACCACTGGAGATCTCTCCATCCATCGCCGTCTCATCTATATTAAACAACTACGATTAAGAAAGGTATAGTATGGATTCGATGACAGAAAACCCGTTTATGAACCATCGTGTTGACCAACTCAATTTGCCACTGTCTGCCGTGTCTGTTCGAGATTCAGGGCTCACAATCAAACGATTAACCGATGAGCTTATTAGTGTGATGTACGTTAACTTCATTACTTACTTTATCTGACGCAGCTTTGTCATCCGCTATAATTTGATGTCAGAAAACACAGAATCAATTATATTATCGTCTAACTTTTAAAATATCGAACACGTACTGTGCGCACGCTTAAATTGTTGACGTATCATTTAAACTTTGGTAAGCAAACCGTAGGCCTACCCGTAGGCTGTGGATTCAGTGTGGAATGAACTCCAAATATGGGTAAATTATATAGAAGACTTAGGAGTCCATGGCTGTGGCGGCTTATGGCCAAGTCGGTCCTGCCATTAATCATCTCTCCAGCCTGCATTATCTGTCCCACCGACACCCAAGTCAGCAGCTGCACTTGTCAGAACTTCAGAAGTTGAGAATCTCCATCTGGTAGATGTGATTCGATACATCTAAAGGCAGCCGAGCTTATCACGGCTGTTTGCAGCAAAATACCGCTAATTGAACAGTTTAAACATTTCTCAGAAGTTAAGGGATGCCATATATGAAATATATCTAGCTTGGGCTGTATCATACGGAAGCCCATGGGTGACATGCGATTTTTTTTATTTATCTAGTGCGCACTAGATACTATCTAGTGCGCACTAGATACTATCTAGTGCGCACTAGATAAGATCTAGTGCGCACTAGATACGATCTAGTGCGCACTAGATACGATCTAGTGCGCACTAGAAACTATCTAGTGCGCACTAGATAACTATCTAGTGCGCACTAGATAACTATCTAGTGCGCACTAGATACTATCTAGTGCGCACTAGATACTATCTAGTGCGCACTAGATAAAATCTGCAATATGGCCGACGGGTAATCGCGAAGACTAAGTAAGTAACGAAAATTAACTTTTATTACAAATAAGCTATCAATGGTTCTAACCTAAATGAACATAAATGAGCGGACTGACTGTATTATATGGACTCACTGCAGACGTAGAGGCATAGCTGGTATATGAATCACTAGCATAACAGTTACTGTTCCCTGCAGCTACAGCTGGGCGAAGTCCACCGGTACGGCGCCAGCAGCTGTGGAGTAGGCTACAGACATGTGCAGGGAACACAGGCATGAGCAGGGATCACATTTGGAATTACCAAAAAGGAAAGAAAGAATGAGATCGCCATTATTTTTATTGTGCTCCGGCTGAGAAAAGCAACCTGTAAATCACAATTTCTCACAGTAATCTCGGCTGCATCACGCCGAAAATTTACCTACTCCTCAATCAAATTCATTTGTGTTCAATAAACTGTCACTTTCTGTATTTTCGCCAGGATGAACTAGATCAAGTGAAGGCGGTTTGAAATTCACATCATATTCGGCCCTCACGAAATGCAAATGTGCCTTTCGGTCGACCAGACATCCTCTTCTTCACGCCCGAGTCGGCAACTTTGCATCACTACTTGCTTCACGTCACTACAGGGGACATAGAAGTCAGCTTTGAAGCAGCTACAGTGTGTCGTCTTGTACCAAATGACGAAGATGTTTTTTGAACAGTGCTGCTGCGCATAGGCGTAATTTGTCGAAGTACGAGGGGTACCCGTACCCCCCACTCTTGGGACTGGGGTACCGCACCCCCCACTTTTTGAACAATGCCAATATTTTATTATTGTGCCTTCCCAGAGATCGCCGTCTCCGCTTTGCTTCGTAAGAAATTAGTACCCCCCACTTTTTTGACCAAAGTTACGCCCCTGCTGCTGCGTTATGAATAAGAGAGTCAATGGATTTTCCCGTATGAAATTTCCAAAATGCTTCTGCTGTATAGGGCCCGATTAAGACTTACGGGGGCCCTAAGCCAGGAGTCGGGTTAAAACATACAGGGGCCCTAACCCCTAACCCTAAAGCTAAGCCAATTACCAAAGTAGGTCTACAGGTAGGCCCTATCCGAAGACAAAGTTCTAAACGTACAAGCTTATTATAAAATGCTTACAATAGAAAAAAATATATAAAGGGCTTATATTAGAATGTAAAAGGGCGTTTGCTGTAGTGGGTCCCACGATCTGGAATGACCTTCCCCTCTGCTCAGGGCCAAACTAATGACTGGCTTTTCCTTATCGGTCTCGCGTTCCCTAAAGGCATTTCTGTTTCCTCGGGGCTTCTGTGCTGAGAGCGCCTCTGAATAGTTATTCTGCGAGAGGCGCTTTATAAATTTCTAGATATAATACAATACAATACAAGCTATGATTTTTCTAATGAAATATAGACTAAATAATAATTAACTAATCATTTTATCATTTTATAAGCATTTTATAATTATTTAAAAATTATTTTATTAATTTAGGTTGCACAACTTGCACGTTACAGAACTCTGTATGTTACTAGTACTACTGTAGGCGTATTATTGTACTAGGATTATTTAAAATTATACTCACTTAGGAATTTGCTCTGGATTTTGTGGAACTTGTGGGGACCTAAACCATGGCTTAGTTGGCTTATGTTTTAATCCGGCACTGAATTTAAGGACTGAATTTAATTTATTGCAATTGTAACTGTGTATGTTTTAAAAGAATGCCATAACAATGAACTCGTATTCAGCTTCATTCATATTTTTAACACTACACACAGTAATGTCTTTAACACCAGAAACAGATGTCTCTTAAATCTCATCATGTTAGCTAGAACATTAGCACTTCCAGTAATACAGCAGCCAACAGTCTATTGTAAAGAACTCTAACCAGTGGCAAATCCTGGAGAAGCGTCCAACGTTTTGCTCTGTAGGGTGACGTATTATAAACAACCAATATGGGATGCTTAAAATAGTTTGACGAAATTCAAAACAGCTTTCACACCTTTCCAAAGCTGTTAGAGAGCGCAAGAGTAGAGCCTGGAAATCAACTTCAGTTACATTAACTGGCAACCACAGACACAAAGAATAAGTGCTTGCATAAGGAAGACGACCAACATCGTCGTAAAAGTCCACCAACAGTGGCTTATTTAATGACGACTGACTATCATTCATCATCAGGGCAGTAATTCCAAAGCCGATTAGGGGTTCAGCTTCAGAACCGGTCCAGAATGCCAAGACTTGACTTAACGCGATACAGTTAGTGCCACCTGAAAAATAAAATAAGTTACATGAAGATTTTTATGGAATGTGACACACACACACACACACACACACACACACACACACACACACACACACACACACACACACACACACACACACACACACACACACACACACACACACACACACACACACACACACACACACACACACACACACACACACACACACACACACACACACACACACACACACACACACACACACACGCACAAACAAACAAACATGTCATGCTGTCTTTGATGAGGTTCAGTGGTTCAGTCTAAATACACCAAGTATGAACATATAACCACTATGCTGAAATCTTTTGTATTGGCTTTTTCTTCAGGAAAAAAATTAGTTTAAAATTGGGGCTCCGAGTTTATAAAACTTTGAATTCTGGCCAGCCACGATACTTGAAATAAGTTCTTATTCCCCAGACTTATCATTAATCAACGAGCTCATCTGATTATCTTTGTCTGGTTGTACCTAAATCAAGGACGTTTCTTGGTGAACGAGCTTTTTCAGTTGTTGGATCTACTTTTGGAACTTTCTCCCTGTGTCTGTGCACACTGCTCAGTCGCTTGTTTCTTTCGTTCACAACTTAAAACTTACCACTTTCAAACTGCTTATCCACCATAGACTGCCTATCTGTCTTACGAACTGATCTTCTGAATATAATAATAGTAATAATAATAATCTTTTCTTTATTCAAGCGCCTGCTAACCACACTGCGCTGTACAGTGAACACATATAGTAGAAACGGCAGCCACCCAGGGCGCCTTACATACATGTATACAGTAGAAGCACATGGTAACAGTTTTACATGAGTCGAATATAACTGTTTATACGGCAGCCACCAAGGCGCCAATCACGGCCTACTATTCATTTAACCACCGCCTCCACCTAGCGAGTGGAAGGCTGAATAAACCTTACGGGGTCTACGGGATTCGATCTTGGTACCTACTGCTCTTCACGCCAGTGTGTTATCCATTAGTCTACGGGCCCCCTGATTATGGCTTGGTTTTGGTGTGCCTTTTGCATTACACACCGGCACAGTAAAAGTTGCTAATCACAGTTACCTCATTTTCAATCATAATTACTGCCAAATTAAATTGACCCAATTTTACTCACTCTTACAGTTCTACAGAAACGTCTCAAATTTATAAATAGCATCTTCTTTCTGTCTTCGTCTGTGACTATCTTGCTCAGCCCAATCGATGGAGTGCAACTGCCTGAGCCGTTGAAATGACATCAAGACGTCATTGACCAGGAAGATATGTTTTAGGATACCAGGGTAAGCCATGAACAAGGTCCAGAACTCTCCCAATCCAGTAGTGAACTGTGACAGTTCACCTGATATCCTAAGGTAAACGAAGAAAGTAAAATTACTGTCAACATTCAAAAATTGTAGTAGGTCCTACTGTGCTAAGGTAACAAGAACATAGCAGATCTTACATTTGAAGTACAATGTTAAGCATTATACATTAATTTCTTATGTATGTAGATCAATCAATCAATCAATCAATCAATCAATCAATCAATCAATCAATCAATCAATTTTTATTTCTCTTTCATTCACAAACTTATGTGCTATCTGCAAAGGAAAGCATTGCTTATCAGCCGTTTCAGTTAATTTTCTTAGCTATCAGCCTTGCTCAATTACAACATGACTGTTAAAAAAATCTGCATTTCATCATCATTGAAATCACTGACAACATTTCAATACCTATCTCTGAAAATGGCAACAACATTGAAACAAAACAAGTATACTCCTGTGTCATTTCAATGTGTCTATGCATAGCATCACTGGTATAAAGTTGTCCAAAATATTGGGGGGATTTGGTTATTCATTCTACACTTGTTGCATTGGGTGTACAGTCCATCTCAATTATTGAGGGGGGGCACGTGCCCCGGCTGCCCCCCAGAGTCTACACCTATGCATAGCACTGTCATTAACTAATAACTTATATTGCTTGTATTGGGCAGTACCTGCCTAACTCTTGGATATTGACTTGGAACCGAACCATTCCTTCCTATAGAACTAGATGATGGAGGAGGACGAGGAGGAGGAGGAGAGGAAGAGGAGGAAGAGGAAGAAGAGGAACAGGAAGAAGAGGAAGAAGAAGAAGAGGAAGAAGAAGAGGAAGAAGAAGAAAAAGAAGAAAAAGAAGAACAGCAGTCCCTTAAGCTAGTCCTAAAGCAGCCATGGGCATGAAGTGTTAGCGACTTCATTTTCTTAGCCTTGGCATATGAGGGCGGCTGGCCAGTCCTCTCTCTCGCCGTTTCATCTTCCCACAGACAGTGTAATCTGGGAAGATGAAACGGCGAGGGAGAGGACTGGCCAGCCGCCCTCATATTATATCTCCTCCTCCTCCTCCTCTCCTCCTCCTCCTCTTCCTCTTCCTCTTCTTCTTCTTCCTCCTCTTCCTCCTCCTCCTCCTCTTCCTCTTCTCCTTCTTCTCGTTCTTCTCCTTCTTCCTCTTCCTCTTTCTCTTCCTCTTCCTCTTCCTCTCCTTCTCCTTCTCCCTCTCCCTCTCCCTCTCCCTCTTCCTCTCCCTCTTCCTCTTCCTCTTCCTCTTCCTCTTCCTCTTCCTCTTCCTCTTCCTCTTCCTCTTCCTCTTCCTCTTCCTCTTCCTCTTCCTCTTCCTCTTCCTCTTCCTCTTCCTCTTCCTCTTCCTCTTCCTCTTCCTCTTCTTCTTCTTCTTCTTCTTCTTCTTCTTCTTCTTCTTCTTCTTCTTCTTCTTCTTCTTCTTCTTCCTCCGTGTACTTATAGCTGAGTGCGCTAGGGAGCGCAGATGGAGCAGAAATCTAGAACCAAATTTCTGCTATGGCTGGGATTTGAACCCCGGCCTCTCAAATCACAGTCCAGAACACTAACCAAAGTAACCATTGCACTATCGACCATCCTTCCTATGGACTTTAATTTAACCGAGCGCCTGTATTGTAACGAAAGCCAAATCGCGGAAAGCAGATCATATACAGCCGTAGAAATCACGAGCTTACGGTTTCGATACCAGAGTATTTACAAACAAACTAACGCAATAGCAGGATGCAGAATAAATCACTGAACTTTCGTGTTATTTCTAGCGATATGCCTCTCAATTACAAAACTGCTCCACTATTTCAAACTCTTCCACGATTTTTACGTAAGGCTCTTATTCTCGGCTTTTAATTACATAGATATAATAAACCTATGTTTATTTACGTCGGCCATATTGCAAAGATTTTATCTAGTGCGCACTAGATAGTTATCTAGTGCGCACTAGATAATATCTAGTGCGCACTAGATAATTATCTAGTGCGCACTAGATGTTATCTAGTGCGCACTAGATGATATCTAGTGCGCACTAGATAATATCTAGTGCGCACTCGATAACATCTAGTGCGCACTAGATAAATAAAAAAAATCGCATGTCACCCATGGGCTTCCGTAGTATCAACCTGTTGTAAGGAAAACAAGACTGCCAGAATCACGGGCTCCAGCTCAGCGACCTTTGACCCTGTTCTTGCCGGACTGGAAACCAGATCAGACATGTGTAAAAGCACTGCGACTGGAGATAAGCCTCTTTGTAACTGTAATTTGAACATCTATTAATAAATGCCAAGTTCACGAAGGTCCACGGACAGACGGTCAACACAGGCATATGGTATGTGTGGATACGTGGCAGAGGCAGAGGCAGAGGTCTTCCTCCATTCCACTTCCTCCTCCTCCTCCTCTTCCTCCTCGTCCTCTTCCTCTGCCTCTGCCTCTTCATCTTCCTACAGGACTAGACACTAGACTACAAGCTAACGCTGTACAGAGTAGATATATATATATGTTTGATCTGGTATATATATGTGTGTGTGGAAGTGGACCTATGGAAGTAAAGCCTCTTGTTTCTCATTGTCTAATTCGCTGCGTTTAATCAGACTGTTCAAATAAACGAATGCTCATACATCTTTGTCATTGTCATACCAATCTTCAAAGTTAAAGTTCTGCTACGAAACTCTAAGTAAACAGAATAGGCCTACAGGCTTTACTTTCCTCTTGTTTTACAATGTCAAATACAAGTGGTTACAGGTGTTAGCCAAGAGTTATTGAGATCTTTCATTTCATAGGGGAATTTATCCGGGAGGAAAATGACCTACTCAGAATGGGGGGATGTCCGGAGGGGAAACTGTCCGGGAGTAAATGTCCGGGGTAAATGTCCGTTCACCGAAGAATCAACTCCACAAATTATTTGGTCCAGGAAGAATCAACTCCCACACTCCATTTGTTCTGGGAAGTCAACTCCACGAGTCATTTGGTCACAGGAAAAATCAATTCCACAAGTCAGTTGGTCCTAAATAGAATCAACTTCACAAGTCATTTAGGCCTATAAAGAATCAAATTAACCAGTCGTATAAACAATAAACTCCCCCATTCAATCGGCCCTAGGAAGAATGAACTCCACAAGTCGTTTGGTCCCAGGAAGAATCACCTCTACTCGGTGCTTTTTTTTCTAGACAAAAAGGTTATTGAACAATAGCAATAATTATGGAAGGGCTAAAATCCCGAGAAAAACGGGATTTTTTGGAGATGGGATGTCTCAGTAAACGCTGAAAACAATTCACAGCAATGAAATTAAATTAAAATAACTAAATTATTGTTTTTATTTTAAAATATACTAATTACTTTTAAGTAGCTGAAAAAGGTTCATCAGGAAACTGGGAAAAGATCTTGGCCAAGAGCTAAACGAATAGCGACGATCTGTTGCAACTCATCGAGAACTGATTAGCGACACTCGGCAACCTCCAAAGAAACGAAGTCGTTGCCAAATTTTTCCCAGACAGTCGGACAAAGAGCCATTGCCGTGTGTAAGGCATGCCATAAGAATGAGTACACTGTCCACTGTCAGATGTTCTGTCAGACATGTCTTTCTGATGATCGTTGAAATAAATGTTGCTGTTTAACGACACTTGTAGTAACGAAGACCATTAGCGTCGGAGGCAGTGAACAACCGCGAGTACTCAACGTTTATATTGCGACCGAGCCACCCGCAGATCCGAGAAATTAATCTCTGATAAACCGACCGACCGGGAATCGAACCCGGGTCGCCGGCGTGGCGTGCGGGCTACCAACCCACTCGGCCACTCAGGATCTCTGATTATCGTTGAAATGCCTTCCTAGGCTCCTAGCAGTCTCCTGTTTTCATTCTAGTGTCATTTCATTGCAGCGAAGGCGCTATGCATTAGTATTACAAGCCTATGTTTGTATGTGACGTCATGACATCATGACGTGACGTCATGCCATTTCGTTATCTGACGACATGTCATGATATCATTCCTAGGCTCCTAGCATCCCCTATGTTCAGTATAGTGTCATTTCATTGTATTGATGGCACTATACATTAGTCTTGAGAACAGTATTAGTTTGTACGTGGCATCATGAAATCATGACGTGACGTCATGCAATGACTTCAGATGACGTCATATCATGATGTAATTCCTGGGTTTTGAATAGTCTCTGTTCATTCTAGTGTAATTTCATTGTATTGATGGTGCTATACATTAGTGTATGAATAGCACTAAAGCATTAAATGTTGTATGTGGAGTCAAGACATCATGTCGTGACGTCATGCCATGACGTTATCTGACGTCATGTTATAATGTCATTCCTAGGCTCCTAGTAGTCTATGTTCATTCTGGTGTCACTTCATTCTATTGATGGCACTATATATTAGTGTAAGATCTGTATTACAGGACTGTGTTTGTATGTGGCATCATGAAATCATGACATGACATCATGCCATGACGTCAGATGATGTCAGGTCATGAGGAAGTTCAACAAGTAATGACATTTCAGTGAATATTACTGATGATAATCACCTTCTCATGCAATCTACGTGCTTATTTTATTGGAATTACATGATAATTACTATGGGGTCAAAATTTACCCCACGACCTTAGTTGTGTAGTTTTATTCCGCCCGACGAAGGGTTAATCGGCGGCACACCTAAGTTTGTTCATATAAATATATCCAAGTTCATGTGGGGAATCTGATCGGGTACCTATGCAAAAGCACATTGAGTTTGAGATTTTTTTTTCATGCGCAATTTATCATGCGCAATTTTTTAGCAGGCTCTGTTGCATCTTCTTGACCTGGTCGCGAATTTCTCCGCTCTGCCACGCCAGGCGATTTGTTTCTTCTACTGGCCCAAACTTACACGGTTGAGCACAGTCGTTTTACTGTGGACGATGCATCCTGTTAGAATAAGTTGTCTAACAACCTGTGACGTAAATTCCTCAGCCGCTGTTTGCCTATTTAAGCAAGCGCCTGACCATTCTCTTTGATCGTTGTTTCATTGTGCTAGGTTGGGAGCGCCTCTGATGGGTGTCTATGGTGAACGGACAAAATCCCCCGGACAAAATCCCCCCGTACAAAAGCCCCCCAGGTGAGGCATGCATGCATTGCATGTATGTATTGTATGTATGCATGCATGTATTGTATGTATGCATGCATGTATGTATGTATTCTATGTATGCATATTATGCATGAATGTATGTATGCATGTATGTATGCATGCACGCACGTATGTATGTATGTATGTATGTATGTATGTATGTATATATGTATGTATGTATGTATGTATGTATGTATGTATGTATGTATGTATGTATGTATGTATGTATGTATGTATGTATGTATGTATGTATGTATGCATACATGTATGCATACATGTATGCATGCAAGTATGCCTGTATGTATGCATGCATGTACGCCTGTGTGTATGTATGTATGAAGGCTACACGACATTCACAAGTCTTAACTTTATAAATAAGTGATACTAACAAGAAGTGTTAACTTTAGAACTGAGTGACACTAACAAGGCTTATGGTTTATACCTGAAAGACATTAACAAGTCCTTAGACCAGTGGTTCCCAAACTATGGTCCGCAGACCGGTGCCGGTCTGCGAGCCCTCAGTTGCCGGTCCGCCAAGTGAGTCAAGAAACTGGACAAAAAAGATGCTAGACGTTTTCTAGATTGGGTATCACTTCAAACTATTTTCAAGAAACAAGATTGTCTCGCAATTAAAACATATTTTTCATATAAATTAAGATTTGCTCTGGGAATTAATGTGTTTCAGCTATTGTAATCTAAAATTGCCGAGGAGTTAGGCCTAGTTATTCAACGAATTGCTAACAGATCAAATAGAAGTTGTTATTCGTCATTACTATAGGCCTAAATTTTGATCGTATACGATTTTCAGTTTTTGACCAGCAATTATTAGAAACCGTATGTGACGTATCTCTTTCATCACTGATTCTGTCAATAAAAATAAACACATCTGCTGTTAGATTCGATATTGTCAGTTTAATATAGGTCCCCTATTATAAATTTGAAATCATAGCAATTAATAGTACCACATACACCCCGAAGACGAGGACGGCAATCTCCAAGCTTAAATACACACTTCTGTTAAGTAGTCTTTCAGAGCCTGAGGGATTTTCATAGCTCGGGCGTTAAAGAAAATACTAAAAAGCACTAGTGTGTTTTATTTAGAAATTTAAAAAATGCAACTTTTTATTCATATCCGATCATTAAGCAGTGTTTAATCTAGTCCCCCTCTGCTGGGAGGGAATTGAAGGTTGACGGGGGGGGGGGGTGGCGATATATAAAATATACATGAGAGGCCGAAAAATTTTCATACGACAAATTTCTTTTCATCAACAAATTTTTCATACCTTATCAAACCTCTCGAAAACTTTCTGACCTTTTTTTAGTCATTCGCTCTGATAAACCTCGTTCCCACACCCAAAATCGACGATAAACTCAGATACCTCCGCTACTACCCCCTCGGCCTTCGATTCCCGAACTCCACCACAAATCCTAAATATCTCTTTTACTACCCCCCCCCCCCTATTGACTTTCGGCTCGACTCTCTTTACTACCCCCTTGGCTTCCCAGACCCTATAACAACACTGCGTCAAAAAATATTACTACTTTTTTTCTCAGGCGGGAGCTATCCTGGGGGATTACCCCCCCCCCGCCCGGGAAGATGGCTAGATTAAACACTGTCATTAAGCTACAAAGCATTCAGTTGAAATTTAGGACTGAATTAGATACCCACGCGGCCATTAAAAAAGATTTACTTTTTGACCCAATTTATAGATAAAAGTAATGAATAAATTTGGTACCGGTCCTGCTGCAATGGGAAAACTCCTGCTGGTCCGTCGTACTAAAAGTAAATTCTTGCCGGTCCGTCACACTGAGAAGTTTGGGAACCGCTGCCTTAGACTACCCCCTAACGACACTAACAAGCTGACCCAACGAACACAAACTTGGCAAATAATGTTCATCAATTACATGTTGATATTGCACAGAGGGGGATTTTGTCCGGGAGGATTATGTCCTAGCCTAAATCGGGAGGCTTTTGTCCCGGCGGCTTTTGTACGGGGTTTAAGTCCGGGGGGCTTTTGTCCTACACTCGTCTCTATAGTGGTGCAATAAAAATTTGCAATTACAATTACTTAACATATGTAGACGAGGAGTTCGCACGATTTGATCATTCTTATTACTGAATTGAGAATTTAAAAAAAATAGAAACCCATATTTGCATGGAGCAAACAGTGCCAGATAAGTCATTCTTGACTTCGATAGGGCCATTTTAAAAGTGTTCATCATATCACTTGGTAGCCGCAAGACGTATTCAAGAGGCTTGACCTGGTATCCATTTCACCCCTCCCCGCCGATCGATTACGAAATGTCAGTGAACTGTTACGGCCCTAATTAGCACCTGAAGCGGCTTGCGTATCTGTGAAGGCCTGCAGTAGTCACAATGCTCCTCACTCTCGCCTACGCATTCTTAATACCTCCTTGTTTGTGATAAGAATTGAATTGAAAGTGTGCTGCAACATATTAGACACCTGAATCATCGTAATAAGCAAGCGGTACTCGATTCTTGGCTGTTAAAGCAAGATAATTTTTAAAAGAATATACAGAATTGTCGTCTTATTAAGTTAATAGACAATAATCAGAACAAAACAATCCTTCATACGAGATCCATTCCAATACTTCCCTAGCTGTGATGCCTCCATTGTCGAATTGCGAATGGTCTTGGTGGCATCCATTTCTGCCTTGCATGTACCTAATTAAATTCAGTGCACACACGAATCTATATAATTGCTTCTGTTTTATTAGTAGGATATCAGGAGCTTTGAATTTAGTACTATAACCAAATGTAGCCTAAGAATTTGATGGAGAACTTATTAAAAAGTACCAAATTCGGGCAATTAAGTACCATCAATGTGGCTTTAAAAAACGAAATGAATACAATGTGATTGATGTTTTATCAGTTTAAAACTTTAATAAACTGCAATAGTGTAACGATACTAACATTGAAATTCCTAAAAGCCAGTAATACGCCATTAGCAGCTTTTTGGGGTTATAGGACAACAATCCGCTGGACAATAACCCCCGGGAAATAATGTAATTATGCATTTATAAAGAGCCTCTCGCAGTACAACTGTACAACCTAATCAGAAGCACTCCCAGTGCGAAGGGCCTCGAGATAAAAGAAAAGTCTTAAGACAGCGAGAAGTGGCAGAAACGCTTCCAGTTCAGATCTGAGAACGAGTCTGAGAAGGAAGATCATTCCAAAGGGACGGGCCAGCAGATGCGTAGGCGCGGTGTTGAGCCATAGAAGTCCGGGTCCGAGGGACCAAGAGGTCATGGCGGTTTAAAGAACGGAGAGGACGGCCAGAGGCAGACGACAGAGGTCGACAGATAATATCACAGAGATAACGGGGAGCTTTGCTCTGGAACGCTCGAGAAGTAAGGAAAAGAATTTTAAACTGGATAGGCGCTGTCAGTGGAAGCCAATGCAACTGCTCAGACATAAAAGTCGAGATATGAGAGTAGCGTGGAAGGCGGGCATTCAGGCGAGCAGCTGCCTTCAACACCGATTGGAGTGGAAAGATACGAGATTTCGGTAAACCAACAAGCAAAGAATTACATTAATCAATGCGTGAGCAAATAAAGGCATGCACCATGGAGGCGAAAGTGGAGGAAGGAACAGAACGCCGGCCAACACGAAGACGTCTTAAATGATAAAAACTAGACCGAGAGAGGCTTGAGATGTGGTTAGCAAACGATAGAGTACCGTCAAATAACCCTAGACAATAACTGTTTGAAAATAACCTCCAGTCACTAACGATAATGGATAAAAACCTTCCTAGTCAATGACTCCATATTAAACTATATATATATATATAAAAATATATATATATATACATATATATATTAGACTTTATATATATAGTAAACTATATTATATTAAAAGCATATATATTATTTACAGCGTGCTTAGACCAAAACGAAGTCCCTATTAAACTACACATAAAGCATCAAGTTACAAATAGTAGCCTACTAGAATTAGTGAGCGTACATCAAAGCAACACAGTACCCGTGGAATTTTCTTGTCTATTGTTGTAAATAATTAAGACGTTTGGTCTACTCTCTATACTATAGGTCTACTTGACACGGATCGCTTTTCAACGATAAACTTCCTAATCATGCCTGGGTGGTTGAGAGAACAATGAGGCTGGAGTTGATAAAAGCATAACATGTTGACATTAATTCGGGTTTATTTCGAATCTACGTATGTCCACCAAGCTTAATTACCATTTCATTAGCCCATATGTCGAACTGATAACTTCTTGGCTTTGGTGCCCATATCGATATTTGATTATGTTAACCGTCGCTGTACGTCTTGCTAAGTAAATAGACACATATTTGTGTAAGCGTGAGCCTGCTATGCAGATTTTATAAATTTTGGAAAATTGTTCTAGGTTATCTAGGATATGCTTGAGTGTTCTCTATTAGTAAAGTTCGCTTGTTGACGGAATACGAACTCCGCCACTGTTTGCACTCTGACAGTGCCAGTCCCAAGACTGGATATAGGAGGATGGCTACGCTACTGATCTATGTTATCACACAGTGTCGTTAAACAGGAACTACTACGACGGAATACTAGTCTGACATAATCAATTTTCTGAGTAGGTTTTGTAGTTGATTCTAGACTTTGTGTTCTAAAATTGCAATTGGTTCGACATTGATTTTGGTAAGTGTCTTAAGCCTTATTAGAATCATGTCTGTGTTACCGATGTCTGCAAATTATTAATTACAATTTACTGTTACTACTGATCACAGGTTCATAGCTTCACGGTTGCTTGTTACTTTGCGCTCGTGAATAGGTTGTGCCCTGCGCTTGACCGTCGAGTGGCGCTTTAGAAGTTTGGAGATTACGATTTCGATTGCGCATAATCATGATATTTCAATCTGCCTGACTGAAACTGCAAAACACGCCAAAGATTAGTACAGATTAGGCCTAGGCCTACCTGATGAACTTTCCCAGTTCATTTAAGCATAATTAAATTTCATTTTTTGCGGCATGTAATAAGCAGCCTTTAAGCTATGAATGTGTGATCAGAAGTAACAGTAATTGTATTTTCTAATTTCGCAGTTTTGTCCAACTGGAAAGTTAGACTAATTAAATAAAAACTGCGTTTTGACAAGGAATAGGCAGTAGCCTAGTTAATAGAATGCTTTCAGGCAAGGTAAGCCTTTGGCTTCATTTCACGTTCTTTGGCACTTAATGTGAGCTAGATGCTAACTCACATGCTAAAACTGGATGTCTCACGTTCATCCTCTCGCTTTAACTGATTCTCTCTCTAACGCCCATTAGCTTACGTACTAACGCGTTTGCTCATTCCGTCGCTCACTGACGCATTTACTTTAGTAAGCATCGTCGCCCGTAACTACGTGGTAGCTTAGAGCGTTTCTATCTAAGGTCACATTATCATGCGCGCATGCGTTGTGTAGCTCCGCCCGTAGACCAATAGCGATGAAGGGTTGTAAAATTTGACGAGCGTTGCCTTCGAGGACGAGAATAATAACTTACGCAGAATTAGTTTAAATTTCCCTCAGTCATTTCAGCAATCTGGAAGACCAAATGAATGCACTTAGATAGGTAATAGATCAATAAATCACAAGAGAAGCTTCCTGTACATATGATAATCGCTAGTTTGAAAAATATTTAGCAAATTAGAGCGTGGTTACTTTATGCTGGATAAGTATAGGACATATAATAATAGGTCGGATTTCTAACGTTAATTTCTCATAGATGGAAAACACAAATATAAAACTTTCTTGCAAACTAACTCATTTTAGTGTCTTTAACCAAAACCAAACATTACTTTTTATTGGAATTGTTGGAGGAAAGAGAAATTTGAACTTACATTTAATGTCCTCTCAAGTATGAGCAGATAAAATACGTGAGGACCATGGTAATGTAATAGTATAGTAAAAGGGTAGCCAAACGTTATGATATAATAATAATAATAATAATAATAATAATAATAATAATAATAATGATAATAATAATAATAATAATAATAATAATAATAAGAATAATAATAATAATAATAATAATAATAATAATAATAATAATAATAATAATAAGGTCTATATATAAATAGATATGTATAATTAAGCTGAAAATTTTCATTTTCCTAGAGTTCTGCGCCTCAATATAGGCCTATCTAGAAGAGTTTGTCTAACCTTGCCGAAGTCGTTGACGATCCAAGTCTCTTGAGCTGGGTTCGAAATGTGGTACTGAACGACATTTTCATTTGGGTCACTAGTAACATCTTGTTTCATGTTTTCGCTCATCTTCAGGGTGTACTGTTGAGCAGCAATAGACAAAATAGCTTTTGTACAGCAACCGAATCATCAGTGAAAGAGTACACGACAAAAGCAGATCACTCGAGGCAGAACAAAAGAAACAAGACTAATATATAGAATTGTTTCTATGTAATAATGTATGTATGTAAACATGTAAGTATGTATACATGCATGCATGTATGTAGAGAGCTTAGCTTTTTATATGCTATAGACCAGAGGTGGGCAAACCTTTTGCACATGGGGCCACATTAAACGCCAAAAAAATTCGAAGGGCCGGATAACAAATTTTAAACTTTTAATAATGACTAACATGAAAAGAAGTTTACTATGTATAATATATTAAATACACTTTGGCTGTTACTAACGAGACTTATGTGACTGTGAAAATGCATTCATTTAAATAGCAAGTTCCCATAATCCGGAGTGATTGCACTGGTTGCTATTCACAGTTCGAGTTCAAGTTTAGATCACTTAACTGAGACCTGTACTTGGATTTGTTTATCTTCATAGTTAAAAATCTTTGTTGACAGATGTAAGTGTATGCGAACAACATAGACATTTTAAAGGAAAAATTTGTAGATTTGAGAATTTTTCCTTCCTGAGCGAAAAAAAAGAATGTTATCAGGTCTGATCACTTGAGCTGTTCTTTGAGAACAATGTCACGGTGTGGATCGGTTAACTCCAGCTGAAGTTCCGTATATGAGCTAATTGTCAATGTCAAATGTGAACGGTATAATAGTAAGCACAGCAAATCCAGTGTCAATTGATTTAAAATCCACAAATCGTCTGGATAACTCTTCTGTCAAACTTGGCTGCTGAAGCCTATGTTTTTCATATACCCTGCAGTTTGCAACTGCAAGGTAGGAAAGTGCCCGTAGTTTTGTTCTTTCATCTTCTTTTAAAGCAACATTAGCTTTACTTGAACGGATTTCA
Organism: Allolobophora icterica; assembly: GCA_963556255.1. Taxonomy (NCBI): domain Eukaryota; kingdom Metazoa; phylum Annelida; class Clitellata; order Crassiclitellata; family Lumbricidae; genus Allolobophora; species Allolobophora icterica. Next base: position 37,627,452 of record OY744610.1, on the reverse strand, counting down.
CTTCTGCGTATACAGATCATGTGCAAGAACCTCTGCAGGGAAGTGGGGGGGGGAGATCGGCAGAGTAAATGCATAGAGTTATTATTAAAGACGAGACCGGAAAGTAAAAAGAGAGCAGCACCACTTGAGTAAAACGAAAAAAACTTACCGCGATCAATGTCAAATGTGAAATGTGTCAAATTTGAACTGTATAGTAAGTATTTTTTTAAATTTTCTGAGGAACTGTGGGACCGGATAAAAAGTGTTGGCGGGCCGGATCCGGCCCGCGGGCCGTAGTTTGCCCACCTCTGCTATAGACTGATAAGTGACATCGACGCTGCAAACATTACGATGTAGGAATTTTTGTCACACTTGGTTGCCTTATCCGCTGAAGCGTTGCATTTTTTGTTGGACGAGATTAACATGTAGAAAAGAACTGTGAGATTGGTTAATGAGACCATTCGCATAGTGAGTTTTGGATTACCTGGATGATTTCCTGCTGCGCTTTGGTGAACATGTACATTCCGACCAAGATTGCTGCCAGAATGATTGCTACGGCCAAAATGCCACTAACTGCGATGACCACATACTTCTTCGTCTTACGTGGTGGAGGCGCAGCTTGCGTCTACAATGACACAGTCATTTAACTACATTAACATACATTAAACAATATTATAATAATTACATCAGGTTTGCGTTTTGATGTTTAATGTTCAAGCTTTCAAAAATCTATTTGAAAGATTGTTAATTAATATTAAAACACGTCATCGTTTTGACAATTAATTAAAGCTCACGAAACTCAATATAAAAAGATTGCCATATTAAAAATTAAGCAGAAATTACCACAAAATCATCGCATGTTATTTGACCGATACCTCTGTAAAGACAACTGTTGGGATGTCTTCTGTCTTCTTGTCGTCTGACATCTTGAAGAGCACAGGCATAGCACGAAGAAACTTCGATGATCTGTTGAGCTGGACCGGAACCCGACTTCTGCAGTAGACGGTGGATGGTCGAAGTCCCCAGATGAACTTCTCAACGTCGCTTCAAGACCTCACGGTTGACTGCGACGTACTGCACCCAGCACTGGTCTTTTATAGCCCTCAATCATGAAGTTCCTCATTGTAAACTGCATGGATGAGTTACGGGCCTTTGAATGTGCTCAACAAGTTGGAAACATTTCTTCAAAATAGTTATTTTTATTCTGCAAAACAAAATCGTTGACCTGGAAAGAGAACGAACACGATCCCCTTGGCGCATTATTCAAGCAAAAGGCCGCGACGTGGCAACTGTCACCTTGCTGAATTGGATGGAGAATGAATGTGAACGATTCGGCGCTATCTCCATACACATGGTTCGCGACCATCAGAATTGTCATATTCTGTAGGATTGTTATTGTGAGTGATATATTAAACTAATATATTGTGCGCATGATGCATTAGACTACTATGACGTGCTTTGACTTTGGTCCAGTTAAACGATTGCTCGTATCTTGGAAAGTGAGCGCCTAATTTATTTATTCCTTTTGACACTTTAACAAAGTGTCATGCCCGGCCAATTTTGCGTCTTCGGCGTTCCGGAGTCTTGACAGCGCCACTCAGCATTAGATAATGTAGGGCCGTTTGAAGAAAAAATCGAGGGACTTAGTTTAGAACAACAAAATTGTATGATCTCTTAGTCAAAAGGTATTAGACCTGAGCATGGCTGCGCACAATTTCAAACCGAGTGTTCTTAAGATATAGTTCTGGATATATTTCCTACTTTTGAGATTATTTTTTCATCTTCTTCTAACTGTCAATTTTATTTTGTTTCATAATTTAATAGAATTGTCATCACATTCTCCTTTCTTTTTGCCTCATCCTTTGATCGTCTTTCTTCTTCTTCTTCTTCTTCTTCTTCTTTTTTTTCTTCTTCTGCTTTTTCTTCTTCTTTGCTGTTTCTTCTTCTTTTCCTCCTCCTTCCCTTCTCCTTATTCTCCTCCTCCTCCTCCTCCTCCTCCTTCTTCTTCTACTTCTTTGCCTCCTCCTTCTTCTTCATCTTCATCTCCTCCCCTCCTCCTCCTTTTTCTTCTCCTCCTGTTTTTCTTCTTCTCCTCCTACTTCTTTCTCCTTCTCCTTCTCCTTCTCCTCCTCCTTCTCCTCCTCCTCCTCCTCCTCCTCCTCCTCCTGCTCCTCCTCGTCCTCTTCCGCGTATCTCCGTTAATACCCATGGGCATGATAAATAATGCTTGCTCAGTTGAATTGGATCACATTGTTTCCTTTATAGATACTCTTGCATCTGATCCTGTAGGCGAAGGATAACGGTGTCCTGTGAATAAGCGACAACACCTTTTGTTGTTGGCGTTGTGCCCCAAACTGAGTTTTTCTCAGCTGCAGTAATAGTTTACGTCGGGAACTGTAGTCTGGTTTCATTGGCGTTACAAAGGTCGTCATTCTGATTGGACAGATTTTCTGGCTCGTTTTTGCGCATCTCCTGATCATTCCTATTCGAAGGAGCAACTAATTTCAACGCAGAAGTTTTGGAATGGAAAAGTTGGCTGATCCAGAGGCGCGTTTACAGAAAACGGGGCCCTAGGCGCAAACATTTTTGGGGCCCTTCTGAACTTGTAGACTGAAAGTCAGAGAGAGTCTCAGTGGTGTTAAACCTACCTGTGCAAAAAACCATGAAGTTGAACTTGAAGCCGTTTTTACGAATGTTATTGACATTGTAATTACAATTAGTTATAGAAACTATTTTCAAGGGATGTGAAGTTATTTGATTTAATGATTTTAGTAAACAACGCAATAATATTTATAATTTACAGTGTACAGTACTCGTTTGTGTGCAACGCAATGCTAGGCCTATATTATATAATGTAAAAAATGCTTGAAAAAATCTTTGAAATTTAATCGCAGAATTGGTGTTACTTTTTTTACAACTAGTCTAGTCTAGTCATAAACAAAGTAACAGAAATTGCAAAAATATGCGAATGCAGAATTTAAAAAATTCTATTCACCGCTTACTGCAGGGCTTTCTTTCTGCATTTGAGCCTAGCAAAATTATCAATTTGTTGGTCAAAGTTTCAGCAGATTCGATGCAGAGCAAAGCTAAATTACCTAGCCGATCTTGATCAGTGGAACTTCTTATATAGTTTTTCACTCTTTTAAGTACAGAAAACGACCGTTCTCCAGAAGTATTACTTATTGGTATCGTAAGGTAAATATGTAAAATTGTTTCAATATTTGGAAATGTGGATTGTAGACCACGTTACACAATAATTATATTCTTTATTATTTCAAACCAACAGACGCAGTATGATTACATTGAAACATGAAAGTACAACCAATATCTTAATTAACACACGGTTTGGCAGCCATGCAAGGCGCCGCCCTAGAGGGGGTTACTGGAGTCGATCCGCGCACCTTATGCTCTCCTGGCCATGAGTGTTACCACTACTCTATCCCCCCTCCCAAGCTGATACATATCGATGGGATTTGTGATGTTTTCATTTTAACAGTATATTAATGAAAGTTTCAATTACTTTTTAAAACTAAAAATTACGGAATAATCAGACTTGAACATTCAACACGTAAACTGCAGCTGCAGACGGCCGTTGCTGCTTGTTGCTAACAAGTTTGATGTTATTTTTGCGCAAAGTCAAAATGAATTATTAGCCCAAATGAACGAAACAATTATAAATTACAATAATATATTTTAATGTGAATGCTAAACTGTAAAAAAATAGAAAATAGGTTATATTTAAAAAAAGTCAAAATGCACATGTTATTTTCATAAGTGAAAAAATATTTTCCTTCTTTTGGGCCCCCCAGATTTGGGGGCCCTAGGCGCGCGCCTAGTGCGCCTACAGGTAAACGCGCCTCTGGGCTGATCGTACTGCGTGAGTTGACACTGTCGCAGCTTTAGAGACGAGGCTAGGAGTTTGGGTATTTCATAGTGGTTCTAACGCAGATGAATGTTTTCTTTAATCACTTGAAACTTGTGTTATGCTATTTTATGCATATATGGGTCATTATCCGAAATGTTACAAATTCCGGCTCCGAAAAACAAAAACAAATTGTCCCCCATAATTGGTTGCAAGTGTTTTCTTTAGTCATGAACATAGCTAAATTTAACTAATCTGAAAGAAATCTACTATATTTTTAATCACGAGTTAATTTTTTCCAGAATTTATAAAGTCGAAACTCCTCTTTTTTCACTACAGTGCGCCCTTTTTGTGTAATCATACTTAATCACAGGGACCTGAAATATTCCTCTGGTGCTTATAAAATGTCAATTTATTAAAAGTAGATGATACCAGCATTAAGTAGGAATACAGCAGGCCTTTCCTTCACATAATATATTAGTCTGATGTCAAGAAATTAGGACATTTGTCGAAATTATTTAAAAAAACAATATTATTTTCAGCCACAGAAAAAATATGTGCAGCATTAGCTTTAACTGTATGTTATATGCATTAGATACAAGTTGAACAACATTTTAAAGGTTGCTGGTAAATTCTAATTACTTGCAATCTATTTTTATATCAAATAATTCACAAAGGGATGGTAATTACCTTTAAAAATACAAGTAATTCACTCTTAGCAACGCGTCATTACCATCCGTGGCAAGATGGGACAGTCATGAGAAAATAGCAAAAATCTTATGTATACGGATGGCAATGATGAAAAACAACCGCGGATGGCAATGACATAATGATGAAATTTATATCAGCCGTCAAACATTTTCACGTGAATTACTTCATCCTATAAGTAATTTCAAGCAGTTCAGCAAAAGCGGTAAATAAAATAAGTTATCAATGTTGTAACCTACCTAAACCAGGAAATACAACACTAGATGGTGATGAAACAGAAATTTACTTTTCATTGGAATACACAAACTTAAATTAAAAATAAAACATTATGAATTTCAACACAAATCTTTGTGATTCCATTAATAGTTGACAATATCTTGTTCCTGGTGTTTTCTTTTAGTAAGTAAGCACGTTCTCTAAAAGATATAGGCTTAAAAAAAATTGAGATGGCTATGATGCTTATTTCTATGGACAAGTATAAATAGGCCTAAAAAGAAATAAATATTATGAAAATGAGACTAAATGTTTAATTATTGCATATGCTAGCTACTAATTAATCAAAATAATATACCTTTGTTACAGGTGGTAATGGCATAAATTTGCGTAAAAGTTGAATTTAATGCATTGTACACCTCCGACAGAGGATGGTAGTGATATTTTAGTAAGTAAGTAAGTATATTCTTTAATGAACCGCCTGCAAACGCACTGCGGCTGACAGACATGCTATGCACAAAAGAGGCGCATGAAACAAAGGAAATACAATAAAAGAAAAATGCAATTGGAAATTGTTATTAGAAATATGTTATTAGAAAAATGTCCTTAAAACAAGAAGGAAAGCGTCTCAGATACTCTAATTACTCTAATTATAAGACCAAGGGGACGGCCAAACCCCAGCCAGTGGTTTACAGATACAGTATTCTGATTATAAAACCCCTCCTGATCAGCGCGTCACACCTGGGGAGTTCACGGTTGTGCAGACGAGGGTGGAGCGCAAATGCACAAGTCTGAATTGGGGGCAGCAAGGCATGAAGGACATGTGCAGGGTTGCGCAGAACCGCGGCAAAGAGAGCGCTGTCAGCCCTCTCACAGAGTGCATCAAAGGAGTCGGGATCTTCTGGAAAATACCCAAGCCGAACCAGCTTTTTATTGAACACACGGAGGCGCGTTGCTGCTCAGCGTTTGTGAAGCCCCAGCAGGCGAGCGAGGCATAAAGAAGTCGAGCAAGCGTGGTGGCACGAACAACGTCGTGCAAGCGCTGCCACTCAAGCCCATGGGCGATAAGGCAACGGATCGCAAATAGGGACTGACTAGCCTTAATGCAGATCCGCTGAACATTGGAACCAAAACCAATGCGATCGGTCAAGGTCACCCCCAGGATAACCGCCTCTGATACCCTGGTGATGCCAGGGACAGGAGGAAGAGGATTGACTAGCCTAGAACTAGGGCGCTTAATAACCATTTCCTTGGACTTTGCGCGATTTAACTTCAAGTTACTGGAGGCCGCCCAAACGGCAACATGGTCCAGCTCAGCCTCAGTAGTTGCAATGGCTGACGCAGGGAAAAGGAGATAGCAGTCATCTGCATATTTCAGCAGACGGTTGGCCGGGTTTACTGTTTTTAGGCCTTTTATTGCAACAAGGAAGTGAAGCTGTCCAAGGCCAGAGCCTTGGATAATGCTGGCAATAATTCTACAGTAGGCAGAGACTGTATACATGTAGTAATTTTTTCTAAATTTCCAAAATCTAGCGGCTACAACAGACGCCACACATACGTACACCTGTGGCCGTCTGTATCATGTAGGTCCTATCATGAAGCGTCCGTCCTGTACAGGCTATAGTGCAGAGAGGCCGAGATCTACACGGGAAGACATTTCTTAACACAAGCCTTGTTGTGGCCTTTTGAACATCGTCGGCTAAATAGATCATCAGCTGGAACAATGGGCAAAATTTAATATCGAAAATGAAAATTAGAGCTCGCGAAATTTGTGCGATAGGAAGAAATTCTGTACGCGCTAGTTTGAAATGCCGTGAGCTCGCACGCGCGCAGCTTAGAGGGAACATTGTTTGTTTGGTTACTTGTTATTTAACGACACTCTGTTATAACACAGTAGACTATTGTCGCCTCCTCCTTTCTCCAGACTTGGGACTGGCACCCCCAGAGCAGATGCAGTGGCGGAGTTAATTCAGACCTTGTCATCTAAACGGCCTAATTTACATTAAAGCTAGTCGACGTCTTAGTCAGAAATTATTTTTGTATAATGACCAATCTCTACACCTGCATGGTAAAGCAAAGAACCAGATTGTTCCGTTGAAACGCAGACTTAACCAATTCATGATCAGTTCAAGTCAAACATTGTCTTAATTGTAACCTTTCCTTTTTGACTTTCTGATAACTAAATTTTCCTTACACGCATGGCGCTCTAGAATTCTAATTATGGACCTTTTAAGAAAGCTCAACGTGTTTCAACTTTACGTAACGCCACAACTGGACAAACTGGTTGGCAGGCTACATGTGAAACCTTTGAACTCCGCCACTGCCCGTGCTCTGCTAATTTCAGTCCCAAGCCTGGGTAAAGGAGGAGGGCAAGTTTAAGTGAATCACACCCGCAGATGCCTCGAAATGTCTTTAGAAATAATTCACGTTTCAAGTAAATTTAAGTTAATAAGGCTGTAGGTCTATGAAAATATCCCTATAATGGCCTACCGTCCCAGGGTAGTTTTAAGAAAAGTTATTATGCGCATTTATCGTCTCAGATGAGTTTAAGCAAGTCAGGTGGAAAGATGAATTGAAAAATGTCTGTTACAAAATGTCTTCATGATTACTTAAGGTTTCAGGGAGTTTAAGTAAATCCTATAGATGTGGGTATTAATAATTAAATTAAAAAGTCAGGTGAGCCAGAAAAGTGTGTCTTGAAAAATCTTTCTACATGTATACATATGATTTTGAGTAATTCAGATGGATTTGATGCATTGAGAAACCTGGTCCGGTTATCTTCGCAGGATCCGTTGCGTTGGTTCTGTTAAGCGGAGACAAGAAGCATTCAAGAAACATATCATCGGTCGTAATGCATGTCTGTCTGTCTGTATGTACGTATGTATGTATGTATATATGTTTGCATGTGTGTATGTATGTGTGTGTATGTATGTATGTAATATGTATGTATGTATGTATGTATGTGTGTATGTATGTATGTATGTATGTATGTATATATGTATGTATGTATGTGTGTATGTATGTATGTATGTATGTATGTATGTGTGTGTATGTATGTATGTATGCATGCATGTATGTATGTATGCAAGTGTGTATGTATGTATGTATGTATGTATGTATGTATGTATGTATGTATGTATGTATGTATGTATGTATGTATGTATGTATGTATGTATGTATGTATGTATGTATGTATGTATGTATGTATGTCTGTATGTATCTGGCTAATTGTAGAGCGCTTTATAAGAACATCACAGAGGCAATTAAAATGGCAACCTAATAGGTCTAAAAGGTGAGTCTAAAATATCGTGTGAGCGAAATCTTAATCACCCGAATGTCCTTTTCTGGTTCACCTGGTGTTTTTTCTAATCACATCTCCAACCTCTCGCGAACCTCCTTCATGCATATTCGTGACCTCCGCCGCATTCGACTCATTTTTCAACTATTGCTACCCCTACTGTTCACTATATCCTTGATTACTTTAATTCCCTTTTCCTCAACGTCGAATGCACCCAAATTAAGCGTGTACAACTGTACAACTCATAAAAAACTCACTAACCCGAGCTGTTACCAGGACACCCAAGCGTCATCATATCACTCCCATCCTTAAATCTCTCCACTGGCTGAAAATCCCTGTGCGAATCCACTTCAAAGTTCTATCGATGACCTATCACTCCCTAAGCTACTCCCAGCCACAGTACTATCGCGAACTCTTCATCATCTGCCACCCCGCTCTACCCGATCCTCCTACTATCTCACTCTCTCCCGTCTCCCAGTCACTTCTCGATTCAAGTTCTCCAGCCGATCCATATCCCACACTACACCTCTGAATTCCGCATATTCTCAGTTCCTTCCTCCACTAAAACCGCCACTGACCCACATAATCTACCTCAGGTTACTCTACTTTTCACCCCACAGGCTTTCTATTCCAAATTGAATTCTCACCTCTTCAGGAATTCCTACCCTAATTTATCCGATACTCCGTCTTAGGGTTGCTATTTCCAATTCCTGGTCTCTCTGGTAACTGGACTCGGACCTCCACTGGACATCGATCTCTGGACAACCTTATTGATGCGAAACCGCGCTTGTGAATAAGCTGGTTCCATGCGCTTAGCTTTAGAACAGCGCTCTAAAAGTTGGAGTTTATGACTGCGATAACAAAGAACAGATCTGCCTACGTGTATGAATGTTGTGCATAATTTTTTGTGTGCAGCCTGTCTTCATCTTTATTCATCTTAATTGTATTTGTGACGTTTATGTCCGCTATCGTAACTTAATGCAATGCAACGAAATTAATCTGGGCCTAAATATTTTAGTTTTCCACAGCGCCGTTTACAATCCCTTTTGAAGATCAGTTCAACTTCAATGTGTATGTTAAATATACATCACGGTAAATTATTCTTCACGTTCTCTTGTAAACAGACGTTTTTATGGACCACGTCTCAACTGAGGGTAAACAGCAATGGCTTCAAATAAGAACAGATACTTTAAACTAAGGATCATAAATAAAGGAAATATTGTCAGTGTCTCACTGTCTATCTTTGGCGGATGTCTTATAAGCCAATGAAAAGTAGGCCTATAGCTTATAATGAATTGATTAATTAATTAATATAGCCTATAATTAATTGATGCTTTATCCGATAATCATGTGAAATCACATTAACGCCGCCACAAACACACAGGTCCAGCGTGATTTTAGGGTGCAACATAAGCTGGGTGTTAACCAACTATATAAACTCAGAATTACAAAGTCTGGTGATTCACTGATTCTCGTTTCCGCACAAAAACAATCTGCTTATAGAGATTGATCGCCTCTTCAAATGTTCACCAAGACGCACCCCTGTATGCGAAGAGTGTCCTACTTCTCCCTTGTCACCGATTACTCTAATTGTAACTAACTTCGTCAACATGTTTGTCAACTTTAGGAGCGGCCATTGAAGAGCTGCTATGAAGAGACCTAAGTGGGCCTAGATTCAAACACACCATAAAGCATTTATGGGCTGTCTTTATTGCATATTTCATCACAGGGTTGGCATGTTTGAATGAGAAGTCACGCCACACTTGAAAAATTATGCACTCAAGGTTTTCTAAGACGAGTCAGCAGTCCAAAGCTTAGGAATCTGGCCGTAGGAGTTTAAATAATGTTTAATAGCAGAGGTGCGCGGTAGTATAATGGTAACTTGTCAACGAATGGTAAACTGTCAAACGAGGGTTTATGAACTCCGCCAGGGCATTAATAATTATACATAAGATTTTCTTTCACTTGAGCCTCATGAAAAATGAGTACGCGTATCGGTGGCTTATTTGGTCTGCGGCAAGTCATTATGTGATGAGCTAAAGAAAAGAAGTTAGTAAAACTTGATAAATAAAGTAGCCTCTAGTGCAGTGGTTCTTAACCTTTTTTTGGCACGCGACACACCTAAACTTTCCACCAAATTTGGCGACACACCATGCAATCGTATGTTAACATTGTTAAAAATGTTAAAGTTAAACTAGTTATCTATTTAACATTTTAAATTGTTAACATTTTTAATGAATGAAAATGTTCATATTGAATCCTTTCTAGTTTCTACGTTAACTTAGTAGCATGCAGTTACTGAGATTTTGGTCCTGGATTTTCTGTGGATCAGTTGAAATGAGGATCCACAGTTTTTGTAAGTGCATCACGCAAGCAGGCTGAGAGAGATCTTCTGACCAGCTTATTCCTTTTTTTGTTCTTTATGTTGATCATCCGAGAAAAACCTTGCTCAGATAAGTAGGACCTATGAAATGAAACCAACTCTTTGATTGCTTTGCTCGCCAGCATGGGCGTCCGCAGGAATTTTTGCAGGGGGCCAAATTTTTTACATGGCACAAAATTTTGTAGGGAGCAAAGTGACGTTTTTGCATATTCATGAACATAGAACACGTGACAACTTTAAAAATAAATAACGGTCAAGGACTTACCTAAATAATTAAAAGGTTTTTGCATTTAAAATCGTGTTGGGACTGTTGTAATAATCATAGTACTTAATAAAAAGATTTTATTTTTGTAACATATTTGCAAAATTCGGGGGCAAATACCCTCTTGCCCTCCTCCGGACGCCCATCTCTCCAGTGTTCTGCAATGTTCTCCTTTGTATGTCTTAGCCCAGAACTGAGTTCTTGAGGATTGCTTGTACATAACTTTCTAGATTTCTTCTTTTTCATGTTTTTCTTGATTGGTTTACTAAAACTAGCAGTGGCAGCAGCATTGTTTGCGCACTCACTATTGTTGGTGCTAGAACCCGTCTCATTGCTACCAAAAATTAATTTGATTTTGCATGACCAGTAGAAGATTCGCAAAATTTTCGCTTTATACTGATCAATTTATCCATTTCAAATGTTGCAGTAATGGGTAAAAGTTAACATCGGCGCCATCGCAAACGTGTAGGCTAGGGGTCTATAGTGTATAAGATAAACATCATGGTCGCCTTAGATTACGATATAATAGAATAGATATTATAAATGGATTGCTAGGAATCCTCACAGCTTACGTCCGCTAAGCTTCAAGTAAGTAAGTGTAATGTAAAAATGACGAACGTAGGCTGTGAGAATTCGCGACACACCAATTTTTCGCGACACACCAGCGACACACCATGTTTACGCGACACACTGCCGGTCGATTCGCGACACACTAGTGTGTCGCGACACATCGGTTAAGAACCACTGCTCTAGTGGACTGCTGAAGGGACTTTTCTTCAAGCTTTTTTCGTCTAAAGAAGAGATTCTGTATTCCGTCCAAAGTAGTTCAAATAGAGCTACCTTCTACAATACGGAAAGATACGCGAAAATGGTCGGTTTATGTTACTTGCCTGAAAACTGCTAATGCTCTCAATCAGACCATGACACAATGGACTAGGGGCTACACAGTGAACAACGGGCTACATATTGGACTACGGGCTTCATGATTTCACCTTGCTGTATCTCATTGTGAACTGTAAACTATTTGCACTCTGCAGCAACGATGTAAACGCCACAGTGCCTGTTAATCCACCGAGTCGAATGCGGCCTTCAGATCCACATAATTATTAGCCACACACAATGGTCATTGTTTCTCGTGCTGAGTTTGGCTTAAGGTGTTTTTTTTCTTCCAGAAAATCCTGTCCGTTGGCTTGAAAAAGCTTCCTTTGCTCTTGTCTCTTAGTTCTGAGGCGCAGGTTCTTCATACAATCTGAAAATACGGGTAGGCTTCAGAGATGAATTGTTCCAAGATTGTTTTTTTCGTTCCATCCGGATGTTCTTGTTCTTGGAGAAAAAGAGCATAGTTCGGTTTCTTCGTTCCTATAGGATTATTTCTGTTTGCAAGACTCTGTGTATCATCGCGTAAGCCACCTACGTCCGCACTCTCCACCCTCCATGAGCATTCCTGGCCTAACTTTAACAGATGCCCGGAGCCTTGCTGTTCATCAAAGCCCGAAAATAAACAACTTCTGCCTTCAAAGGCATCCCCAGGTTAATATCTGGGGTCGTCATCCTCGACCTGGGATTCATTATGGTGCTCATAATTCGTGGGCGGCTGGCGAGCGGTTGAGCAATGACGCGTAATGCTCACGTCATATTACCAACTATGCCTTTTGGAGCATATAAATAGGCCCTAACCTTGGCCGGCATCGGCTGTTGATAATTTGTCAACCCTCCCAAAGCGTCAGAAGTCGTCGAATGAGTTTACTGAATAATGCAGTAAATCTATTGGTCATTGATGACAACCGATCCGCGTAAACAGCCTTTATTCTCAGTGTAAAGCTTGTCAGTAGACCTCACGTGGACAACGATATAAATCGGGACCCATTGCGTTAAATGGACTCACCTGTAAGCCTATACAGGTGACATGCCTTCTGTCAAGACATAATTTTCTAAAATAGCAGTGAGACCTTCATAAACAGAACTAACGCCTGTTTATCATTGATGTATACTTTATACCCGCAATCGTAAATTTATCTTGTATGATGTAGACACGCATATAAAATACAGCACAAGACAACACGATATAATGCGACGTCATCTTCTCGTCTATGCCGTTTGTGCCCAGTCAGTTGCAAGCGTTACGGTCCGTGCACGGGAACATTGAATTGCGTGATACCTATTCAAACGGTCAAGGCCGGTTATCTCACCCGATCAGTTCATTGGGCAAAGAGCAGGGTCAAGGTTAAACAGTCGCTGTAGGAAGGCGCGTGCACATTTATATGTTACCTTTTATTATCAGCAACATAAAAGCCAATAATCGGCCACTGAAACAAGTTTGCGGACAGACACCGCCAATATTCGCCATAGTCTGCACTGCGCTACAGCTAGTACCCGGAGTCAGTCGCTAAGGAGTTAGCGACTGACGTGACAACTCAGTCGACTAAGTCACATGCATATCAACTGACTAAGTCACTTAGACTCATCGACTGACTTACCGACTTGTCATCAACTTCTCAAGATCGACTGACTTACCGACTTGCTATCGACTTCTCAAGGATAGTCAGGTATATCTATTGGTCACTTAACAGTATAATGCATTTAACGCATAATCTACTGACCGTGCCGTCATTTCCGTGGGCATTAGATGGGACCCATATAGGCTCTACACGGGTCCAATATGGGTCCCTTATGAGATCAAATCGACGTGGGTATATTCTGACAGGGAACAGACCATGGGCGGCGATCCCGGGGGTTCAAGGGGGACAATACCGCCAATATACACCGCCAACACCTTCCTGGACGTGGTTCGGGATTTAGGAGTCCTCCTGGATCGTACTCTTAGCTTCTCCCAACATGTTAACCAGCTTACCCGTAGCTGTTATTATCAACTGCGCCAGTTGCGGCTTATTTCTCGTTCTCTGTCTCATGATGCTACTGTCATCCTTATACATGCTTTTGTAACAAGCAGGCTGGATCACTGCAGTGCGATCTTGGTTGGTCTGCCGCTTGGATTGATTGGCCGCCTCGACCGGGTTCTTCGGTCAGCTGCTCGGCTTATTGGACGCATCCCTAAATATGCCCCTATTTCTGCATACATGCGTGATGTGCTGCATTGGCTCCCTGTCCCGCAGCGTATCTGTTATAGGGTTGCTGTACTGGTATGGCGCTGTCTCTTAGGCTGTGCCCCGGCCTATCTGTGTGAGCTCTGCCGCCCGGTCTCTGATTCAGTTGGTCGGCGTGCTCTTCGGTCTTCTTCTGGGGGAGAACTTTTAGTCCCTCGGGCTCGCTCCACAATTAGGCAACGCCGGGATTTCTCTATAGCTGGGCCCTCCATTTGGAATGGTCTTCCATTAGAGATTCGCCTTCTCCCTAGGGGTAACACATCTGCTTTTTACAAGCTGCTCAAGTCTAATCTCTATTGCCGTGGCTGGGCTGGGAGCGCTTCTGAGTAGGTTTCTTGAAGGTGCGCTATATTAAATTTATGAATGAATGAATGAATGAATGAATGAATGAATACCCCCACCTTTAAGAGTGGGGGGCGGCAACACACCATACATTTGTCCCCACATTTTGAAGAAACACCAGAAAAGGTCAACAGGTCACGCGCGAAAAAAATTTTAACCTCTTTTTTGACCCGATCAATTCTAAATTGCCCCCCACATGTCAAACAAGATCGCCGCCAGTGGGACAGACCTATTACTATGAAATGTTAATGTGACTTTATGAAAGTTGACAGACGCATTTGAGTGTTTATAAAAGGAGTAAAGCCTACGACTTAGTTCAAGGCTGGATTTCACTCGGGAACTCAAATGGCCGCCTAGTTTCCCCAATTTTACACACATATTATCAATGTTCCTGGTTTCAACTGTAGTTTAACCGCTGGATGAAGTCATTGAAACCAGTGTTACCACTCATTAAAAATGAAAAACCCAAGTTAGGACATTGAAAAAACCCAAGAAAACCCAAGGTCGTTTTCTGCAGACTTTTTAAAATTAATAAACGCATTATAAGATAAAATATAATAATATAATGCTATTATACCAATTCCTGTAATAAAAATGTTTTAATATCTTTCATTTCTATCTTTCATTTTTACAATTTTATGGGTAATCGTTAATTGTTAAAAGTTATTAGTAAATATCCCAAGCAAATTAAAACTGTTTATATGCATGTTTTTATTTTCATCAGAGTCCGAATCACGTGAATTATTACTTCTATCGCATATTTTATTTTTTTATTTCTTAAAACAGGAATAAAGATTAACGTCTATGAAACTCATAGGAGGGGCCCCTGGATTTTGCAAATATTTTACAAAAAATAAAATCTTGATTAGCCTATTATGATTATTACAACAGTCTAAGCACGATTTTCAATGCGGAAAAAACACTTAATTATTTAGGCACAGTTTATTGATCATTATTTATTTTAATTTTTTTTCTATGCAATTTTTGTTTCTTTGCACAAACATCATTTTGCCCCAACCCCCAAAAAATTTGTCCCCTGAAAAATTTCGTTCCCCGCTAAAAAAATTCCTGCGGTCGCCCATGATGAAGCTCAAAATATTATATATTAAGTTTTAAAAAGGAGTAAGAGCTGATTACTTCGGGAAAACTTCCGAAAAAGTACAGTCTCAGTCTGCAGTTTCCTTTAGTCTTTAGAGTTATATTTTCTAAATATAGCTGTAGACTAGAATAGCAAGCTTAGTCTTTAGAGTATTATGTTAAAAATAGCAATACTCAGCACATGCTTGCACGCATATTACACCATTTATTTATTGACCTCGATTATCCAGACCGTTGCAAAAATTAATTAAAATAATGAAAAATAGGGTTTCAATAAAACAAGAAAAAACCTAAGCAAAAAACCCAAGGTCTCCAAGGAAAAACCCCATTTCCCAAGTTCGGATTAAAAAACCCAAGATCTTGTGAAAAAACCCAAGGAGTGGTAACGCTGATTGAAACCAGCGTATTTTCAACGAGACGTTTGCACGTACCAAGAGATGCCATTGTCGATGAAAGCAAGGTCGTGACGTCATGTAACGTGACAGACATCTGAGTGGTGATAGTAAGTAGGCCTATAGGCCTAGCTAATATAAGTAGCAAGTAGTTAGTTAGTAAGTAAAGAACTGGTGATCTGATATCAACTGATTGTTAGACTGTTAATCTGTTGCACTGTGACTCGTACGTTAACGGCAACTGTTGTCCTGACCTCCTGCTGATGTCTTCGTCAAATCGAAATTGGGAATCGCGATTAAAACAATAAGCAAAATTAGTGAACGAAGTCGCTAGCAGTCGCTAGCTTAGCGACTGGTTTCGAAATGAGGGCTTAACGGCGGCGGCGGCGGAGATTAACTCCAGCTGCCCGAAGGATCAGTGGCTTGTCCCCAGTTGACAAGATGACACGCGGAGCAACTCTTTCCCCTCGAAAATCGGTTGCGTGCTGAGAAGAGTCGTCGACGCAAGTTGAAGCCTAGAGAGAACTAGAGACGGCTCAGCAATGAGGAAATGGTTTGTGACATTCGCTGCAACCCACTCATCTCTCATGATGGAAGAAGTGTCATATCCTCAGATGGGTTGTCCATTGTCCAACTCGACTGAGTGCCTCGAGGAAAGGAGTGCTGGTTGGTGTGGCTTTTTACAAATAATTATGAGATATGATGCAAAAATAACACACAGCAATATAGCATAGGCCTAATCAAAATACAATCAAGTGCAGTAAAATCCATTGAAATACAATACAGTAAGTGTTGTTATTAAGTGTCTCTAGTAAAATACGATACATTATTGTTAAGTACAATATAATGCAATACAATGCATGGCAACACAAAAACAATACAGAACAATATAATGGCATAAATATCAATGGGAAGTAAAAACAGTGGAATGCAACATTGCAGGTTCAAACCTCAGACATATATCGTCAATGTCAGCTAAAGTTCAACGCAAACATTTGCCTGTTGAGGCCTTAGTCAACATGTTATTGTTGTTACCAGAAAGAAATATTTACGCTTCTTAAGTCAGTTTTCACGGTCAACCAGCCATGTATAGCGCATGCAAGCCACAGCGAATAGGCCAACACTTTCCAAAAAGGACAACCCGATATCAAACATTACAAACCATCATTCTGTTAACAGCCTTCAATCTATGTTAATGTCAATGATCATGATTATATTATAACTGTTGCCGACAAAGTAAGGTACATAATCAATTGGCTAATCAAGCAAACAGTTATATCTGTTATAGTTGCGAATGTACTAATAAAGTCTGCTGGAAGAAGCCCGTAGACCAATTGCAGTTCTTTTTTTGACTGGGCTAGTATAGCTGCAGTGATCGAAACATCAAAACTTACAAGCAGTAATATCGTTTAATCGAAGTGCTACAGATCCCCACCTCAAATCACGGGTCCAATCAGTTAGTAATATCGTTTGACCGAAGTGCTACAGATCCTGACCTCAAACCACCGGTCCAAATAGTTAGTAATATCGTTTGACCGAAGTGCTACAGATCCTGACCTCAAATCACCGGCCCAATTAGTTAGTGATATCGTTTGATCGAAGTGCTACAGATCCTGACCTCAAATCACCGGTCCAAATAGTTAGTGATATCGTTTGATCGAAGTGCTACAGATCCTGACCTCAAATCACCGGTCCAAATAGTTAGTGATATCGTTTGACCGAAGTGCTACAGATCCTGACCTCAAATCACCGGTCCAAATAGTTAGTGATATCGTTTGACCGAAGTGCTACAGATCCTGACCTCACACCATTGGCCTAATTAGTTAGTAATATCGTTTGATCGATGTGCTACAGATCCCCACATCAAATCACGGGTTCAATTAGTTAGTCTGGATTGGAATCCGCACCTGTGTCGAAGAGTGAGGTATTTCTTCCTCCAAGGTCTCACGACAGTACGGCGATTTCCAGCGAGTAAAGCGCGTCATAATTTTGCTTCCGCCACTTAGATATGTTGGATGGGTTCCAGCTTTTGGAGTTTGGTCGATGAGGCTGGATTGATGGAAACAAGCATTTTTGTTGATAGCGAGAACAGCATATTTTAGGCGAGTGATTCGTGCAGAAAACAGTTTTGTGTGTGGACTGTGCCTATTCTGAACTTCCTTTCACCTACGAATCATTAATAGCTTTAATTAGCATGATAACATCATGAGAATGACATTCTTAGCTGGATATGTCAGTGGCGAAACCATATACAAAATTCAGTGATTTGGGACGAAATGGAATGTAGAAAATAGATTGAATACTCGCAAGCAACATTAAAGCACTTGGCAAGCTAGCCTAGTAACTAGTGTAACAGTCAATCAAACTCAAAGCTTGCCATCTACCGGTGACTCTAAAAGAACACTATAAATCATCTCGATGTCTACTTGTTCTAGTTTGCTCGAGAATCAACATCAATCATAAAGTTTAGAGAAAATATGGCCACCATTTTCAACCGTCGAACAATGTTAGCCAACTATATTCAAATGATTTCTATTTTTAACTTCATGATGAAGGCAAAATCAGAGATGAAGTTTCTTAACGAGTTTTAAACCCGTTCAGATACTGCAATGTGACGTAATACAATACAATGCCTTTCGTCTGACCTTTATGATCCCATGGATGCTGGGTTGATCTCTCTTTTGGCCCTCTTTGACGTCAGCTCGGCCTTTGACACTGTTGATCATCACATTCTCCTCGAAACGCCTCTCTGTTTCTTTTGGGCTGACTGGTGGGCCCCTTGAGTGGCTTCGCTCCTTCTTGTCAGAGCGCAA
>OY744610.1:37591498-37606498 GCA_963556255.1 Allolobophora icterica | reverse complement strand
TGCTTCTTCTTCGTGTTTTCTTCCTGTTGTTTCTGCTCTTCTTTTCTTTGCCCTTCTTACTTTTGGCCCTCCTACTCAAGGCATAAAACTTCGCGTGCACGTAGATATGATTTGCCTTGAACTAAACCACGACAGCGTCTCCTATGCTAAACCGAGGCCTCGAGTGAATTGGAAGCGTAATAACCGTACAGTGTGTTGTTTTGTAGCGCACTACATTCTGTGTAATATATAGGCTATGTTGTAGTTTCTTATGTGTAGTGACATGCTTGGGATTGATGCTTCATTAATGTTCATTTTCGTATGTTTTTTCTTTGACTTACTGTAGAAATTGCAAATCCTGTCACGAAATATTGTCGCGACGAATCAGGTCTCCACAGGTCT
The DNA here is from genome assembly GCA_963556255.1 of Allolobophora icterica. Classification (NCBI taxonomy): domain Eukaryota; kingdom Metazoa; phylum Annelida; class Clitellata; order Crassiclitellata; family Lumbricidae; genus Allolobophora; species Allolobophora icterica. Next base: position 37,606,117 of record OY744610.1, on the reverse strand, counting down.
GTGTAGAATTGGAGACTTGGTCCTTAATAGTATTTTCACTGACTTTTGACCGGAGAATGAAAGCACTTCAGTAAACTAAGTATATACCATGTTCAGGGAATTAACTTCTGACAATCTTGAGGTAGCTCAAAGCGGATTGCGTAAAATGTTGGAGCTTAGTCGCTTTACAGAATTTAATTTAGGTCTAGATTGGTTCACTCTGTTGAACATTATATTTGACAGTTTACAGAAAAACGCTTTCGTAATGTCCAGTTAGGCTGAGTTTGTAAAAGTCTGGACCATTATGGGCATAGGAAAATTTTTCTACAGTTGTATGGGCTGTGCCAGAACAAAACACTGGTGTGTTCTACGAGGAACCCTGAGAAACATCCAGACCCTATCTCATTGACGAATTTTATGCAGAGGCGTTGTTGTCATCAAGTTCATTTCTACATGGGCAGTATAGAAGTTATTGGTTTATCTCGATTATCACAAGAGATTCAATCAGACGACAATATTTTAAGCAGTCTCATTTTATTGCGCGGTAAACTATATAAAATCATAAGCTACTACTTAATTAATGCGCTTACACTGAATTTCAACAGATTTGTAAAATAATGTCTCAAAATGTTTTTTATAATGTTAACATGCTTCGCACTATGCTCAATGTTCATGAATATCAGACAAATTGATACAGTAATTGTCACATAACGTAATGTATTCAGTAGTGTTCTGAGTACAAAAGGCACTAAGTCCCAAAGCGCCAAGACAGAGTTCTGCAGCTTTCTAGCAGGTTGGTGTATATGCTGGGGAACGATTGGGACAGGTGAGACCTGTCGGACCATTGACGCACGAGTCCCACACATCCGGCACTTCATCACATGTATAGTAGATCCAGTTGCAGTACATTCTTCCACCGGAATAGTATGCAGAATAGTCGATAGAACAGGCGCAAAACTTTCTACAGCAACCGGTGAAGCATGGAACCCAATAGTATTCGCCATCATAGGAGCTGTATTGGTAACGGTAAGTTTTGATGTAGTAGGGAGAGTTGTCAACTGTCGCCTGGCGCTTTGATTTGGGATGATCCACTTCTAAAAATTGAAATTAAACCACTCGAATTAATATTAAAAATTATAGTTGTGACCCAAACTAATACTCAAGTTCAATTTTAAAACCACAAATTGAGGTTCTAAATTCAAATTCAAAGACTCGATTCACTTGAAATTCGCCGAACTGAATTCAATGTAATTTAAACTCAGGTTAAAAGACACAGATTCCAATATGCGCGATAAAATTTAATTAAAGTTCATAATGGATTTCAAAGTCGCAAATTTTATTGTAAACTTTGATTCCCAAAGGATCTAAACTCGTTCATATATTCAATACTGAGGAATATTTACGTATACCGTTAAATAGTAGTACTACTACTACTACTACTACTACTAGTAGTAGTAGTAGTAGTAGTAGTAGTAGTAGTAGTAGTAGTAGTAGTAGTAGTAGTAAAAATAATAATAATAATAATAATAATAATAATAATAATAATAATAAACTGTTCTTTAATTAAGCGCCTGCAAACGCACTGCGCTGTACCAGTGAACATACATAATATTGTAGGCCTAGAAACAGCAGCCACACAGGGCGCCTTACATACATGTATACAGTAGAAGCGCATGATAACAGTTTTACAGGAGTCGAAAATAACTGTTTTTTAATAATAATAATAATATTATAATTATCTTTATTATCATTTATATTATTAATATTTTTATCCGGTAACATTAAAATCAGAATTCTGGTTTCCCATCATTCCTAGGCACGCGATAGCATTGAACCTCTGGATTGTAATGGATATTTTTTGGAATAGGAAGAAGGTTTTATTATTATTATTATTATTATTATTATTATTATTATTATTATTATTATTATTATTATTATTATTATTAATTATTATTATTGTCATTTATTTATTTATTATTATTATTGTCATTTATTTATTTATTATTATTATTCCTCAGGGACTAAAACATTAACTAATGTAGAAAAAGTGTCCAGAATGGCTCTATTCAGCTGTTTGCTCACTGCCGAAAGTGCCCCTAAAAGCTACCGCGTTAAAACGCTGTAACGTTAGCGATAGGCGTTGGTAGCCTATAGGAAAGAGATCTCTCGTGGGTTCCTCGTAACGGTGCACAGCTTTTGTTCCAGGTTATTATTATTATTATTATTATTATTTTTATTTTTATTATTATTATTATTATTATTATTATTATTATTATTATTATTATTATTATTATTTTTTTTTTTTTTTTTGCCCCAAGGTACATATGATCCCTTGGGGACTTAAATATTAATTAAAATATGCAAATCAAATTATTATTATTATTTTTACCCAACAGAAAACATTGTTCCAGCAATAAATTCGGAACAATTAGTTTCTAATATAAGGATTGTATTCTATATTTCAAATTGTCAATGTCACGACATAGCCTACTCACCAGTCACATTTGGTGCTTTACCGCTATTTTTGTCAGTGCACTGAGGATAGAGCCAGTAGACGGACACGCCTTGGCACATTGCTTTGGCGGTCTTTCCCAGGAATGAACTGTCGCTCACCGGAGAATCAGAGGCACGGTACGTCAGGGTTACTGCTTCTTTCACGTCCTAAGCAATTAAAAAACTCATTAATAAAGGACGACGTTACTTAAGTTACTGTAAGACTCAAATAAGATTTTTGCTATGGAACTGGAAGAACAAATCGTCTAAATTCGAAACAGAACTAACAGAATTGCCATTATTTCTGAACTTAACCTTTAACTGAGATTTGATGCAGGGCATCGTAAGACTTAAACATTTGCAAGTCCAGTAAAACTTTGGGAGATAGACTTACTGGTGACTCTGGACCATTGATTTTTGCTGGATCGAGTAAGTTCGTTCTATTCAACGGAGAAACGAAGCAATTGGTCTTTCCATCACCCTTGATCTTCACTACTTGAAGATCCTGCAAAGATAAACAAAGATATCCGCTTAATTCGGACGTTTGTAACGTCAGCAACAAACACAACGGTATCTCTATCTCTCAATACGAAATACTCAGCTTCCCCACTGTGACATCGCTCAACAATGTACATTTACGTTGTATTTAGTTAAATTAACTTGCGCTTTGTTAAGAGTTAAAAGGATAATAGCAATGCTGGCGGCGGTGGTGATGATGATAGTAATAATAATGTTAACAATGATAATAATAAAAACAACAGAAACAACGATGAGTTATCAATTTTGTATAACATATCAGTGGCGTATTTGGATATTCTGCTATCGGAAGTCAGTTCTTTTAAATTTAATATTATTTGATTTGATCAGATCCGATCCAACTACCCATCCGAAACTCAATTCATCTGGCTGGGTACACTGTCGATGCCCAAAGTCTCTAAGTTTTCACTTGTTATTACATAAACAATAGTTTTGTGAAATAGCACCAAAAACGTGGACCTAAACGTCTAAATACTTACAAATCTAGCAAACACATTGCTAAATCATACGTATCACTTTATCCGTACCTACACAATCAACGACTATTCTCAATGTTCTCACTACCGCGCACACACGACATAGTCGACATTCTCCATAAACACTGATCATCGACAACCACATGGCGGCCAGAGACCCAAATATGCCATTATTGTGCGTAATGATTCGAATCCCTGAAGCAGTGATATGAGAGCTTTCAGATTCGGATGTGCTACTCACCCTAGGCCTACTAATTAGCACAGAAGGAGCTCTGGGAAAATAATAATGTCTTGCAAAATTTTAGCCTTAGTAACTTTCGTGCAAATATTCCTCAAACAATTTACTTTTATTGTATATTTTACTTCTTTGACTATGCTGTTTATTGCATGTTTTCTGTTCTGACTAAATAAGGTCTATATAAATAGATATGTATAATTAGAGTAATGCATCTCAATATATCTCGAAGAGTTTGTCTAACCTTGCCGAAGTCGTTGACGATCCAAGTCTCCTGAGCTGGGTTTGAAATGTGGTACTGAACGACATTTTCATTTGGGTCACTAGTAACATCTTGTTTCATGTTTTCGCTCATCTTCAGGGTGTACTGTTGAGCAGCAATAGACAAAATGGTTTTTGCACAGCAACCGAATCATCAGTGAAAGAGTACAAGACAAAAGCAGATCATCGAAATAATTATAACAAAAGAAACAAGAGAAATGTTAACACTGTTTGTATGTAATTATATATGTATGTAAGTATCTAGGCCTAAGTATGTACGTATGAATGCGTGCATACATACGTATGGAGCTATAGCTATTTATTATGATAAAGTGAGAAAGTGACAACTTCACTGCAAACATTATCTGCTGAAGCGTTCTAACTTTTTTGCTAGCCGAGATCAACGTGTAGAAAAGAACTGTCAAAATTGTTACCGATGCCTTTTGAATACTGTGCGTATAGTCCTACCTGGATGATTTCCTTCTGCGCTTCGGTGAACATGTACATGCCGACCAAGATGGCCGTCAGAATGATTGCCACGGCCAAAATGCCACTGACAGCGATGATCACATACTTCTTCGTCTTACGTGGTGGAGCCACAGCTTGCGTCTACAACGACGCAGTCATTTAACTACATTAACATACATTAAACAATATTATAATAATTACATCAGGTTTGCGTTTTGATGATCAATATTCAAGCTTTCAAAAATCTATTTGAAAGATTCTTAATTAATATTGAAACACGTCATCGTTTTGACAATTAATTGAAGCTCACGAAACTCAATTTAAAAAGATTGTCATATTAAAAATTAAACAGAAATTGGCTTTAATTATCACAATATCATTACGTTTGACTTGAACAATACCTCTGTAAAGACAACAGCTGAGATGTCTTCGGTCTTCTTATCGTCTGACATCTTGAAGAGCACAGGCATAGCACGAAGAAACTTCGATGATCTGTTGAGCTGGACCGGAACCCGACTTCTGTAGTAGACGGTGGATGGTCGAAGTCACCAGATGAACTTCTCGACGTCGCCTCAAGACCTCGTGGTTGACTGCGACGTATTGCACCCAGCATTGGTCATTTATAGCCCTCAATCGGGAAGTTTCTCATTGAATATTAACAGCATGGATGATTTATGGGCCTTAGAACATGATCAACATTCGGGTACATTTCTTCAAAAATGGTTATTTTTATCCTGGAAAGAGAATGAGCATGATCCGCTCGGCGCATTATGTAAGCAAAAGGTTGCGACGTCGATATAGACACCTTGTTGAATTGAATGGAGAATGAATGCGATCTATTCAACGCTATCTCCAAACACATCGACTAAACCAACAGAATCAATGAAAATCCTTCTGTAGAAGGATTGTCATTGTGATCTAGGCTAATCTCACGTGCTTTGGTCCATAGCAGCTATTGATCGTCTCTTGAAAGTAAACTCAGATTTCTTTCTTTTGAGTGCGAAGCAAACGGTCATGCATGGAAGATTTCTCGTCACAGACATAAGTTCATGTTTGAGGCCCCCCCTTACAGGGATTACTTAATGTAGGGCCATACGCACGACATCCGGGGACCTAGTTTAGAAAAACAACTTTTCATGATCTCCTAGTCATAAAGTACTAGACCTAAAAGCATTTGGTCCCTAGTTTCTGCGCACAATTTAAAACCGAGTGTTTTAAAGATATATTATTGATGATATTTTCTAATTTCAAGATTGTTTCTCCATCTTCTTCCTGTTCATCTCATAGTTTTATATAATTGTCATCATATTCTCCGTTTTCTTTGCTTTTGATCATCATCATCATCATCATCATCATCATCATCATCATCATCATCATCATCATCATCATCATCATCATCATCATCATCATCATCATCATCATCATCATCATCATCATCATCATCATCATCATCATCATCATCATCATCATCATCATCATCATCATCATCATCATCATCATCATCATCATCATCATCATCATCATCATCATCATCATCATCATCGTCATCATCATCGTCATCATCGTCATCATAATCATCTTCTTCTTCTTCTTCTTCTTCTCCTCCTCCTCCTCCTCCTCCTCCTCCTCCTCCTTATTCTTCCTCTTCTAATTTCCATCTTCTTTCATTCTTCTACTACTTCTTTCTTCCCCTCCTGCTGCTCCTCGTGGCTCCGTTAGTAAATCTGCGCATGATATTTTCGCTAAGCTGAGTTGGCCCACAATATTTTCTTTAAAAATACTCTTGCATCTGATCCTGTAGGCCAATGATAACGGTGTCTTTGAATCAGCGACACCTTCTGTTTTTGGCATATTCCTCTAAACCGAGTTTTCTCAGCTGGAGTAATAGCTTACCCCGGGAATTTTAGTCTGGTTTCATTCGCGTTAATAGGGTCGTCATTCTGATTGGAGAGATTTTTAGAACAGCTCATGATCATTGATATTCAAAGGAGCAACTGGTTTCAATGCAGGAGTTGTTGACTGGAAAAGGTTGGATGAGTTGACATTGTCGCAGCTCTAAGGAAGAAGCTAGGAAGGAGTTTGGGCAATTAATAATGGTTATAACGCAGATGAATGTATTCTTTAATAACTTAAAACTCGTGTAATGTCTTGTGATGTTACGCGATGTTATGTTGATTTTTTTCTTTATTCACTTAAATCTCGGCTGATGTCATGTTACGCCCTATATGTGCTATGTTTTGTTATGTGATTTGCACTGTTACCTAAACGGCCCGACATACGTTAAAGCTACTCGACTTCTTTGTCAGAAATTAAGCAGCTCCTTAAAGTACATTATAGCTAAGATTATTCTAGTATAAAGATGAAGCTGTGAGTGAGGACGATGAAGCAGATTCCCATCGGTGATCAACCATTTTCGTAGGTGCTGTTTAAATACGTTTAAGTTGGGAAGAGTTCTAATCGTATTGGGTAATCCATTCGAAATCAGTGGCCCCTACATTTAACAGACTTGTCCACGAGACTGTATTGTAGTGTGTTGTAGGTTAGCGACAAGACTTTGAAGTAGATTCGCTTGGGATTTTCAGCCAGTGGAGCGATTTAAGAACAGGAGTGATATGGTGATGCTTAGGTGTCCTGGTGACGGTATAAGACATACTCCCTCTAGAGTTTATCTGTATACCTTAATCATCAATGGCTTCGGCGGAAGCCGAAACGAGGTCACGCTACTTATTATAACTCGTATTCTATTGGTTGATAACTTGATATAGCCCTTTTAGCCCTTTTACAGTAGTCCTGGCACTGTACGGTCTACGAATATGCCTATGGTACGGCACACCATTTGCACGTTATGCACAAGGCAGCGCGATACAAATGGTGAATTAAGTAAGTAAATAAAATAAAATCAAATAGCTTTTATTAGAATACAACACAGTATACACACCATAGTTGTTGATAATCGAGATAAAATCCATCCAACAATGTCATATATTCATCAATCAAATAAGAAGAAGGTTAACTGAATGGAAAATTCTCTAACAGTTGTATTTCTAAGTAATGAAAAACTTCGGGCAAAAATTGGAAAAAAATATATTACATTTTAAAAAATCAATTTTATTCTGGCTAAATATCGTTTTAGTTTTCATTTGATCTACTTTCGTTTCGTTTTAGTTTTAAATGTTACGATTTTCGTTTTAGTTTTAGTTTTTGCTGTTTGCATATTTTCGTTTTAGTTTAGTTTTCGTTAAAGCAAAAGCTTAATTGCCATTTTCGTTTTCGTTTTCGTTAACGAAAACAACACTCAGAAGTCGTTGAAAACGTTTACTGAAATTTTTGCCTGGTTTTACTGAAACATGGGCCTAATAATGCACTAAGTCGATTGGTCAATGATGACGGCCGATCAGCAAATACAAACTTTATTCTCAGCGTAAAGCTTGTAAATAGTCCTTACGTGGCCAACGATCCAAATCGGGACCCCTTGCTATAAATGGAGTCATATGTGGGCCCGTCAAGGACATACGTTTCTAAAATAGCATTGAGACCTTCATAAACAGAACTAGGCTAGCGTTTGTCTAAATATTGATATCGATGTCAGTGATGTATACTTTATACTTGTAATCGTAAATTTACATTGCATAACATAGAAATGTATGTAAAATACTGGACAGTATAATAAGAATACCGGTACTTCTTTAGTCTATGCCGTTTCTGGCCAGTCATTTGCAAGCGTTATGATCCGTAGGCCTACACGCGGACCTTAACCGATACCATTATTTACTTAACTCATTCAAAGCCAGATATTTGGTTAGTACGACTAATAGTAGGCCTACTAATTTTTACGAATGAGTGCAACAGACCACTGAGTATCGTTTTGTTGATATATGCCATAGTTTAAACTGACACGTATGGAATCGTTGCAATTTATGCCATGAGCTATTGCCTGCAGGCAAATATATAATAGGGCAGGACCTAGGAATCTTTGGATAGAAGAAGGAACGGAATTAGGATTGACCCAAGTTATTAAACACACCCTAAATGCAAAGTGTGCTGCAGAGAAGACAATTTGCATTGCATAGTTGAATGGCAAAACAATTTTAGAGCATTTGACAGAGTTATGTGAAGTTGGGAACCGCTAGGCCTACATGATTTGCGAAAAATTGAAGCCCTACGAAGACCATTGAAGTTCCAAGATCCTACCACACACATGTCAATTTCTTCTGCACACTTTGTGTCTAAAGGCCTTATTACAAGCCCTACATTCAGCTTGAAATAGACTTAAAGCTTAAAACAGGGCTCTTCAGACACGAAAAACTACGCAGTGAATCTTGATCGAAATATCTTTGAAAAACCGTAGGATCCACTATGATGAAGGCGCGTTCACTGGCCCGGATCCGTGTAGCTTCAACCAAAACCTTCTCCATACGAGATGAGCGGAATCGCTGGCCAGTTGATCTAGGGCCTCATATGATGTCATTTCATTGTTATGAAGATCTAGAATGTAAACGATGTGGTTTTTGTGGTAACCATTCCATTTAAGAACTGGCAGGCAGTGTAAATTGTGTATTGTGATCGCATTTTATGAAAATGCACGTAAACCGTGTTGCAGCGTTCAAAAGCTCAATGAACTAGAGAGTTAACAGGCAAGTAGGTCACTCATGCGAACGAGTCTTGATGTGCGAAGGTGTCGTTGAATCGAAACCAGCAACAGATGGAAAGATCTGAATGGGAAATTTGTTACACAGAAATCATGTGTCCACCACTCAGAGAAGTTAAATTCGCAGGAATTGGAAGTCTCCGGTATAAAATGCCTTTCGTTAACGCCTGAAGGACAGCCTCTTAAGTCAGTTACCCCACGGGCCGACAACCATTTCTCGTTGCTATTCGACCTGTACGAATGGACGCTTTCATTCATCAGTGTATTGTAGTGTATTGTATCTACAAATACAACACAATACAATGTTGACGTAACGGTCTGCTCATGTCAAGTGTAATCATCTGCTTCGTGTTAACAGTCGGAGTGCTTTGAGGTGCACAGAAAAATAAGGCAAGCTGAAATGAACGTCATTTCAGAAGATCAGGACGGGCCGTTGACTGTAGCACATGAATTCAGGTTCCGTGGGTAAAGCACTCCTTCTACCAGCAATAGGAGCGGTGTTACTCGGAGAGCCTGACAGTGATATTTCAGTTAACTGAAATAGAAACTGAAACGAAAATTATGAATTTCCGTTTAACGGAAACGGAAACTGAAACGGAAATTATTTGCAAAACGGAAACTGAATAGAAACGGAAATAAAAATGTCAAAACGAAATAGAAATAGAAACGATAATTAATTCCGAACGGAAATTGTTTAAAATAATGTCAACAATTTTCTGTGTTTGTATTGAGCTTTAGTTGGGCTAACTTGTTGCCTACGTAACTATCGGGTTTAGGCGGAAAATTTATACTGGTTATTATCGATATCCGGTCATCGAAATTTATGTCGTCTGTTAGAGTTAGGTTGCTAAGTTTTTCCATTAAGAATGAGTTTATCGCGACTATTGGCTGGACGTAAGCGAGAAAGCGAAGTTTGGTAGTACTTTGTTTATGATGAGAAAACGAATAAGAGTTCGTGTTTAGTGAAAGTTGGATCAGACATTAACAATAAACCATGTGGACTGCAGCTTGTGGGCAAGAATTCGACTAACTTAAGGTAAAATATCTATTATAATAGTTTGCATCTCGCATGTGTTCATCCGTAAATTATTAATTTACTGGAACCATTTCCTACTCAGACTGACATTTTGCAGACTGATGCCTTGTCATATGTTCTGCCCTCTATACTTGAACTTGAGTGCCACTCACATAAGTTTCAATTTGCAAACCATCTGACAAAGGTATACTGTTGAGTGTTGACTGATTTGCAAAGCCGCTTCTCATCTATCCTTGACCCGTTATGCCACCAATTTAACCCCCTGCCTGCAGCTGCCTGTCTGTTTGACCATGCAACATTTGGTGGAAGCGGCCAAGTTGTATACTTTCAGGCAGGTAATCCAGGCATGTGTAATGTAATTTATGAGCATCTGATTTTTAAATATTCAATAATGCATCATACGAAAGACTATGCATGCAAGTGTCATTATGAACACTGATCACTGGTCAAGTGGATTTAATGACATCATGTAACTGAACAGTTGGCTACCACTGTATACTGAACAGTGCAATGTGCATATATTGACAAATTCTTCCAGCTGTCAGCCTTCTTGTAGTCACAGGGAATTATAGAGTTAGTGAACTTGTCAAATTTTACTAACAAGCGACATACACTTTCATTGAATTCTCAACTGAACATAGTAATATGCTGCATTATCTTTCTTGTACAGCACTGTTCGTTTGCTAGCGCTTCTCAATAAAGAATATACTTACTTACTTACTTCCTTGTCTAGATTTCCATGGTAAAGAATTGTAATTATGCCAAAATTATTGTGATTTAATTGCTGCACCAGCATCACGAGCCTATGTGGAATTTTCTCCCTGTGTAGCCTTTCGACTGCTGGACTCAGAAACAGTGAGCCAGAACCTGGAGATCAGGGTTTTTGTGAACCTTAATAAACAACTTGTGAAGTAATTCATGGGTTACTGAGAATTGTTGTAACTGCAACGTTAATCATCGATTTGTAACACATTAGACACTAATAGTTAACAGGTGATAACATATAATCAGTTGTAGTCTGCGTTCGTGTTGTTGTCTATCAACGCAAATATATAGGCCTATATGTAGAAACTGAAACTGAAATTTCCCAGAAACTGAAACGAAAACGGAAATTATTTCAAAACTGAAACTGTAATAGAAACTGAAATTATTTCAAAACTGAAACTTGAACTGAAATAGAAATTACGAACCCAAAACTGAATAAAAACTGAAACTGTAATTATTTTCAAAACTGAAATATCACTGGAGCCTGACCCCATCCCTCCGTTTCAAATACAGCAGGCGACTTTGGAGCGACTCTTAGAAAACTTTTGAGCTGACCTCGTAGTTCTTCTGGTTTATAATTCTCTGCTGAGGATTACTAAGTAAGTGAGTAAGTAAGTAAGTAAGTAAGTAAGTAAGTAAGTAAGTAAGTAAGTATATCCTTTAATTGTACCAACTGCTAACCGCACTTTGGTTTACATGTAAGTCACAGTTATGTATTAGGAAAAGCTAATTGTCCATAACAAAGAATTATAAAACAAGGTAGTAATAATAAATCATAATAATAGTTATAAGAACTGTCTACTCTATGAATCCGATAATTTTATCATTATCAAGATAATGATTAATTAAAATTGACTAAATAGAAAAAAATAAATAGATATACTTGCATGACAGGAGTCAGAAAGTGTCGGAAGTCAAAGACTTAGCTCAACCAATGTAGGCCTACTTGGCAATCCAGTTGCGCCAGAATAGGCCTATCAATTGTGATTATAGAATATCAAAAGTTCATAAACGAATTCTGTTGTGTTCAGCAACAGTTCAGTTATCCGTAGAGTTATCTCCGTTCCACAACATAATCTACTGAGGCCCACATGTAGGCTCTACATAAAACAATACTTAAGACGCGTCCTTTTCGATCTGTTAAGTAGTTTTGTCTTGGAACCATTATGACTTTCTGATAAGGATAATATTTATCATGAAGTGTCCATATGCCTCACGTCACGCAAAAACAGTATAAATAGCCGTGTCGGTGTGGATATGAGTAATGCAATTGGCCCTCTGATCTCCTTATACCGACACCTTTGCATGCGAGTAAGGAGTACATTTACTCTATGAATCCGATTTAAACTGAAATTGAATTACATTTGCAAATTTATATTGAGCTTGTTTCAGAACAAACTACTCCAAGGGCACTCGAAGAAATAGATGTCTTACCGCAACGAGGAGGCTCTTTCAAAATCACAAACCCACAAACGCGAAACTCCTAAGCTGTTCCATGGGCGGTTTAGTCCAAATGAGAAGCACATCACCTCGGTCAGATAAGCGAAGAGAACCGCAAGATACGGTAAAAGCAGACAGGCGAAGGAGGTCACAAGAACGTCATAAGGATATCTGGTAACCTGATTCGAGAGCACTACCCATGATAGAAGCCTGCATTGAATTTCGAACGATACATGCAGACAGTGAAAAGATGGAGAAAGTAAGTAAGCAAGTATATTTATTAAACCAACTGCTAACCGCACTTTGGTGTACATGAAAGTTTCATCGATTACAGATCATCCTAATAATATAAGTTTTACGGACTAGATTACCAGCAGGTTGGATGATTCGGTTAAATGTGTGCGGGGTCGAAAGTGAAGCATGTACGTTCTGGAGTTTAGCCACAAACAGAGCCGCCGACAGAAATTCCGGGCCCCTAGGCAGAGCAGTCACGGGCCCCTAGGCAGAACAGTCACGGGCCCCGACGTAGGGCAGTTACGGGCCTCTAAGCTATCTTTAGGCTTTATATAAATACAATATCGTACGGTCGTAAGAAAAAATTTATAAAACACACAAATTGAAGTAATAAAAGTGCGTGTACGATCGTACGATATATATATGTATATATGTATATATATATACAAATTGCAGTAATAAAAATATATATATATATAGATATTACGATCGTACGATATATATATATATACATATATATATATATATATATATATATGTATATATATATATATACATACATATATATATATACAACTATGATTTTGTTCAGATGCTTGAAGTTAAGCGTCAGATAATATATTTAAAAAGGCATAAATCATAAACTTTGTTTAACTGATTATAATATTTTTCATAAGTTGATTGCGGGCCCGGCCCGGGCCCCTAAAAAGTCGCCGGGCCCCTGGGCATTTGCCCCCCCTGCCCCCCCCCCTCTCGGCGGGCCTGGCCACAAATAATGAGGCCTGATAGATGAGGAGCAGCAAAATACGAGGTGACCATATACTTGATTATCGTGACGTCGGATAGATAGCAAAAACGAAATTACTTTAGTCAACACGACATCTTATAAGCACGTGACCATGACAACAAGTTTACTATTCTTATTCACGACCTCTTTCAACTACTCTACACCAAACAGTCTGAATAATCGCGATAATTAGACTGTGGAAATGCATTCTGGACCTGAGGTCTCGTTAATTCAAAGTGGGCCGTCTCTTTTTGTTTCATTTGAGGGTATACTTCGGAACGTTCTTGGTTATTTAAACACAATATAAGAGAACATAGCACAATATTAATATATATTGCTATATTATTGCTATCAATATTGCTATCATACACTGTCCTTAATGATCGCTCTGTCTCTGTTGTTTTTGGACCCACCGGCTCTGCTTGGGTCCATATCCCGTATGGACTACCCCAGAGCACTGTCCTCGCTCCCCTTCTGTTCATTTTGTATATCTCGGATCTAGCGGGGTCCTGGATCCAATGGATGTTTCGTCCCACCAATACACTGATGACACGCAGGTTTATCTCCATGGCCCGGCCACCTAAGCTGCTCTTATGGCTGAACGCATCCTGGAGGCTTCCTCTGCTCGTATCTCTGGTTGTCGTCAAATCGCCTCCGCCTTAACCATGATAAGACCCAGTACATTTGGCACGGTAGTCGTGTCCATCTCGCCAGCATCTCGATCGATGCTGAGTCCCTCCGCCTCAGGTTTTCCAATGTGCGCTTCTCCTCCTCTGTTCGGGATCTTGGATTCGTCCTAGACCCTGTTCTCTCTCTCTCTTTCTCTGTCTGTCTGTCTCTGTCTGTCTCTGTCTGTCTCTGTCTGTCTCTGTCTGTCTCTGTCTGTCTGTCTGTCCCTGTCTGTCTCTGTCTCTGTCTGTCTGTCTGTCTGTCTGTCTCTCTCTCTCTGATCATGTTAGTAGTGTCTCTCACTCGTGCATCCACTATTTACGCCAACTCCGTGCCAATCGCCAGTCCCTTCCGCTGCACGTGATCACGACTTTGGTTCATGCTCTGATCTGCACTAGGATTGACTAGGGAACGCTGGCTATACTGGCTTCTCCTCTACTAATACATCTAAGCCCCAGTCCATCCTTAATGCTGCGGCCCACCTCATAGGTGCATCACGATCTTTGCCCATATATATCTTCCTACATCCGAGACTCCGTTCACTGGCTTCCCATTCACCATCGTATCCAATTTAAGGCCTTTCTCCCCTCA
>OY744610.1:37513998-37586498 GCA_963556255.1 Allolobophora icterica | reverse complement strand
CACTTGCATATCAACTACTCTTATCTACTGATATCTCGAGCATTATAAAAATGGCGCCATCGAAATTGTTAGATTAGATAAGTGGCCTTCAGTTGTGAAATATGCGGTATGTATGCACTATGCCGCTACATGCCGCTACAAACTGGATAATTTATATAAGCACTAAATGTCTAGTTACTAAAAGTCATCAAGTTTAGTGGGCGAAAAAAAAGCAAACCCAGCGCTCGATTCCGTTAGAATGGAATATTTCTTTCTTTCAGTTATTATAATTATAGCAGAACCAGACAGAACCTTTTCTGTCAATTCACTTCACATCAGTTCATGCAAAGCTAAGATTTTGGACGAGTAGGATCAAAGGTGCCCCTCTGAGGCTCTCTAGAACTTTTCTGTTACAATCTGTTGCATTATGCATGTGCGATTGCCAGATGCAAATAAAGGCTACTTGCTTACTTCACAATTAGGCTCTGTTATTCGTGGGGGTGCTGTATTATCTTTAGAAAGATTGTTGTTTTATACAGTAGAAAATAGGAGGAATGAAATATACGTATGGAATGCATAAAAACTGAAAAGAAAAGTAAACTGACAGTGTCCAGACCTTGCCAAAGTCGTTGACGATCCAAGCCTCATGTGAAGGGCTGGAGACATGGTACTGAACGACGTTTTCATTCGGGTCACTGGTGACATCTTGCTTGCTCTTATCACCCAACTGCATTGTGTACTGTTCGTAGAGAAACCACACTAGGTCATTAACGTTTGTAAGATTTTGAGTATCAGAATAATACAAGTTGTGAACGTAAAACTGTCATGGTAGTAGAAGCCATAAATTAGTTAATATTTGAAATTTCCTGTAAAAATAGAGAAACAAAACACCATTCTACAAAACTGCAAGATTTATAATCCTGTGCTTTTCAAAACAGTCTTGTTGAGATGAATACTTTCGTAGCCAAGGTGGAGCTTGAAGCTCTTTTGAAAGTTATTAAAACGAGGTGCAATATAACGATTTATCGACAAACAGTGTAGTCTACACTACTTTTACCACTATTTGCTGTTATATACGCACACATTTTTTAATACTTATGTATTGTACTTTTGCACGCTCAGTCAGTAAATCTGAATCCGAGTGCGGGTGAAATGGTGAGAAGAACTTTTCTAGGATCGCTACACAGCATGTTCTAACCCGCAATCGTTGAATAATAGACCGAACGCTCACAGGCCAGATTGCATCTGCGTAGCATCTCGCTCCATCATCATCAATCTACTTAGCAGTATGCATTTTAAAAAGATATGCTTTCGATAATCTTTTAAAAATTAAGAACAAATGAAACTAGCGGAAGATATACCTGGATGATATCCATCTGAGCTTTGGTGAACATGTACATGCCGACCAAGATTGCTGCCAGAATGATTGCCACGGCCAATATGCCACTAACAGCGATGATCACATACTTCTTCGTCTTACGTGGTGGAGCCTCTGCCTTTGTCTACAATGACACAGTAAAAGAATAACTGAAACGGGTCATCGTTTTAATAATTAACCGAAGCTTATTAAAATCCATTTCAAAATCTTGAGAAACGAAATATTTATACCGAAATTGGCTTTAATTGTTACAAAATCAACATATAATAGTTGAACGATACCTGTGTAAAGATAACAGATGGGATGTCTTCTGTGTTCTTGTCGTCTGACATCTTGAAGAGCACAGGCATAGCACGAAGAAACTTCGATCTGTTGAGCTGGACCGAAACCCGACTTCTGTAGTAGACGGTGGATGGTCGAAGTCACCAGATGAACTTCTCGACGTCGCTTCAATACCTCGCGGTTGACTGCGACGTACTGCACCCGGCATTGGTCATTTATAGCCCTCAATCGGGAAGTTCCTCATTGTAAACTACATGGATGAGTTATGGGCCTTTTGTTCGTGTTCAACATGTTGGAAACATTTCGTCAAAGAAAGTTATTTTGATTCTGCAAAACAATTTTTTACAATGTAGACTGGTTTTAGAACGAATGAGGTTCTCTCTTTGTGTCTTTGTTAAGCACGTGGGCCAGATCGTTGAATTACCATCTAGGCATAATATAGCACGTACTTTAGTTAAGAAATTTCGCCTTTTTTAACTATGCGATGAATGATTGCTCTGTTTGGGGAAGTAACTTAAATCTTTCTTTAGGCTTCGTAGCAAAGCGTCATGCTCGGCTAACACTGCCTTTTAGGGACATCAGCTTTGAGAATTTGAAAGAGGGAACTCCCCCTAACATTAGGTAAACCGGTCTTTAGGAAACATGCTGAAAACATTTAAAGGGCCTCAAGGAGTTAGGCGTAGCAATTTTAAAGATATCAAATTAATTCAGCCTAAGAACATTTGGCCACTCTTTCCTGCCACGCAATTTTTAAGCAATGATCTATTTGACGATATTTTCATCTTTACACAATTTCGAGACATGTGCTTTTTCCACTATGTGGTGAGTGTAAAATCGAACAAATATCGGTGGTGAAATTGTTCTATTGCGGATTTTCTTATTTTTGTTTCTTTTCTCCTCTGTCTTCCTCCTCTTTATCAAAGCCTTGTACTCTAGACCCTTGCCCTGTATTGATCTTCTACTGCTACCAAAGGAGTGGCCGAGTGCCAATCTCTGGTTAGAGAACCATTGATGTTTTCACCCAGAGCCCACGTGGCGGCATGTGTACCCCACCTGCAACCTCACCTCGCCCACTAACTAGCTTGGACTCAATTGACGGGGAGCGATTACAAACGAATTGCCCCACTTGCGATAGTGAACTAACGTTTAATTCTAATGAGGAGGCAGCCTTTGTCGCCTTAGCAGATAATTCTGACTACACAGGTGCTATTCGCGCAGCTAATAATGCAATCGAGCTTGAGGTATTTCCGGATGATAGTGAAACTAACTCATTAATTGAAGATTTAAACGCCGACCCTGACAGAAATTTTTTTAGAAACCCAAACTGGTCTAGTAATTATATTAGTACAGAGACCCTCGCTGAACACTTACAATCGGGATTTCACCAGAGGGATAGGACATTCACCGTAATGCACATTAACTGCCGCAGTATGGCGCATAAACTCGCTGATATAAGTGAGCTGGCTAATATGTCTCAGGCCTCAGTTATTGGACTGACTGAAACTTGGTTAGACCCGGGCTTGGAAGGTACCATTCATGTTAATGGATTCAACTATTTAGGTAAATCAAGGGCTTCAGTAAGGGGTGGTGGAGTGGGTCTGTTAATAAATAAAAATTTAAAATTTCATCAGTTCGCTCCAAAGGGTAATC
The DNA here is from genome assembly GCA_963556255.1 of Allolobophora icterica. NCBI lineage: Eukaryota > Metazoa > Annelida > Clitellata > Crassiclitellata > Lumbricidae > Allolobophora > Allolobophora icterica. The sequence continues at coordinate 37,583,209 of OY744610.1, read as the reverse complement.
TTGAGAATCATAAGACATATGAGAGTCTTTTCGTTCGTTTATCCCTAAAAACGAGCTCACCAGTAGTAGGAATAATTTATAGACCACACGGACAGAAACTAAAGGAATTCAACGAAGAATTCGACGAATTACTATCGGGAATAAAAAAGAGTGCAAAAGAGGTGATTTTACTGGGGGATTTTAACATAGATCTCTTAAAAATAAATGAGCATAATGAAACTAATATTTTTCACAACTGTCTTGCGTCCCACCACTACCTACCAACTATAACCAAGCCCACTAGGATCACCTTGACCACCAGAACTTTGATAGATAATATATTCAGTAACGCTTGGTCTAGGTTAGTCGAGGTCTTTATTGTCATCTCGGATATTTCAGACCACCTTCCTATCTATGCCCGATTTTCCTTTGAAACCATGCCGGTTATTAACCCCCACCACAAGGAAAGCAGATTAGTTAATGAAGCCAACTTAAATAAATTTAAATTGACACTAGAAGAAGAGAACTGGGATTCCATAACAAAGGCGTGTGAACTGGATGATGCTAATGAGGCATATGATCTATTTTTTGATAAATTCTACCAGGCCTACAATGCAGCCTTTCCAATCGTAACGGTATTAAAGACTCGAAAGAGCAATTTCAAGAAACCCTGGATGTCAGTAGGAATCCTAAAATCCTGTAAAAAGAAAAATTCATTATATGTAAAATATCTCAAAACCCCCACCCCAGAAAATAAGATCACTTTTACCGAATATAGGAATAAATTTAAAACAATTAGAATCCAAGCTGAACGCAATTATTATACGACTGAATTCTATAAACATCATAACGACCTAAAAGCTACTTGGAAACTACTTCGTTCCGCCATGCAAATAGAAGACAACAATATTACCCAAATTAAACTCAAAATAAATGGAGTCCTGGTGGACGACCCAGGAATAATTGCCAATAATTTTAACAACTATTTTGTCAATATAGCCAGTGATTTGTCAAAGAAAATCCCGGATTCTCCACGCACCTTTGAACAATATCTTCCTCCATCCCGATTAAACTCTATGGGCCTGACATTGACCTCCCCTGAGGAGATACTGAAAATAGGCGGGTTACTAAAAAAAAACCACTCCAAAGGTCTGGATGACATTGACCCTTATATCGCCACCCAATACCTATATTTAATTACAAAACCATTAGCAGCAATCATTAACTGTTCTCTTATCAACGGACTGGTCCCACATAAGATAAAAATGGCAAAAGTAGTACCAATCTTCAAAAAAGGTGATACTGATAACCCGGCTAACTATAGACCCATCTCGATACTTCCATATTTCGCTAAATATTTCGAGAAAATAGTTTACGACAGACTCAGTAACTATATCAACAGCTTTAATCTAATTCACCACTCTCAGCATGGATTCCAATCGGGCCATTCCACTTATATGGCCCTAATCGACATGGAGGACAAAATCACCAAAGCTATTGATTCTAACGAATACTCAGTGGGTATTTTCATCGACCTAGCCAAGGCCTTCGACACGGTCGACCATTCCATATTATTAAAAAAATTAGAAAATTTCGGAATCAGAGGCCCAATTCTAAGATGGTTCTACAGTTATTTCCTGAACCGCACTCAAAAAGTTCTATGCAATGGTGTACTTTCAGAAAGTCGCTCAATCTTATATGGGGTACCACAGGGCTCCAATCTCGGGCCCTTACTATTTCTTTTATACATTAATGATCTAGCTACGATCTCAAAAACTCTTCACTTTATCCTATTTGCCGACGATACCAATATTTTTTATGCTCACCAGTCTTGGCAAACCCTAATGGATACCATAAATTCAGAATTAAAACTTGTAAACTATTGGTTCACGGCAAATAGGCTCACCCTCAACGTTGACAAAACCAACTTTATAATTTTTAAATCCCATAGGAAAATTACACCTATTGATATCACCCTGGAAATAGCGGGAACCCACTTAGCCCAAGTTGAGTCTGCCAAATTCCTGGGTGTGATTGTTGATAGGCACCTTTCTTGGAAAGAACACATTGATTTCATTGCACAGAAAATTGCGAAAAACATAGGCATCATAAAAAGGATCTCCTACCTACTTCCTGAGACTATCAGATTGAACCTTTACCTTTCCTTAGTCCTACCGTACTTAAGTTATTGTAATTTAATCTGGGCATCCACCTACGACTCCAGACTTAGTAAATTAATAATTCTTCAAAAAAGAGCAGTTAGAATGGTTGCCGGTGTCCCCACTGGCACCCATACTAGTCCAATTTTTACTAGACTTAACCTTCTGGACATAAAGCAACTTAGATCTTCACAGATAGGAAAGTTCCTCTACCTATCTGAACATAACAGTCTACCAGCTTCATTTCACAATTACTTTATAGCCGGCTCGCAGATTCACATCCACAATACTAGGAACGCTACCTCCCTCAGACCTACTAAAGCCCGCACAAACATACGAGCATTTAGCATAAAAGTTTTCGGACCTAAATTATGGGCGAAGATTCCTCCAGACATTCGCCTCTCTCCAAATATTCATTTATTTAAGACCCGTTTGAAATCGTTCCTAATGAGTTCTGTCGCAATTGAACTTTAACATTGAACGCACGGGGTGTCGTTGCGCTGTGGGGTTCACGTGTGCGCACGTGGGCCACTTCTACTCCCATTTTTTTTAACTCGCCAATGATTCTTATTCCTTTCTACTTTTCTTCACCGCTTTAGTTAGTTAGTTAAGCTTAGTAAGATAGTTAAGATTAGTTAAGCAGTTTTGATTTGCCTTACTTTCTTTCTCCTCCTTGGTTTCTCTCAAGACAGCCATACTGACCGTGCTACTTAATCCAGTAGGTGTCCCTGCCCAGCGGGAATTCTTCCCTTTGGGGCCACCTTTTGCCTCAACAGGCGTGACCTGCGAATAATTCTTGTTTTAATTGTTTTTGAAATTTTGGTTGTCATTACGTCTATTGAGATGCAATAAAATGTTTTGATTGATTGATTGATTGATTGATTGATTGAAATAGTAAGCTTAACTTGTGCCTTGATATAATGTAACATTGTAATGTAAAGGTAATCTAGGCCTTGCTTTAAAAGCGGGTAATGCATTCATTCATTTATATATTTAATTATTCATTTATTCATATATTAATTAAGTTAGTCTTGTACACATTTGCACAATATGGGCCTTTAGATGCATGTGGGCTATGTATGTATGTAACAGAACACTTAATATAGGGCACTTTAAGCAAAGCTCTTCGAGTCATCTACCTATGACCCTAAGATATTTGCTTTTGTACCTAACATTGCATATATATATAATTATATATATATATATATATAATTATATGTATACATATATATCTAAGAGATGCGATAGGAACACTAAGAGTAGCTGTCAAACTGGGCAATTAAGACGTGTATATATGTTTTGTGGAATATGAAAAAGTATTCGATATAGTCGACTGGAGAAGGCCAATACAGGCGCTGAGAAGAATGGCAACAGACTGGAGAGATAGACGACTGATAGAAAACCTGTATATGAGACAAAAGGTGTAAATAAGAATAGATAGAGAGTATTCGGAACCAAGGAAACTGGGCAGAGGAGTGAAGCAAGGATCCCCGTTATCACCGTTACTCTTCAATATTTACGTAGAAGAGCCTATTAGAGAAGCACTGGAGGATATGGAGGAGGGATCAAGGTCCGATTAGGGCTTGACGATGACTTAGTCGTAAACTAATTTGGCTGTAATGGCCAATTCTCCGCACCTGCATAAGTAAGCAAAGCTCCGGATCATTCAGTAGAGACTCAGATAATGATCAGTGCAGTCACACATTGGAATAACCTTTCCTATTTAAAATATCCTATTTGAAATAAAATATTTTGCTTTGTCGTCTGGAATATATCTGATTTCACAAGACGCTATAGAATTCTGACTCATAGCATTGCTCGTAAAATGAGACTTGTCCTCCATTTAGTATAACTTTTCGGCTTGTTTTTTATGTAGATTACTACCGGGTCCTAAATGAGCCGTGGTAGGCCCTATACCCAGAGCTATGCAATTCATCATAGTTTGGTCTCTGCCCTGGAGGCTACTGAGATTGAACCGATTCTTTGAATGTCTAACAAAGAACTGTTTCTATAGGACGTCTCTGTGTTATTTATCATAAATCATCACACGACGTGCTCTGATACCAACTTTGTCAACATGTTCATCGTCTTCATTGCGGCTATTTTGCGGAGACAGCCCCTTACGACTTTTTTTTATGGTCGCCTTTATGCCTCTTTTTATCAGGGGAATGGCTCGATTGCGTGGAGTGTATCGTTAGACGCATTTTCTCGAACTTACACGTGCGCAGATTTCGAACTAGGGCCTACTTAGTTCTTCAACTTTTTCATGCGTACCGTCGCTCTAAAATTCATGATTTTAGCCATTGAATTTTGAATAGCTTTGAATATTTTGGATGGGCGATAGTCAAATTTTACAAGTTCTAGACTGTTATGCCAGTGTTTGGGAATCAATTCCCGCAAAGACAGAAAATATATTAATTTTTTCCATTTCCCTTAGACCTACAATAATAAAATGAGTTAACTGACCGTATAATATTATATATATATATATATATATATATATATATATATATATATACAGCTGCACTTATGTCACAGTCTGGAAAAACGTCAAAAACAGCCAAAATGATCCGTTTCTTCTACTCAAAGCAGCTGGAAAAAAGTATAATAAGAAAAACAAACCAGAAAACAGAGCATCGTATCTCTCTGCTTCACCAAATGGCAGGGGCGTCTATCCCCCCCTAAGTCATTGGAGCAACGTCCTTTTCCCCCCTCTTCTTCCCCCCTCGCCGTTCCTTCCCCCCTAAAATGGCGGCACACACACTGACAAATCTTTCCCCCCTTATTTCTTGGATGGAGCATTTGCTCCAAGGTTTCTATGGTGTAGACGCCCCTGCCAAATGGGGTAAAGTGGAGCATAGACTATGCAATAGTATGCTTAGCATTTGTTTCTCTTCCCCCCTCCCCCCATTACTGTGGCGGTAAGGAGAACAAAGAAATTCTAAAAATACACACTGATATCGGTAATAGTACTAGCAATTTTTATAAGAAATTTTTCAGCTATATTTCTTTAATAAAACGACTATTAAAAATAACCGTTGAAATCGTTTTTGTGTTAAAAATTCAAGTTTTCATAAAGTGCATTTAAATCTATCTGGCTATGAAATGAATAGCATTCTCTTTGTGTCTGTGTTAAATCCACGGGCCCGATCGTTGAAATTAGGCCCTACCATCTAGGCATATGGCTCGTGCTTTAACAAATGTCGCCTTTCTGAACTACTCGATGAATGATCACTCTGTTTGAGGAAGTAAGCTCAGATTTTCTGTAGGCTTCGTAGCCACGCGTCATACTCGGCTGACACTGCCTTTTAGGCACTTCGGCTTTCAGAATTTGAAGGAGGAAACTACACTTACCATTATGTGGAAGAGGTGGAGTATTTTGGAAACATGCTGAACACATTTCGATGGCTTTAAGGAGTTAGGCATAACAATTCTAAAGATCTCAGATTATTATTAATTAGGCCAAAGAACATTTTGCCACTCTTTCCTGCCAAACAATTTTTTTAAGCAATGATCTGTTTGACGATATTTTCAATCTTCCTGCTGTTTTTAGACCTGTGCTATTTTCCACTCTGTGGTAAGTGTAAAATTGGAAAATATCGGAGATTGAAATAGTAAGCTTAAGTTGTGCCTTGAGATAATGTGATGTGATATAACGCAATGTAAGGGTAATCTAAGCCTTGAGTTTAAAGCGGGAATGTATTCATTCATTTATATATATATGATTTAATTATTCATTCATTCATTGATACATCAAGAGAGTGAGTCATTCGGGTCAGTTATTTGAACATCATAAAGGCCTATTATAAAATGCAATGAGATGCAACTCAAAATTTTCATTGTCTTCGGTGCTATTTATGATCCACTTTAAAGGTTTATCATGCTTAATTTTAAAGTGGTTGGTTTGCCGGACCCCTTGTCTTGATACGTCTAGAAGATTGATGAGATCGCTAACACTATCAATGGCTATCAATGGGTTGGCTTAAGGGTTGGCTTAAGGGTTGACTTTTCTTCTCTATCTTCTTCTTCTGCTTCCTAATTGTATTTTGTAATTTCATCATCATATTTTCCTTCCTCATTTCCTTCTTCTTTTCTACATCTTTGTTCTTCTATTGCTTCTTTCTGTTATTCTTAACCTAGCGTTTCTTCTTCTTCTCATCTGATACCAAGAATATATCGATATTGCAAAAGTAACGTAATTAAATGAATCAGCGACACCTTTTGTTGTTGTTTTGCTGTTGCTGCCAAAATAAAAACTTACGTCGGAGACTACTTTTTGACGTTACCTATGCCATTATTCTGATTGAACAGTTTTTGCTGCAGTAAAATTAGTGCAAATCATAGACCTGCCTAACTAGATGAGCATTGAGCAACTGATCTCTATGCAGGATCAGGATCCAAAAATGGATCTATTTTTGTTTGTTTGTAACAGAACACTCAAAATAACGCATGGCAGGTTGCATGAAAGATCTATGAGGCGTCGACACACATTGAGATATTTTTATGGGTCACCTGTATGGTTCATTTTTAATATGGGATTGGTTCGTTTGCGTAGGGAACGCTGTACCGTTAGACACATTTGCTCGAGGTTCTTTCATCGACGTTTCTCATGCGTACCGTCGGTCTAAGATTTACGATTTTAGCCATTGAATTCAAAATAGCTTTGAATATTTTTTGTGGACGATAGTCAAATTTATAGGGTTCTGGACTGTTGTGCGAGAGTTTGGGGTTCAAATCTCCACATAGACAGAAAATAAATGAGGATTTAAGTTTCTAAAACTTGTGCATCCTGTAATAAAATGAGTTCACTGACCGTTAATGTCGGTTGCACGATCAGATGGCGAGGAGGAAGAATGGATACCTGCCATCGTGATGTTAAGCTGAGGCTAAGAAATATGAAGCTAGCAACATTTCTTACCCATGGCTGTCTCCATCAGCTTGCTCTTCATCTTCTCGTCTTCCAAATAATACGGTCGTATTCTGACGAAGATGGTTCTCATACTTTAAGCTACCTTTCAAAATACGATAAGATACGAGAATTTCGACGGTTCAGTTATGCTACTTGCCTACAAACTCCTAGAGTTGTATATCTATGATTAAATCGGATTAACGTTCGATTTTCATTGATCTTTAGTCCGTAGTTATTTAAATGTACACCTGTGGTACTTTTTGCTCACTGAGATGAGCTCGCAGTTGACACTTGGATCAAACGCAACACAATCTATTATCGTTATTGTTGAAATTTACGATTTCCTTATTGATATTATGAAATTATGCTGCATCTTTATGGCGTTGTTATTGATCAATATTGCAACGTTGAGATATTTCATGGTCATTTCGTTGATCTATGATTGTCTTCCGTCTTTGCCACCATTCTGCCTGAGAAGGACCATTTTTGATTTGGTAGCTCGGTTTGTCCATGTTTCAGACACGTTTGTTCTGCAGTAACTAAAAAAGGCGCTATATAGGTAGGCCTAATCAAGTTAGGACTAACAGTGGTTTACATAGAGTTACTTCCTGAATGCGCCGATGCGATACTAGGCCTACTCAGTCAGAAACGTTGTTGCGGTCATAAAATGTTCTGAAGAATGACTGCAAGGTTGTGTTCATCGGACCGAGTAGCGTATTTGTCACTCTCTTTCCTTTCGTATTCCGATCCTGCAAAAACGATCTGCGAAGCTGTAATGCGATAAACTTTGTAAATTGTAAGCCTTCACAGCATGATTTGTTAATTGAAAAGTATGGACGTTCTTCTTGCCCAGAGTTTACTTACGTATAAGAACTGAAAAATATGACTTGATGGATCAACTGCACTCCAAATACACTTCTTTCGCACAAATTCGCAGCGTATACGCAATACTGTTGCGTTTGAATATTCATGTTTCACAAGAGATACTTATACGTTGTACGCGAAATAAATCCATTTAAATACGAAAAATAACAAGAGGTCAACAGCAATGGAATCGTAGGCTGTTAGGCCTATATAAAAAATTTGCTTAGGATGACTTTTGAACATTTTACGTATTCATAAGTAGCCTATTCATAAGTTCGACTCGGACTCTGCATGTCTCGTTCCTATTTTCACGATGCTCACGTAAATGTAAATCGCCGAAATCTGTTATCGTCACTCATAGTCTGGTATGTAGGTAAGTAAATAAGTATAGTTTTAGTTACCAATTGTTAATCGCGCGTTGGTGTACAAGATGGACTAGAAACCCCAACAGTCAAGTTGTTGTGTTACAGTGGACCGAAACAAAACAAAGATCGTTGCTCGTGATTTCCATTGCATGGGTTCAACTCCTTCTTAGCAATACATGTTCAATCTATTGCGAAATATCATCATTACACCAACCTCCAATTGCTATAGTTTATTGGCACGCATTAACAGCTGCAAAGCTCACTTGTAGTTTACTGCCTGAAGCATTTTTCTTCGTTCAACTTCTACACCACTGTGAGGAAATTATGCGTGATCCCTGAAGGAATAAGGTAGGCTATTATTCACCTGAAGTAATAAGGTAGGCTATTATTCAGATGTCAACAACGAAATACTGCTTTAGAATTCGAACCTATAGACTATCTCTACTAATAAAGTGGGGCTTATTGTTCATTTGTGCAGTGTAAATTCAACATTTCTTAACAAATCTGTAACTCAACTTGGTGTCCTTCATGCAGACTAGAACTATTTTCTAAAACTAGGTTTAGTACAGTGCAATAAATTTAGTAGCAACTTCTGACAGCGCATCTGCGAAAACAACCTTTGTTCACAACGAAAATGTTTTAGGTCCAGAACGGTGTCTTTTTCATAAATGTAAGCCTACAGCGCACCACAGCAAGTTCATGGAGTTTTTACAAATAGCATTGAGACGTTAAGAAAGATCATTGATTTACGAGCTTCACTCAAATGCAAAAATCTATTAGCAACTTCAGACGGCGTGTCGGCGAAAACAACCTTTGTTAACAGCGCAAAGCTCGTGACTAAGCCTCGCGCAGCCAACGGTCCAAAACGAACATAGGGCGTTGAAAACCGTCTGTAAAACGGCCTACAATCGAGCTGAAGTTGATCACCAGTTGCAACGTATGGTAAATAATTCATTTGGTAATTAATTAAACTTCTATCAAACATTAGGCCAGTGGCGGCGCCACGATTTGAAAAGTGGCACGGCAAATTAGAGGGTCTGGGTAAAAATGTACGGTAAAATTATGTTTTTTCCGTAAAACCTTAAAAAGTGGTACGGCAAAAGCCGTACTTCAAACATAGGCGGCGCCGCCACTGCATTAGGCCTATCTGATCTCCTCCTCTCCTCCATCGGTTCCCCTACAGGGTCTCCATCCCCTCCCCAACCCCTTCCCCGTATAGAGTCCAATTAGGTCCCGTATAGTCCCCTTCCCTCCGCCAAGGTGGCACCTCTTTGAAACCGCCGGCCGATATTGCCTTCCAGTGTCCCCTATAGAGCACCCCTCCCTCCACCAGGTTCCTTTATAGAGTCCCCAGGTGCTTTATAGACCCCTACCTCCGCTGAAGCTGCATATCTTTGAAGGCCACCGGCCGATATTGCCTTCCAGTGTCCCCTATAGAGTCCCCTTCCCTCCACCCGGTCCCCTACAGAGAACCCTCAGGTTCCCAATAGAGTCCCTCCCTCCGCCTAGGCGGAATCCCTTTGAAATAGTCGACCATCGCTCTTTTTCCAAATCCCCTACTAAGACCCTGTAATCCCGGTTCCTTATGGAGTCCCTCGGTCTCGCTTGAATTGTATACAACAGAGAGAGAGAGAGGGGGGGAGGAGAGAGAGAGAGAGAGAGAGAGAGAGAGAGAGAGAGAGAGAGAGAGAGAGAGAGAGAGAGAGAGAGAGAGAGAGCGAGAGAGAGAGAGAGAGAGCGAGAGAGAGCGAGAGAGAGCGCGGACAGACAGACAGAGCGCGGACAGACGCCGATACCGAAAACGAAATCACCGAGAGCAAAGGAGCAACACTGACGGTCTGTGAAGAATCGAACGTAGCGAATGCCTGACGTCACTTCATTGCCGAGTGAAAAGGAGATCGACTTATGTCGCGGTGCATAGTAGCAGTAACGAGGGTTTGAAACCAGATCGTCAGTGGTGCTGAGTGGTCGTGCAATATACGAGTATTCGACTGATGATTGTCGACTCCATTCCGAAGAGAGAAGAGAGAGAAGGGGTTTGCGTTCAATTTGTTAAGCCTGCGGGCGCCCTTGTAACCGAGTTACTCAAATGCAATAAATAAACTAGCAACTTTTGAGAAAGCGATCGCGAAAACAGCCTTTGTTCGCAGTACAAGCCTCTTCCATCCAAGGTTTCCTATGCTCATAAATTGAACACGGCTTGTCAGACAGACGACGGAGGCCGGGCCACGACCGACAGGTCCTACGAAAGGGGTTCCCTACGTCGTCATCCCGAAGGTACCAGAAGCAGACGATTGGGGTCCCCCTACGCTGATGAACGATTAGCCCCAACAGATAGCGGAGAAGGACGCGTACACTCCGCCGCGCACGGACGTTGTTTTCCGCCATAGTATAATCTGCGGAAAGAAATAATAGCTGTGCTTCTCAACCCTGTCATCGAATGGTTCAGTATGGCCGAGAGTGAAGCTTAGAAACATTGCAAGCAATGAAATCGTTTGACCGCAGTGTTACAGAGGTCTAAATAAATTCAGTGCAGAAATATAAAGTGTAGGAATTTCTTTTCATGGAACTACATGCACGTTAAACCTTGCTGAATTATAACATGAAAAATGCCAGTCCCATCTAATCCATTACGGCCACTGGAATGGATTACGCCGTCATCAGTAAAATATAAAGAAACCACATCGATAGAAGGGCATTTTTAGTAGAATATGTCATCAAGAGATAGATGCAACATCCAGTTATTCAGGACCATGCAACCAGTGCACCTAGCATAGATTTAACAACGATCTGTGCAGCGATCTGTGTAAGCAGTAAAAAGAAAAGATCATCGTCGATCAGAACTTTAAATGTTCATTTCCTTAGTCTCCAGGCCAATATTGTCTCATTGTCCTTGTGATTCTACCATAATGGTGACGACTGAATGCATGTTGTGGAAAAGGCAACGCTCCAAACAGGAGCATGCTGCAGATTATGATTCGTTAATTATTAAATGCTTATCAAGTTAAATTCGTCAAAGGTGATATATCCGGGTAATTCTGGTCAGGGGCGGATCCAGGGGGGGGGGCAATCCGGCCATGGTCCCCCCATTTGAAAATTTTCTTTATTTACACAGGCGTTTTATGGGCGTTTTATGATGTTTAAAAAAGTCATCAACTTTTTTTGGGAGATGGTAGGTATGTAAAATTTGTTGGCCCCCCCCTGACAGACCTTCTGGATCCGCCCCTGATTCTGGTAAATCCTACCTGGATTATCGAAAAACAACAACTCTCACTACGTTATTGTTTTTGGTGAATTAAAGGGCTGGATGGATCTGAGTGTGTTGTAGGTAAATGATTGGACAGCTTCAGAATTGGACTGTGTTGCAGGTAAATGAAAGAAGAGCTGGGAGGATTGGAGTGTGTTGCAGATAAGCTATAGGTGGGATGAGAATTTGAGTGTGTTGGATGTCAGTGATAAAAGGTCTGGGAGGATTGGAGTATATTGCAGGCAAGTGATAGGAGGGTTGGGGAAGGATTGGAGTGTGTTTCACGTAAGTGATAGGAGGTTGGGAAGACACAAATGTGTTGCATGCAAGTGACAGGAGAGCTGGAAGGACAGGAATGTGTTGCAATTAAGTGATAGGAGAACTTGGGAGAATGGAGTGCGTTGCAGGCAAATGATGGAGGTCTGGAAAGATTGGAGTGTGTTGGTAAGTAATGGAAGGGCTTGAAGAATTGGAGTGTAATGCAGGTAAGCGAGAGGATGATTGCAATGATTGGAGTGTGTTGCAGGTAAGTGATAGGAGGGTTTGCAGAAATGGTGTTTGTTTCCGGTTATTGATAGGAAGGCTGGGAGAATTAAAGTGTGTTACGGTTAAGTGATGGGAGGGCTGGGAAGATTTGAATGTGTTGGTAGGTGACGGAAGGGCTTGGAGAATTGGATTGTATTGCAGCCAAGTGATGGAAGGATTGGAAGATGGCAATGAGTTGCAGGTGAGTGATAGGAGGGCTGGGAGGACTGGAGTGTGCTGTATATAAGTGATTTTATGGCTGTTTCAGAGCTGAAACATTTCAAGGTCGTTTCACTGGCCTTTGATTGTCTTCTGTCTCATGCTGTTTCAGGTGAAATATTTTTGTTTTCATAGCTCTGTTTAGCCACGTATTAAGGAAGTGTTGTGCACCAACATGAAGGTGCTACATAATCAACCAATACAAGTTAAGCAAAACTCTAAGTTTAGAGTTACTTCTTGAGTTCACCGAGATGTTAACAGTTAAAGACAATGTTACGGTCATGAAATGCTCTAAAGCATGTCTGAGCCGTCATTAATCGGTCCGATGTACTGAGGTAATGAGATGATGAAATGCGACCAGCATCGCAGGCTTTCACATGCTTTGAAAAGCATCATATACAAACTGCAAAGTATAGGCGTTCGTCTTCCGCTAAAATATAACTTACGTATAATAACGAAACCTGTCATGATCAAAATGGTCATGTGCGATTTTGTTGTAGTTTTCTCAGAGTCTACGCTTTACTGTAGCGGTTGAAATTTCGTCTTTGATAGGAGACACTCACACTTCAGATTTAGAACTTCTGACCTCGCGTTTGTAACAATGCAATAAATATGAAAAATAATAGCAATGTTTCTTTGCTATTATGACAAGATGTTTCAGATCACTTTGAAACATCGGTGGCATTCGGTGCCCTATAATGGAGTAAAAAACTCATCCATATTTTCATTTTTCTCTGCGTGTCTCATTTTGATGTTCGCAATGTCAGTGTGAATGCAAAATATCTTATCGCCACACGTATTCCGCGTCAGGGAGACGAGCTTTCACGCTGGCACCATATCAAAACCTCAAGAGCCAGGTTGTTGGAGTTGCAGTGGTTCGGTAACAATCAGGCTGCTGTACCTGTTGCATGGGTAAAACTCATTTTAGCACACCTGTGAAATACAATTATTTCAACAACTGCTATGGTTCATGGAATGCATTAGCATCTCGCTAAGCTCGATATTGCTTTGCTGGCTGATGCTTTTCCTACCGTTACCTTCTACGCCACTTTGTGGAACAATGATCTGGTTTTTTCGGGAATTAAATATTTGTCAGATGCTATCAACGATCCGTTTGAATCTGAACGCTGATTATCTCTGCGGGTGCAGTCGGGTTTCCTACGGATCCTAACCAGTCGTGGTATACACACAGATATGAGTCTGGTCTCTGCCTCTGGACAACCTAGTAATGGAGATTGAACCAATTTTTTTAATAGGGGCCTATCTAGCAAAGACCTGTTTTCTACAGCAAGAACGTCCTTGTGTTATTTATGATCAACCATTACACGTGCGCAGAATAACAACTTTGAAAGCGTTTCTATATTAATTTTAAGGGCTCTGATACCAATTGCCAACTTGTTTGTCGTCTTTCGGAGGCGGCCGTCGAACAATTCTTTCATGAAAGATCTATATGGAGTAAATAGCACATTAAGAATTATTTATGGGTCGCTTGTATGCTGCTTTTTCATAATTTATTTATTCCGGATATTTCTATAGCGCCTCTCGAGGTCAACTACTACTCAGAGGCGCTCCCGACTACAGCATTGGTGTACTGTGTCGGAGTTTTCACGCCGAAGCGCCACGAGCAATTGCGAGTGAAGGACTTGCCCAAGGTCCGTACGCAGCGGCTGGAGTGGGATTCGAACCTGCAACCCTCCCGTCACTAGGTGCCGAACTTACCACTGAGCCACCACGCCCCGGAATTGGGTCGATCGCCTTAAGCAATGCTGTATCGTTAGTCTACATTTTCAAAAATCTTTCTTCAACGTTTTTTCTAACTTCACAAACCTTCAAATTTTTTTAACTAACATAATCTGTTACTTCGAATTTCTACTTCGAAAGTCTTAAATTTAATTGACGTTTTACGCGCAATGAATGCAATATAAGAAAACGTAATTCCAGGTCTAACTGTAATGAAAGCAAGATATTTAGGATGACTTTCAAACATATGTTTCTTCTAATGAAATAGCTACCCTAGTGTCTGCTTGAAGTTATCCATATTTTCAACCGAACTCACAGGCACCATATAGGCCTACCATTTAAGTCCACAGAGTGTTGATTTGAGGTGGGTCAATAATACATGGGTAAAACACCAGTTTACAGTAGCATGCATGTTTGATTCACTGTGAAATGCAACCAGTTCAACGAAATTTGACTGCTGTAACTTATTGGTACGCACAGACATCTGGTTAAGCTCACTTGTGGTTTACTGGCTGAAGCATTTCCCTCCTTTACGTTCTACGCCACTGTGTGGAACTGGGGTCTGATTCCTGAAAGAATAAGGTAGCTTATTATTCAGATGTTGCTAATGAAGTCGGTTTTGTGTTTCGTTCGTGCAGTGTAAACTTAACATCTTTCTGTTAAACTTTAACGCAACTTTTGTCCCTCGTGCAAAATAAAGCTTCATATGTTTACTAGGTTTAGTAAGATGCACTAAATTTAGTAGCAACTTCTGACAGCGCATCAGCGAAAACAACCTTTGTCCAAAAAGTAAAATTTGTGAGAAGAAGACTCTCGCAGTCAGTGGTCCAAAACGGTGCCATTCTCATAAATAGACTCATATGTAGGCCTACATCAGAACAAGTTTATAGTTTTTTGCATAGTATTGAGACCCTTATGAAAAGATAATTGGTTTGCGAGGTATACTCAATGCAATAAATTTAGTTGCAACTTCTGACAAAAACAACCTTTGTTCACAACGTAAAATTTGTGAGAACAAGACTCTCGCAAAACGGTATCTGTCATAAACAGACTCATATGTTGGTCTGCAGCGCATCACAAGTTAGTTCATACAGTTTTTAAAATAGCACTGAGACCTTTAAGAAAAGATTATTAGTTTACGAGGTTTACTCAAATGCAGTTAATTTATTAGCAACTTCTGACAGCGCATTAGCAAAACAACCTTCGTTCACAACTCAAAATTTGTGACCTAACCATATGCCATGTGGGTAGGCCTATATAGTGAATATACAATGCACATAACAAACAGTCGTGGATGACCCGGTTGCTGAATATCAGGTCACTGGAAAGGTAAAAAGGACATACAATCCTGCTGCAGTAGGCCTAAGGCCTCTTGCAGCATCACATATAGCATGACATCCATAAGCAGTGTTAATTGTAACGTAAATTATAAATTGTAATTGTAAATTGCAGTAGTAGGCCTAATGCGAGACCGGCAAGATATAAGGATAGCTTTGGTTTGGATGTTCCAGGTTTACGAATTTACCTGAATTACCCGGATATACAGAGGAAATCCTGCAAATGGTAGAAGAACAAAGATCACTCATAAGTACTATACGCGGACGACAAAGGAAATGGATCGGGCACATCCTAAGGAGTGAGACACTGCTAAGAGACATCGTGGAAGGAAGGATGGAGGGGAAAAAGACGCGAGGAAGACCGAGGGCAATGCTGCTAGACTGGATGATGACAAAAGAAGAAGGATACAGTGGACTGAAGAGAAGAGCACAAGACAGAGAACGATGGCGTCATTGGTCATACGAACCTGCCGGTGGGCAGAGAACATAAAGACAGCTTTAATGAATAAATTTAGCTTAACAGGCATTTGATGTTCAATGGACACAGCACCAAGTTTCACTATAAACCGTTTAAAATAGCTGACCATTATAAGCGGGTCTTCGGAACCTTTCTGGGTCTGCCCTTTATATCCATGAAACTTATTTGTAATCGTAATCGTATTCTTGAAATTTACAGCGCCCAAAAAGCGGAGTCGCGGGAACCGCAGGCGCTTAGTCAAATCATAATCTATAGGCGGGGGTGAGATCGGTTCCAGGTCAAGATCCAGAGGGGTTAATCAGGCAGACAGTCAGACGGCTAAGGTGGGTGGTGTTTATGGTTGAAACGGCGAGGGAGGTAAAAGGAAGAGGAGGAATCGGGATAGGATTTGGGAAAGAGCAGTGTTTTCAGTTTTGAGTGAAAGACCCGTGGAGAGATAGAAAGAGGTGAGGTTTTGGTGAGTTCGTAGGATGGATCTGATATTTCACGTAGTATTGGCGGGAGCTTGTTCCAGAGAGGTGGGACAGCTATGACTAGGGAGCGATTTGCAAATTTTAGTGATGAAGTGACGGAAGGTCGGAGAAGTGTTCAGGAGTGGTTTGAGCGGAGTGGTTGGACCGTGAACAGCTGACGGAGATAGCAGGGCTGGGAGGATTGGAGTATATTGTAGGTGAGTGATGAGTTTATATTCTATTCGTTCGGGTATTTTAAGTCATTGGAGAGATTTGAGGACAGGAGTGATGTGGTGGTGTTTGGGGATTTTAGTCACAGCACGGGCGAGTGCATTTTGAATGGCATGGAGGCGGTTTATTTGGGTGATGTCTATGTTTTAAAAGAGTGCATTGCAGTAATCTAAATTTACGTGGACTATAGAAGTAACGATGGTGGATGCAGTTCTGAAGTCTAGCATAGGACGAATTTTTGAAGGTCGAGGATGTGCATGAAGCAAGAGCCGGAAAGATGGGTGATGTGATCAGCGAAGCTAAGGCTTTGGTTAAAAAAAACACGCCTAAGCTGCGGACAGGAGAGTTTGCAGTAAATGTGTTGGTGGATGTAGAGTCAAGGTTGAGGAAAATAGATGGATCTGGGAAGTGGGATCTATGCAGACAAAGAACCTTAATTGCTATAGTGGTCGTGACACGAGGAACTAAGAGGACAAGACGATCAGAAGATCGGAGAGGACGCAGCGAAGCAGCAGAATGAGGCCGAAGCAGTAGATCATGCAAGTACTGTGATAAATGAAGCCTCCTGATTTATCGCTCCTGAATGGACTACTTAACGACTGCATTGAAAACATGTCTATTCAGACATAACGTTGGGATTTTGATCGTCTAGTTTTCAACCAGGTAAACATGTTTCTCATTGACACTCCATGCGAAAAGGTCTTGCTCGTGGCGCTTCGGCGTGAAAACTCCGACGCAGTATCAATGCTGTAGTCGGGAGCGCCTCTGAGTAGTAGTAGACTTCGAGAGGCGCTATAGAAATATCCGGAAAAAAATAAGTCTTGCAGTATTTTGGTTTGTGAGTAGTTTTTCCTTTTATGTTGAAAACAACAGATGTCCTTAGTTCTTCTCCGTATTATAAAATACATGCATTTTAGTGTAAAATAATCGTGTTTTAAATAACTCTCAAATCATTCTCAAATTATTTGGAGCAACATGAAGATTGAAGTTTACTTATGTGAGAAAACAGCCTCGTATATAGTCGGGATAAAGCTCTGGATTTTGCTCAAATTGTTAAAATAATTGGCTGAAAACTCATGTTTTGTCACAGACGGAATAAACATTACAATTCTATTAAGATGTAAGCTTAAGTCTCGACGCGGCTACCTTTCACAAGTTGAAATTTTAATAATAATAGCAATGATAATAATAATAATAATAATAATAATAATAATAATAATAATAATAGTAGTAGCAATGATGATGATGATGATGATGATGATGATGATGATGATGATGATGATGATGATGATGATGATGATGATGATGATGATGATGATGATGATAATAATAATAATAATAATAATAATAATAATATTCGTTTATTGATTCAAACTGACAAGCAGTAAGACTACATGTAGTAGGCTAGTAACAGGAGTCGAATTTAACTGTTAGGCAGCTTGCAAGGCGATCATCTTTCCTACTACTCATTTAACCATCGCCATTTAGGGAATGGAAGGCTGAGTCTACCTTGTGGGGCTAGCGAGTATCGAACCCGGGTTTTCTTATCTTTTCACCTTCATGCCAGCATGTTACCATTCAACCATCTCCCCGCCCCATCACCGTTGCAATGTCTCGAACTGAGTCACTGTACCTATGCGGTTTGCTTGTTGATCGGCATAGTGAACGAAACCCCTCTGCGGTTGTCATTCCCATAAACAACTAGCCACGACGATCATTTGCATGACCTTTAGCATATGTGATCGTGCCTGAGAAACACTCATAAAGTACGAAAGTTGTTTTGCAAGAAGGCGAGTAGGCATAAAATGGGTCAATTTTGAGTTTGTTGCATATTTATATTCCTCCTAGTGTTAGTTAACATACGTGAAGTCCTCATGTTTCGCCGACCAAGTAGCTTACCTGAAACAGTTATGATGCAGCTACAATGAAAACTTAATTTATCGTGTCCCCTCAACTTCGTAAGTCAGACCGGTGTAATTCTGAATGCGTCCAACCGACAGAGTAACCGATTCACTGTCAGGACAAGTAACACCGGTGCTACTTGGTGTATACATCAGACACCGGATTGGCGTCTGCAAAGATTCACGAGGTTATTGATTGGGAGACCAGCTGCAGAGAGGTTATCCAGAAATCGACAACAGCATACACACCTTTTTCTATAGCATCCAGTGTATTGATCTGGAATCTTTTTTTAGATTGATGTGGGACATAGATTATATTTGGTGTACACAGGGGAGTCAGAAGTCAAGCTTTAGTCTAGCCTATACGAATTCTATTCCACGAATAATAAATAGAACATAATTTTTTATCCGTAGAACCGAGGTAGAATGAATCCCTTGGGGTTTTGAAAACAGCTATACGAAGTAACTACTACTACTACTACTACTGCTGCTGCTGCTGCTGCTGCTGCTGCTGCTGCTGCTGCTGCTGCTGCTGCTGCTGCTACTGCTACTGCTACTACTACTACTACTACTACTACTACTACTACTACTACTACTACTACTACTACTACTACTACTACTACTACTACTACTACTACTACTACTATAATACGACTACTACTACTACTGCTGCTACTAATACTACTACTATAACTACAACTAATACGATTACTACTACTACTACTATTACTACTACTATTACTACTACTACTACTGTATACCTTTGATAACCTTATCTAAACATAGCTAAGCTTACCTGACTAGATATCCGGAACTGGTCATGGAAACACGTTTTAATGAGGCAGTTAAGCTCCTGTCAGTAGTATAACTAAATTAATTGTCAATTAAATAACACAACTTAATTATCTCTGTTGTAGGTTTAGGCAATAAGAGTTTCGAGTCCACAAGATACATGTACGCTACGTTACTACTACTACTACTACTACTACTACTACTACTACTACTACTACTACTCCTACTACTACTACTACTACTACTACTACTACTACTACTACTACTACTTCCACCACCACCACCACCACCACCACCACCACCACCACCACCACCACCACCACCACCACCACCACCACCACCACCACCACCACCACCACCACCACCACCACCACCACCACCACCACCACCACCACCACCACCACCACCACCACCACCACCACCACCACCACCACCACCACCACCACCACCACCACCACCACCACCACCACCACCACCACCACCACCACCACCACCACCACCACCACCACCACCACCACCACCACCACCACCACCACCACCACCATCAATACCACTGCTGTACCTTTGATAACCTCACCTAAACTGCCGTGGATAAATACGTCGTAGTCTATTATTAATTTGCATGTAAGATTTCCTTTGCATTGTTTGTAAGTTTCCTCTGTGTCTTTCAGTTATGTGCGAAAATAAACTGTACAGTTGTCTTACTTAATGTCAGTGCAATGAGTACGAAGCGAGTGGTGGAGTTGCCTTTGCATAATTCTTCTAATGGTCTTACTAACGACCAGCGCGTCCGTTATCGGTGGATGGAGGACTAAACCCATCAGTCATAATATTCAGCCAACTTCCTATATCAAAGAGTTTCAGTTTATAAAAATCTATTAGGAGCAGGTAAAGGCAGGTATGCTTAAAGCCCTAAAAGTTCATTCTTAGCACTTACGCTAATAGTTCGATATCACGCAGGTCTTAATCGATTTGCCATACACACACACACACACACACACACACACACACACACACACACACACACACACACACACACACACACACACACACACACACACACACACACACACACACACACACACACACACACACACACACACACACACACACACACACACACACACACACACACACACACACACACACACACACACACACACACACACACACACACACACACACACACACACACACACACACACACACACACACACACACACACACACACACACACACAACCACACACACACACACACACCAACATGAAAGTGCTACATAATTAATTAAGATTTCAAGTTGGTTCTTGCGCCATGATAATAGTCTTGGCAATAAGGTGTCCCTGGAAGCGGGAGTTCATCCCTTTAGGGACATTCTTTTGTCACCAGTTTGTGTAATGAGACGTTATCATGTTTTGTTTCTGATCTATGGTTTCAATAAACGATTTTGTCATTGTCATTGTCATATACAGACTTCAAAGTGTAGGCGTTCGTCTTGCGCTAAAATATAACTTACGTATAACAACAAAAACTGTCATGATCAAAATGGTCATCTGCGATTTTCTTGTAGTTTTCTCAGAGTCTACGCTCTACTGTAGCGGTTGAAATTTCGTCTTTGCTAGGAGACATTCATACTTCAGATTTAGAACTTATGACCTCGCGCTTGTAACAATGCAATAAATACGAAAATTAATAGCAATGTTTCTTTGCTATTATGACAAGATGTTTCAGATCACTTTCAAACATCGGTGGCATTCGGTGCCCTATAATGGAGTAAAAAACTCATCCATATTTTCATTTTTCTCTGCGTGTCTCATTTTGATGTTCGCAATGTCAGTGTGAATGCAAAATATCTTATCGCCACACATATTCCGCGTCAGGGAGACGAGCTTTCACACTGGCACCATATCAAAACCTCAAGAGCCAGGTTGTTGGAGTTGCAGTGGTTCGGTAACAATCAGGCTGCTGTACCTGTTGCATGGGTAAAACTCATTTTAGCACACGTGTGAAATACAATTATTTCAACGAAGCCTAACTGCTATAGTTCATGGAATGCATTAGCATCTCGCTAAGCTCGATATTGCTTTCCTACCTTTACCTTCTACGCCACTTTGTGGAACAATGATCTGTTTTTTTTCTGGAATTAAATATTTGTCAGATGCTATCAACGATCCGTTTGAATCTGAACGCTATCTCTGCGGGTGTAGTCTGGTTATTTATTCATTCATGCAGTGTAAACTCAAAACTCACAAAATTTCTCTTCTTTAGCGCAACTTTTGTCCCTACTTCAAGGTAAAACTTCATTTGTTTAATAGGTTCAGTAAAGTGCAATAGATCTATTAGTTACTTTTGACAGCCAAACCTCTCACAGCCAACAGACCAGAGCGATGTCTTATAAAAAAAAGACTCAGATGTAGGCCTACAGCGCATTCAGTGGCGTAGCTATCATATGTGCAGAGGGTGCGGGGCACCCGGGCCCAGGACCTCCAGGAGCCCACAGAGACATCAGACAATTTTTTGTAGACAACGGTTGAAAGTTTCTTTTACAATTAATCTAATTCACATTCCTGCGTATTTGGTGACAGATCTAATAGGCCTAGTTGTTATGTTCGAATGCATTACTTCCTTAATTTTAACTGCTTTAACATAGCCACTTTAGCCAGCAGCCAGCCATAGTACTGAACTCCTTTCACCTTGTTTTTTAAGTCTCGAGTCACGACTGTTATATTGCATAATGACGTCAGAGTTTATGTGAGCGATTACAAAATAATAATGTTAGTAATATAGTTTTAAGTTGAGAGAATGAAGTGAATTTGCAAAATTATAATCTTACGCAGTTACGCGTCAAATAATTAAAGTTAGCAGACTGTCGAAGTTTGAACTGTTATGTATGAAACACTATGTCTGCAAGTCGTAATAGGCCTAGGTCCTACGAGTATTACATCAAAACATTTAAGCGGATTTGCGAAACGTAAACGACTGAAACAGAATAAAGAAAATTACCAAAAATTTCCAGTTTCATTATCACTATAAGGCTGATTCGGCAACGGCAATTTCTGGAACTGGATCGGTACCGACAAACAGACAATAAAATAATATGTCACTGTTTTAAGTAGACTACTAGTACTATAAGTGTATAAGCCTGAGTCAATGCATGCATGCAAGTAGGCTATGCAACGTGAGTATGTGACACGTGTTAAATTCGATTGAGAAATAACTGAAATTACTTAAATTTATCCGTCTCATTCTTACAGTATTCATCTCTATTCTGTGAGTGAGATGCATTGCATGCTTAAATATCAAATGTCATTAGTTTATGTATACCCCGTACAAAACAGCTGTAGTAGGCTATTAGTAGGTCTACTGTTAAGTTAGTGAACGGAATAACTAATTTTGCTCATTGGTGGTTAATTTATCAGTATAATAGCGAAATATTACGCAATTTTATGACTGTGACCTATGACCTTGATTTAGGAATTAGGCCTAGGTGGTGGATGCCATACACGAGTCCATGACAATATTGGTAAGAATGCAAGGCTACAGGCCTTAGAGGGCCAAACAGGGGCCCACGCGGGCAACCTGCACCCAGGCCCATGAAAAGCTAGCTACGTCACTGAGCGCATTACGACAAGTTTATGGAGTTTTTTAAATAGCATTGAAATTGTTATGAAAAGGTAACCGAGCATGGGCGCCCGCAGGTGGACGCACTAAACGCACGTGCGTCCATCCACCAAATCAAATCCACACAATGAATAGCCTAGGCATCGCATCGATATTTTTGTTAAACGACAATACGGGATGTTAAAGCATTAGATCTTATCGAAATTGAAATTTACTGTACTGAAATTTACTGTACTTTTATGAGTCACTGAGTTTTTTCAGTGTATGACTACGAGCGTCGGACAGAGGACGGGTGGGGATGGGAGGGGATGGGAGGGTGTGCGTCCAATTTTCTTATGCCTGCGGGCGCCCCAGTAACCGAGTTACTCAAATGCAATAATAATAGCCTACTAGCAACTTTTGAGAAAGCGATCGCGAAAACAGCCTTTGTTCGGAGTACAAGCCTCTCGCATCCAACGGTCCAAAACGGACCGTTTCCTATGCATATACTCATAAATTGAACACGGTGAGAAGTTAATGAACTTTTTACACTATAATATTGACAGTACTGAAGAGTCAGAGCTCAAAAAGTCGTACAACGGATGCAAGACCGAATCGCTGTGATTCGGTCAACATTTTCCACAAAGAACATTCCGATATGAAACGCTGCAAACCGTCTGCGAAAGGGCCTACAATTGAAGTTGATGTTAACGATCACCTGTTGTAAAGCACGGCAAATTAATCCATTGGGTAATTAATTAAACGGTTCTATCAAACATTAGGCCTATTTATCTGGGCTTGGTCTTACACTCCTAATATACATGTAGGCCCTAATCTGTAAAGAAATAATTGACCCGCTGTGCTTCTTGCCCTTGTCATGAAATGATCGAGTATGGCCGAGAGTGAAGTAAAGAATCATTACAAGCAATGAAATCGTTTGACCGAACTTTTACCGCTTAATAAATTCAGTTGGAAAAAATAAGGTGTACGAATTTCTTTTCATAGAACTGCGTTAAACGTAACTGAGTTATAACATCGAAAAACGCCAAACCAATCTAATCCATCCCGATGACTTCTATTAAGCCGTCATCATGATACCAGAGAGTTCAATACATAGTCGCTTCGAGTGACAGCTCAATCAAAAGACATAGTCCATCGGAGAGGCAAGGTGGAAATCCGAAAGATTTGGGAAAACAGAAGAGAGGCTCGAACAAATCTTATCGTTCTATCAAATCTCAAAACTGATCTCTTTCAGCACAGGCTTAGAAATTAATTTCTAATCTTAACCTCAAGATCAGCATTGATAGAATTACTATTGCACAAATGTATTGTGCGTAATTCTTAGAAATTTACTTTGATGAGCATTTAACATGGAAGGAAAATATCGATATTTTGGTTGTAAAAATTGTCAAAATATGTTGGCATTATTTATGATCTCGCAGTAGTTTAGTCCAACAGCTAAATGTAGTAGCTACCTTGTATTACTCCTTAATCTTTCCATACCTATCTTATTTCAATATCACCTGCGCCTCAAATTACTTATGAATCTCACTTAACTCGACTCCTAATTATACGAAAGTGCTATCCGCAACATTTGTAAACTCCACTATTGTCGCAATCGAAGGTCGCCCTGTCGTATGTTTGCCGTGTGTTGATGTCGACCCTCGACTGCTTGTTCTTTTACTTGCACTTTTATTTAACGTGCCTAACTTTTCTATAGAAGATTCACGACGAACTTTGTTTAATTAATAAATGAATTTAATTAAAGAAACAAATATATACACTAACTCTACGGGAACTTCCACGTAGTATTAAAGCGTTTAGATATTAAATCGGACTATCTCAAATGTTGCTTCGTACAGCCTAACTACAGATCGTTCTTTCGCGTCAGTCTCTGAACCTGACGGACTAATACTCTGCCGCCGCCGCTGGTCGTTCCTCTCGATGTTGATCGTTCGACCGCTGTTCACACGACGCCCTCGCCAGTAGTACAAGTCCCGTATTCTCCTTTTCCTTCTGTTAAGTAGGAACTTCAGCGTGCGTCGGTCAGCCCCCTCCCCACGTCAAGCTATCGTCAATTAGTGTCAGATTGCTCCTCGAGACACGGGTCGTCGCTCGCCTGCAGCGCGGGCGGTGTCTGGTTACACCATAGCCGCGAGGTGTCCTATTACACCTTGGTTGTGTGGTGTCCGATTACACCTCGGCCTCGCTGCCTTCATTGTTGACCCAGTGGGTACTGGCTTTCGTCCGTCATCATTCCATCTCGACCGCCAACGACGATTCTATCATGATGATGATGACATCTCGTCGTTGTCGTCGATCTCCTCACGCGACACCTCCCTTCCCGGGGGAGGACAAAGCCAGTCATTGGTTCGCCTCCCGGCTGAGAATGATGTCGTTCCCTCCATCGATTTCCTCCAGACCATGTCCTCGTCGTTCCCATGAAAATACAAAATATCAGCACAGTTAGCAATTATTACTTACAGTTGTCGCGGTGCCTTACGTGGTAGTCCGCCTTCTCCTCAATCATAGTCTGGACAAAAGATCAGCGGGAATATTCAGCGCCCCAGGTCGATATTCAAAAGAACTATCGAAGTCCTGGAGGGCCAGAGCCCATCTCGCAAGTTTAGCACTTGTGGGCGTAGAAGCAGTTAGGAAAGTCAAGGGGTCGGGATCAGAATAGAGGGTGGTCCTTGACATAAAAATCCAATTCCTAAACTTCTTCAACGCAAAAATCACAGCATCCGCTTCGCGTTCCACAGTGGACCAACGCGCTTGCGTAGCATCTAATTTAGAACTGGCGAAATATATTGGCCGTTCTGCTCCATCGTCTTGAATTTGGAATAAGCAGCAACCGACTGCTTTGTCTGAAGCGTCAGTCGATAGACCAAACTCTCTGCCGTAGTCAATTGTCTGCAAACGTACAGCGTTATTCAAATCGTGCATGAATTTATCTAGCGCCTTTTGGTGATCAGCTCGCCAGGGTATCTTAACAGGCACCGATTTCTGGGTCGAGTCAGTGGGAATTCTGACTGACACTGTTCTGGCACGATTATCTAGACAGGTCAAGAGCAATCTGCTATGAAGGTCGTCCGGGACAGCGCAAGAGTCGAATACCCTTTCACAATGCACAAAGAAACCAGGGATCCGCGCATGGTCGCTTGGGAATCTTGGCAAGAGTCCTCGCAAGCTTTCACTATACGTCTTCATTCGTCCCACGACCGAATGCCTTAAGCCATAGTCCCTTTCGTCTCTGAGTCTCCTCTCCGCGTCCCTTTCCTCTCGGACCTCTCTCTCTCTCTTCTCTGCCTCCTCCTTTTCTTCTCTCCTCCGCTTCTCCTCCTGAAGCCTTAATTTCTCTGCTTCCTCTTTCTCTTCTCTCCTCAATCTTTCCGCTTCCTCTTTCTCTCTCCTCCGTTTCTCCTCCTGAAGCCTTAATTTCTCTGCTTCCTCTTTCTCTTCTCTCCTCCGTTTCTCCTCCTGAAGCCTTAATTTCTCTGCTTCCTCTTTCTCTTCTCTCCTCCGTCTCTCCTCCTGAAGCCTTAATTTCTCTGCTTCCTCTTTCTCTTCTCTCCTCCGTTTCTCCTCCTGAAGCCTTAATTTCTCTGCTTCCTCTTTCTCTTCTCTCCTCTGCTTCTCCTCCTGAAGCCTGAGCTTCTCAGCCTGCTTTTCCTCTAGCATTCTGAGTCTCTCTGTTTCCTCCTTTTCTTCTTTCCTCAACTTCTCCTGAAACCTTAATCTCTCAGCCCGCTTCTCCTCAAGCAGCCTGCTCTCCTCTCTACTTATCCTGAGCTTCTCAGCCTGCGTCTCCCCAAGGAGCCTGAGTCTCTCTCTTTTCTCTTTTAGTCTCCTCTCTCTCTCTTCTTCGATCCTTCTCTGCCTTTCCTCCTTCTCTTCCTTTCTCCTCTCCGCTCTCTCCTCAAGCAGCCTGAGTCTCTTCTCCGCTTCCTCTCTCTCTTCTCTCCTCTGCTTCTCCGTTTCCCCTTTTTCTTCTTTCCTCAGTTTCTCCGCTTCCTCTCTCGCTTCTCTTCTCTGCCTTTCTTCTTTCTCTTCTAGTCTCTCTCTTTTCTCTTTTTCGATCCTTCTCTGCCTTTCCTCCTCCTCTTCTTTTCTCTTCTCCGCTCTCTCCACTTCCTTTCTCTCGTATTTTAATCGTTTGAGTTCGACTAGCTGCCTCTGCACTGTCGTGTTAATAATGCTATCTAGGCTACCTGCGATTACTTCCTCACTTACTTCTGGCGGGGCCTCCCGTCCAGAAACAATTATTTCAGCGCTAGCCTCTCGGAGCTGGTTCATATTCATGGGATCCAATTCCTTCTCTCCTAGTCCCATCTTTATCAGATATGCGACTAGTCTGTGATGGGGTATGTTCCGCACCATCATCCTTTTCCATGCCGACAACTTATCCATATCCAACAGTCCGCTCACTAATAGAAAAAGATAAGTAAGTTAGAGGAGAGTCACCGCTGGTCAAAAATCAAAGAAAACAACGTCCTAAAATCTACCAGAATACAACAAGAACAGAACTGAGCAAAAGGAGCTACGCAAAAGCCTCGGCTATTCGCACACCAATCCTCATCCAGACCTCAACCGCAACCTCACAGATTACCACGACTACCAGTAAGGACTTACCCTCTGATACGTCGAGCGAGCTCCGTCTTTTGGTATCTTGGCTGATCCGCTGTCCTCCGTTGCCACTCCCGTCCGTCGTTGCTAGCGATGGTCGGTCGTCCGTTGGCGCTCTTGTTCCTCGTCCTTGCCTGTTGCTGTCGGTTCCTTCGAGTCCTTCGTCTTCGGAGTCCGGCACTCGATTTCTCCAGTTGCGAAGGGTTGTATTCGCCGCTGGTCCCGATCTGTTGAGATTCCTCTTTCCGTTTCCGGTTCCGCTTTTCGTCGTGACGTCTTCCGTTGAAAATCCTGTCGACTGCGCCAATGTCGCGATCGAAGGTTTCCAGTCGGTTGTTTGCCGTGGCTTGATGTCGACCCTCGACTGCTTGTTCTTTTACTTGCACTTTTATTTAACGTGCCTAACTTTTCTATAGAAGATTCACGACGAACTTTGTTTAATTAATAAATGAATTTAATTAAAGAAACAAATATATACACTAACTCTACGGGAACTTCCACGTAGTATTAAAGCGTTTAGATATTAAATCGGACTATCTCAAATGTTGCTTCGTACAGCCTAACTACAGATCGTTCTTTCGCGTCAGTCTCTGAACCTGACGGACTAATACTCTGCCGCCGCCGCTGGTCGTTCCTCTCGATGTTGATCGTTCGACCGCTGTTCACACGACGCCCTCGCCAGTAGTACAAGTCCCGTATTCTCCTTTTCCTTCTGTTAAGTAGGAACTTCAGCGTGCGTCGGTCAGCCCCCTCCCCACGTCAAGCTATCGTCAATTAGTGTCAGATTGCTCCTCGAGACACGGGTCGTCGCTCGCCTGCAGCGCGGGCGGTGTCTGGTTACACCATAGCCGCGAGGTGTCCTATTACACCTTGGTTGTGTGGTGTCCGATTACACCTCGGCCTCGCTGCCTTCATTGTTGACCCAGTGGGTACTGGCTTTCGTCCGTCATCATTCCATCTCGACCGCCAACGACGATTCTATCATGATGATGATGACATCTCGTCGTTGTCGTCGATCTCCTCACGCGACAACTATGGTGACAGTACTCAGCCGTCAGTCTAGGAATACTGCTATTTGACTCGATTAATGAACTGCAGATCTTTATATTTAGATTTAGATTTAAAAGGAAACTATTATCTGACAATTTTATTAGGTATTTCATATCTGAACCCGGAATTACTTGGTTCGTGGGTCGACTCCTTGAAGTTTCTTGCCCACTGAGGTAATTTCCCTGCCTTCTGTAGACTAAATATTTAAAACACAGTTTAAATGGTTTTTGATGGAATCACAGAGTATGTAACATATGATGAATGGTTAATTTTTTTGGCAGGCCTATAATTAATATTTATGTATGCACAACAGCACAAACATCACCTTGTTCATTACTCCACCCTAGCACATTTTCTTTACTGATTTCTATTCATGCTTTGATGGTCAGTGTTACTGTTTATGCAAACAGAAATGAGAAAGGGGCGACCCTGCCAACGGGTTTACCCGTTGACACCCATGAACTTCTGCAAAAATTGGTAAAATGAATTTGTATTTGCTGATCAGTAGAAATAATGAATTGAATTGAACTGAGGATGAAAGAGATTAGATACAAGATTTTATAGAACTATCTGAACTAGAAAGTTAAGTCCAAAGTGTGGACGACCCACTAAGAAAGACCGAGAACCCAAAAATGTTCGGCTCTTAAAATGTTCACAGTACTTGATCAGTAGCCCTATAGGTGCCTAAATGTTGAAAGTCAATATATGTTTTAGAAGTTTAACTTTGAATATAACTACATGAACAATTATTATAGTTAATTTTACTTTTGTCAGTTTGAACTTCTGAATAAATTAACTTCAGTTTTTTTACGTAGAGTTAACTGTTGAAGGCATTTACTGTTGTTAACAAGTGTTGAAAATGTAGGTGAATGCTAGGTGGAGAAAACTGAATTTCGTGTGAGGACACCACAGCCTCGGCCATCCACTCAGATGGACGGAAATCATTGCTCGCAAAACTCTCGCATGATCTTGCTCACCTTTGTGTCCAAACAACCAGAGTCTTCTAACTGTAATCACTTCCGACACTGGAATATGCATCGTGCGGTCGTAAATTTCAGCTTCGGTGACGTGCGCTGTAAGGAATGTGCGCTATTTTCCTGAAGCATCAGCGAAGGGAGGTATCCAGCTTCGTCTCCATGTTCCTGGCAAGCGTCCAGAATTCTTCTTCATGACTGAGCAAGGGCAATATAGATGCCTTAAACAGGCAAAGTTTAGTGTCCAGCCGAAGAACGCACATGACCAGCTACACTGAAGTACCGAACTACTTTGAAATACGCTGAAATTTACGGTACCATTCAAAATTTCTTCTCTAGTTATGACAGGCCTTCGGTGTTAGCCTGTCTTAGATCACAGTTTTGGCATCCCTATGCAAAGTTCTGATTGAGCCAACGACCGAATATTATGGGTTATGTAGGCAGCACCAACAGACATACGAACCGTATAATTATATATTCGTTTATTGAGAAGAAAAACAATCTGACAAAAACGCAGAAATGTTTACATGAGTGATAATAGATAATTAAAGTTCATTAGAAAATTTTAGAATAAACTAGTAAATATTTTTATACAATGATCTGGGAATAAATTGAGAGTTGTCCTTGGGTGGGAGGTATGGTTGTGTGCTCTTGGTCGTAGTTGGTGAGAGGAGAGGGGTCGGAGTGGAGGTAGGAATTGGTGAAGTACATGCTGAGGGTTGTGTAGTATGGAGAAAAGGAGTTTCGCATCGGCCATATTGGCAAGTTCAGAGACTGTTGGAAAGGATTGTTCTACGTAACCTAGGCGTTTGGCTCTTTTAAAGAGTTTTTCCAGGCGTTCTTTATCGGAAGCCAGGGTAAGACCCTACCAGGATGGGGGAGGCATATAGAAGTTTAGCAACAAACGTGAACACAGACAGAGCCCGTGTCAGGCATGTTTTAGAAGTTCATCGATTTTGATTGTGCGCGATTTGGTCACACTCGAAATTAGAGTAAAAGGCTGCGGTAACCGTGGGAAGGGGAGAATGCGAGGGATGGGATCGCAAAATTCAGCTGGCACTGTCATTTGGAAGCTAAGACTGGTGGGTAGATAAAAAAACTCCCTCAGACTCCACCAGGCTGAAATATTGTTTTCCTTGAAGACTATGTTTCGGAATGATGTATCCCCTATTGAAATGGAGTCTCCTCATTTGTGCTGCTAAGTCTCTAATTTATAACCACCCTCGAAATTTTGTCATTTATTTTATATAGAATTTAAGATAAATATATTATTTAAAAATAATAGACTCCTACGCCTTCATTAGTTCAATTGGATGTGAAATAAATTCCTGTGACACATCGTGTAGCAAGACTTAATAATACCACGAGGATGTTGAGCGCGTTTTTGCAATGCTCTTAAGACCCGGCGAAAACGGTGTCCCGTCCTTAGTGCGCAGGATAAAAGCGCGCCGTCAATTGCGCGCCGTCAAAAGCGTGTCGTAAATTGCGCGCCGTCAATTGCGCGCTGCAGAAAATGCTCGTCAATTGCGCGCCGTCGAAAGCGCGTAGCATAGACTATAATTATTGTCCCCTTGAATGATAAACTTCAAACCATTTCCCACATCGATTGATTAAATTTTTTTAATAATTATTAATTGACATACGCTATTAATGTGTGTGCTCACTAGAAGACGGCAATTACTATACAGTTGGTCAGTGAATAATTATTAAGCACATTTCTAGCTTCTAGTTTCAGTTATATTTTCATCAATAATCCAGCTTCTAGTTTGAGCTCTATTTTTATCGGCCATCCAACTTCAAGTTTGAGCTCTATTTTCATCGCTCATCCAGCTTCTAGTTTGAGCTATATTTTCATCGGCATTCAACTTCTAGTTTGAGCTCTATTTTTATTGCTCATCCAGCTTCTAGTCTGAGCTATAGTTTCGTCGACCATCTAACTTTTAGTTTGAGCTATATTCGTAAAGCCGGGTTTTAGCGGAAATAATTTCGTATTATTTACACTGCTTGAGCGGTTAAAATATGTCATAGTAAAATTCAAACTAGAGGCTGGATGATCGATGAAAATGTAGCTCAAACTAGAGGCTGGAAGCTCGTGAAAGGTAGTGAACCATTTGTCGTCGAACCGTCTCGATGTATGCGCGTTATTGTCGGCGTGCATTTGTCTTGCGCGCAATTGACGGTGAGCGCTTTGACGGTGCGCGCTTTTGACTATAGTTTCGTCGACCATCTAACTTTTAGTTTGAGCTATATTCGTAAAGCCGGGTTTTAGCGGAAATAATTTCGTATTATTTACACTGCTTGAGCGGTTAAAATATGTCATAGTAAAATTCAAACTAGAGGCTGGATGATCGATGAAAATGTAGCTCAAACTAGAGGCTGGAAGCTCGTGAAAGGTAGTGAACCATTTGTCGTCGAACCGTCTCGATGTATGCGCGTTATTGTCGGCGTGCATTTGTCTTGCGCGCAATTGACGGTGTGCGCTTTGACGGTGCGCGCTTTTGACGGCGCGCTTTTGTCCTGCGCTAAGGACGGAGTGCCGGCGAAAACAAATACGTTGTTGTATAATTCAGAAACTGGTCCTACTATCAAGTGCCCATGGAAATGCCGGCAGGCTAATTTTAGTGGTATGTTGAGATCGGCTGTGCTTAATCAGAAGTGTGCTCTTACAAGAAACATTTTTGCATGGTCTCTGGGCACTTGATGGGGCCCATATGGGCTCTATGCGGATCCCATATGAGCATGTTGGTCCAAGGTAAGCTCCACTTGGGCATACTGACAGGGTATTTACATGGACCATGAGAGATATATTTAGTTGCGTAAAGCACCACATTTGTGGAATAGTTCAAAATTGGTGTCATGGTTAAGGCTAAATATGACGAGTCATGAAGTAGAACAATTAATATAGCGCATTTTTAAGTATCTCACAAAAGGGCTTTCTCTGTGCTAGCCTATAATGATGTTAAATGACATCAGCAGCTACATTGGTAGCAAAATAATGCACAGCAAACTGGAAAGAGTCACCAATGGTGAGCCAACGCATACACGTCATGTATTCATTTCGCACATAAGGAATATCCAGGAATATATAGTAAAGTATTGTAAAGGACAGTAGCCTCGTCTCTAAGAGATAGCTGCTTCTTTCTGTGCTGAGAAGCTAAAAAATCTGTCAGCAATTGCTCGACTTTGATAGATTTTGATTTTCTGCATCTCATTTCTTTTAAGTTGAAATCGCTTTTCCCTGTCATCTTGATCTAAACATGAGCACTTGACCCTGTTTTAACAACGATTTCTCCACGAATTCATTGATGGACTACAATCAGTTCTTATACCACTCGGCGAAAGACTGCGATACAGCGTTGGATGACGCATTTCTTCAAGGGATCAAAAATGCTGTGGTCACGCCATCGCAGATGAAGCCAGGACTGGATCCAAACGATATTTGCATTAAATGACTGACATAGCTAGCTATAGCATGATCCACATTTCAAAGGTTATTGAGAGAATCGCGGCTTAACAAATTGACTATGAAGATTTCTGGTTAGTTTAATTCAGTAGTAGGGGCCTAGACCTACTTTGTGGGATGACGGATCTTTTGTTGGTAACCGTTGATACATTTCTTTTCATCTGAACCACAGTTCAGACGGTTTCTTCCCTAGCACAACTATTGCCAAAGCAAGGCTAAATAATTCCTAATATTCGACATATATTCTTCCCTCAGGCAACTTTGGCCAGAACATTCTTGCTATATGAACACAATTTAAGAAAACACAATATCTTCGAACTTTTTTATTCGAAAATCAACATTGAATAATCTGTTTCTGTTGTCTTAATTAACAATGCTGCGATTTCAGAAACATAGTTTGCATTTGAGTTTGGCTTCGATAGCTCATTTAACAACAAAAGAATTGTTGTTATTCACTGTCATAGTTCCATATAATATCGCATTGTATGCGCACAACCGCGCGCGTGTTTGTGAGAGCTTATAGAAAAGGTTGAGCGGCTGAATAGTACTGATCACTTTCGATCTTCAGGCAATTGCATTAGTCACTGTTAGTATTCTGAGATATATAGAGTAAGTAAGCAAGCATGATGTAATTAGCATTTAGCTGAATATGGCACACATTCTTGTCTTATAATGATCGATTACAATCATAATTTTATTTAAAATATATTATAACAAGAACAAATATAACAGACGGGTTTCACAACGAAATGTAACTAAAGATATATCGATAACAATTAATTTTAGACAGTTTAGATTTAACAAAGTATGACATCGCTTGAAAACAGAATGCTTGAAGCTGTTCCAAGACCCCGTCACGGTTCTAAGAGCAAGGGCAAGCATGATTAGCTCTGGGGCAGTACGCTGAATTTGGATATCTGCACGAGCCATCGTAATACACCGGATTTTCGGGTATGGTCGGAGGACAGTTCTTGATGGTCCTTTTGCAGTAGATCCGACCATTAGAAGCATAAGTAGAGTGAGTGACTTCACAGGCGCAGATCGTCGTGCAGCAACCGGTATAGCATGGAACCCAGTAGTATCGTCCGTTGTATTTGCTGTGGTATTTTACATAGTTCAGACAATAGTATGGATAGTGGTTGTCGCGCTTTGCCCTTGGATGATCCACATCTAAGATTAACCAGATATACGAGCATACATGTATAAGAATACCAAAGTACATAAAACATTTACGTATAATTACTAGACAAAGCGAAGGGACCTTCATTCATAGTCTTTACATACGCAGCATACGCTACATACCTATAGTAAGCAGATGCGAAAGGGTTAAAGAAGACGCTACATAAGTATCAACATATGTAGTTTACTCATAAAAACGAGCATACATTGATGCCTATAAATGGAAAACTGTGTATTAATACCTACGTGCATAAACATATACAAAATTCTCCACATCTAAATCCTTAGATCTTGCCTTATAATGTCCTTAGATCAGCTGATGACAGAGACAGACAGACAGACGGACAGACAGACAGACAGACAGACAGAAGAAAGGGATAAAGTTCTTTCTAGTTCAAATGCTTTAATAACTTCGACTACTTCCAACAGTCCGCTCTCTCTCTCTCCCTACCTACCTCCCTTCCTCCCTTCCTTCCTTCCTCCCTCCCTCTCTCTTTCTCTCTCTCTGTCTGTCTCTCTGTCTGTCTCTGTCTCTCTCTCTGTCTCTCTCTCGTTCTTATACTGACGTCATCTGGAAGTATGAGATCTCCTTTACCGTGATCTATCTTATGCATTGAGTGTCGAAATTTTTACCTGCTGCACCAGATTTCTGTTATTTCTCGTTCTTTAACTATTGGTACCAAAGGCACACTCGTCCATGCATTTTTTCAGCAGAACGCCTACACTTGATTTCAGTAGTATAGTATAGCATATGCTGGTTTCAAAATTATAGGTCGAGAAACTAAACCGTCCGTTTCAACAAGCTTTAAGGATAGCTGACAAACCGAAATGGAAAGTGAGAATGATAAATCATTGGTCGAGGACTTACTGGTTTCATTAAAACCAGAGCCTTTGTCTACATTTCCATCAATGCAGGAAGGATAAAGCCAGTAGACGGAGATTCCCTTGCACGTTTCCCTGGCAGTTTTACCCAGGAACGAAGTGTCGGCTATCGGAGTATCAGAGACAAGATACACGAGACTGACGGCGTCTTTCAGATCCTACATTAATTTATAAGTCATTGCATCCTACATTTAAAACACTGTTTAATGTAGTCTTTGAAAACTATGTAGTAACCGTAATCTAAACATCACAACTCTCGATAACCAAGTCAAAATTTGTATGTACACATAAATTTATGTAAATATGTAGACATGTATATGTGCATGTATGTAGGCATGTACGTAAATCCGTGTCAGCGTGTGCATGCATGTTTGTCGGTACTTGCATTCACGTAAGCTTATGCATGCTTTTATTTAGGTATATGTTTCAAAACACTCAACCTAATGTGAATTACTCGCTATATATATATATATATATATATATATATATATATATATATATATATATATATATATATATATATATATATATATGGGTCATTATCCGAAATGTTACAAATTTCGTCTCCGAAAAACAAAAAAAAATTTTTCCCCCAAAATTGGTTGCAAGTGTTTTTTTAGTCATGTACATAGTTAAATTTAACTAATTTGAAAGAAATCCACTATATTTTTAATCATAAGTTAATTTTTTTCAGAAATTATAAAGTCAAAACTCTTCTTTTTTCATTGAAATCCGCCCTTTTTGTGTAATCATATTTAATCACGGGAACATGAAATATTCCTCTGGTGCTTATAAAATGGCAATTTCTTAAAAGCAGATGATGCCAGCATTAAGTAGGAATACAATAGGCCTTTCCTTCACATAATATATTAGTCTGGTGTCAAGAAATTAAGACATTTTTCTAAATTATTTAAAAAAAGAAATATAATTTTCAGCTGCAGAAAAAAATCTGTGCAGCATTAGCTATAACTGTATGTTATATGCATTAGATACAAGTTGGACAACATTATAAGAGTTGATAGTAAATTCTAATTACTTGCAATTTATTTTTATGTCAAATAATTCACAAACAATGCATGTAATTCACTCTGAGCAATGCGTCATTACCATCCGAGACAAGATGCGACTGTCATGAGAAAATAGCAAAAATCTGATGAATTCGGATGGTAATGATGAAAAACAACCGCGAATGGTAATGACAAAATGATGAAATTTAAAACAGCCGTCAAACATTTTCACGTGAATTACTCCATCAGATAAGTAATTTCAATCAGTTCAACAAAAGCGACAAATAAAAGAAGTTGTCAATGTTGTAATCTACCTAAACCAGGAAATACAACACTAGATGGTAATGAAGCAGAAATTTACTTTTCTTGTAATTTGGAACACACAAACTTAAATTAAAAATAAAATATTAGGAATTTCAACACAAATCTGTGTGATTCCATTAATAGTTGACAATATCTCGTTCTTGATGCTTTTCTTTTAGTAAGTAAGCACGTTCTGTAAAAGTTATAGGCTTCCCAAAAATTGGGATGGCTATGATGCTTATTTCTATGGACAAGTTTAAATAGGTCCAAAAAGAAAGAAATATTATGAAAATGAGTCTAACAGCTTAATTATTGCATATGCTAGCTACTAATTAATCAAAATAATATATCTTTCTTACAGGTTGTAATGGAATAAATTTGCGTAAAAGCTTAATTTAATGCATTGTACACCGTCTCGGACATTGGATGGTAATGATATTTTGTATACATTTAGTACTTTTTTTCAAAATTTCCAAAATCTAGCAGCTAAACAATGATGGGAAATGTTAATCTGCTCATTCTTTGAAGGACAGGCAAAAAAGTTGAAGAAATTATCGAAAAAACTCAAAAAACCAGCATGGGACATCGATTCTGCACTTTTCGGATAATGACCCATATACGTATATATGAAGGTAAAGCGACTGAGAGGTGAAACTTACAAGGAGTTGAAGATTATACATATGGCCTGTGTACTTACAGCTGTATCTGGTCCATTGATCTTCGATGGATCCATTGCGTTGGTTCTGTTCAACGCAGACAAATAGCAATTGGTCTTGCCTTCACTTACGATCTTCACTAGTTGAATGTCCTGTAATTGAGACATTGAAATTGTTTTGGAAATCAGTGCTAATTCAAAGTTCTGTTCTCGTTTAAACGGGTTGTGATTGAACCTCTGTCTAAATTAAAGTCTATATTTGCAAGAAAGAAAAACAAAAACCAAGGCTCGAATTTGTTAGAATGGTATATTTACGTCTCGCAATTTTTAAATAGGCCTACCAGAACCACGCAGAATTTTTATATCAGTCCACATCGCAACTGTTCCTAGAAACTGAAGCTTTTGCATGAGGACAATCTATGGTGCTCCTTTGAGTAATTGCAGAACTTTTTGTTACAATTAGGCTCTATTGTTCGTCTGGGTGTTGTATATTCTTGAGGACGATCACTGTTTTATACTGTACGAAATGCCTGCTTGAAATGCAGAATAAAGACGTAAAACAAAAGGCTGTCTAAACCTTGTTAAAGTCGTTGACGATCCAAGCATCGTGTGAAGGACTGGAGACATGGTACTGAACAACGTTTTCATTCGGGTCACTGGTCACATCTTGCTTGCTGTTGTCCCCCAGCTTCATGGTGTACTGTTCATAGAGAAAATCACTCAGGACCGTTAACGTTTCTAAGATTTTGATTACTAGGATAATTAAAGTTGTGAACGAGAAAATTGTCATAGTAGTAGAAGCCATAAATTAGTTAATGTTTAAAATTTTCCGAATAAAAAAGAAACTATAAAACTGCAAGATTCCTAATCCCGTGCTTTCAAAAGTGTCTTGTTCAGATGAATACTTTCATCGCCAAGGTGGTGCTTGAAGCAATTTTAAATAGATTTAAAAACGAGGTGCAATATAAAAATTACTTGACGTTGTAACGAATTTCAAAAGTCTTTTATATGTCACAGTGTAGAGTACACTACTTTTAACTCTATCCCCAGTTGTCTATTCATACGCTTTTGTTGTGCATGTTGTCCTTATTAAAGTAGTCAATAAATCCAAATCTGAGATGGTGAGAAGAATTTGTCTAGGATAGTTACCCAAGAAGCTTGAACGCGCAATCGTTGGATAATATACCGAGCGCGCACAGACCAGAGTGCAGCTGCAAAGTCATTTAGCTCCATTATCATCAATCTGCTTAACAATGTGCATTTTAATAAGATGTATTTTGGATTATGTTATTAAAAATTAAGAACAAATGAAACTAGCGGAAGGTATACCTGGATGATATCCATCTGAGCTTTGGTGAACATGTACATGCCAACCAAGATGGCCGCCAGAATGATTGCTACGGCCAAAATGCTACTAACTGCGATGATCACATACTTCTTGGTCTTACGTGGTGGAGCCGCAGCTTGTGTCTACAATGACACCATCATTTAACTTCCTTTTGGTAAAAAAAAAGATTGAATCAGATCATCACTTTCATAATTAACCGAAGCTTATTAAAATCCATTTTAAAATTTTTAAATATTAAATATTCATGCAGAAATTGGTTTTAGTTGTCACATATCAACGCGCATTAGTTGAACGATACCTGTGTAAAGACAACAGCTGGGATGTCTTCTGTCTTCTTGTCGTCTGACATCTTGAAGAGCACAGGCATAGCACGAAGAAACTTCGATGATCTGTTGAGCTGGACCGGAACCCGACTTCTGTAGTAGACGGTGGATGATCGAAGTCACCAGATGAACTTCTCGACGTCGCTTCAAGACCTCACGGTTGACTGCAAAGTACTCCACCCAGCATTGGTCTTTTATAGTCCTCATTCGGGAAGTTCCTCGTTGTAAACTACATGGATGAGTTATGGGCCTTTTGTTCATGTTCAGCATGTTGGAAACATTTCGTCAAAGAAAGTTATTTTGATTCTGCAAAACAAGTTTTTTTAGATTGGCTGTAGAATGAATGAGGTTCCCTTTGTATCTTTCTTAAACGCATGGGCCTGATCGTTGAACTTACCATCTAGGCATATAGCACGTGCTTTAGTTAAGAAATTTCGCCTGCGAAATAGTCGATGAATGATTGCCCTGTTTGATTTTTTTCCATGGCCGCTTTGACAGTCCAGTCCACCACTACTGATGTGAAGATAATGTTTCTAATATGACTTCGAAGTTCATGACGCCATTTGGCTCCGCAGTAACGAGTTGTCTTCTATCACTCAGTAGATAAACATTTAGGTATAATTGTATTATCACTGTTCCTTGTATAATGGGAATGAATATCGGCGTTGGGTTTTAAATAGACATGAAATATAAGTGGAACATCCAAATTGTACATACAACTATGAACAACATAATTATGATACTTGAAATTTGCATAGTTCTGTTAAAGGAAGATTTTGGTTCTCTGTAGGTACTATAGCAGCTATGAAGAGGAAGCTAGGAATGATTTTGGTTAATTTGTAGCGATTTTAATGCAGTTGGGTGTCTTAACCATTTGAAACTCATGCGATGTTATGTAAGGCCACATTAGGCTATATGTTATTTTTAGTCTTGTTATATTAATATCCCTTTTCCATCTAGTTGGGTTGAAATATATATATATATATATATATATATATATATATATACATATAACATATTAGCTTATATATATTGACTTATATATACATATATAATAATATATATTAGACCATCCAGATAACTCTGTTACAAACATTTGTGTGTATGAATGTATTTATGTTTGTATGCAGCAGAACACTCAATATAGCGCATTTTAAGTACCTTACGTTACATCTCTTATATAATTTCCGAGTTCTCTGTGTCGATAAACGCTCTAGAATGTATGGAATCCTCCCTCCCTCCCTTCCGGCTTATGGCACACGATCTGACGGGAGGTTGAGGGGGAGGAGAAGCAAAGACGAAGGGTGAAGATTGATTGGCCTAAACGGTATGCGGACGTTTCGTCTCCGGACGATTCGTCACGGACGATTCGTCCGAGGACGATTCGTCACGAGGACGTTTCGTCCCAGGACGATTCGTTCTAGGACGAATCGTCAGAGGATAAAACTCGAGACACTAATGTTATAACTCAACAAATCTACCAAAGTGACAAACAACAAAGGATCGATTGTCTAATGCTAAAACTCAGCAAATCTAACAAAAGATCGATTGTCGAAAAAGGACATAGTTACATACTAAAAGAGAAAACAGACTATAGCCGAAAAAACGATAGTGTCATCGTCAATAAGCTTACAAGTTCCAGTACTTAAAAGTTGTCCAAGTTGTGAGAGAGATGGGCTATTGCACGAAGATATGTAAGAACATTTGTTCTG
Source organism: Allolobophora icterica (assembly GCA_963556255.1). NCBI lineage: Eukaryota > Metazoa > Annelida > Clitellata > Crassiclitellata > Lumbricidae > Allolobophora > Allolobophora icterica. The sequence continues at coordinate 37,542,890 of OY744610.1, read as the reverse complement.
TTATGGCCCTGAACCGCACGCCTAACTCTCCCAATCAAATTACGGTACTTCTTTACAGAGACCTCTTTTAAAGACGGTCCATTTACGCAACCCTCGTGACGAACAGTGCGTGACGACTCGTCCGGAGACGAAACGTCCCCAAACCGCCTAAAACATCGATTAGTCACGTGCAATATGGGGCAAATACTCCATTATTCGTAAATAGTCCTGGATTAGCCTAAATAGCCTGTGTAGCCTAAATACTCAATTTTTCGTAAATAGTCATTATTAATTTCTTCTAATAGTCCACAAGACCATGGCCAGCTTTATATTGCATTGTCGCGTTCAAGAAGCAGAGAAAACATCAAAGTACTCATCAAGAAAACCGACCGCCAAGGCCATTTGCTAAATGATGCTCGAATTTTCACTAGCAATGTCACTTATAATCAATCATTCCAATAAAAAATTCTTTTCTCTTCCAATCAATCCATTCATTTTCTTTTTCAACCCGTCATATGACGGGCAAATACTCTAGTATATATATATATATTTGCCCGTCATATGACGGGTTGAAAAAGAAAATGAATGGATTGATTATATATATATATATATGTATATATATATATATATATATATGGTAGGCCAAGTCTTAGTTAGAAATGAAGTAGACTACACTGGACGATACTCTGCTCCTCCATATTTAAGGAGAGCTCCGGATCGTTCAGTAAAAACTCAGATATGCAAACATTGTGTAAACCTTTCCTAACCAATAAAAGATTTGCTTTCTCATCTCAAAAATAAATATTCTGATTTCACAATACCTCATAGATTCTAACTCATAGGCGTCAATCGCAAAATGAGACTTGTTCTCCTCTCCATTGGGTCTGACTTTTGTGTGTGTTTTTTGTGTGTAGCTATACCAGGTCTTAGCCAGCCGTAGTATATCCAGACCTATACAGTTATGATGAGTCTGGTCTTTTCCTCCGGATAACCCACTTATGGAGATTGAACTGATTCACTGAATGTCTAAAGAGAGCTGTTTTCTACAGCAAGAACGTCCTTGTGTTATTTTTCGATCAACTATACACATGCGCAGAATAAAAAAACCTTGAAAGTGTAGCTATATTTAAATTGTATTGTATTGTATTGTATTTAAACATTTATAAAGCGCCTCTAGTAGGGTGAACCGTTCAGAGGCGCTCCCAGTGCGCAAGGCCGAGAGAAAAGAAATAAGTCTTGAGGAAAGTAAAAGAAGATGAGGGGTTACTTATTAAAATTAAAGAGCGAGTAGAAGGAGACAGTGTATTCCAGAGAGAGGGACCAATTGAGGCAAAAGATCGGGACTGAGCCATAGCTGTTCTAGTACGAGGAACTGAGAGATCAAATCTGTTTGAGGAGCGAAGTGGACGATGCGAAGAGACAGAAAGAGGCCGGTGAATTACATCAATTAAATATTTGGGGGCGAGACCCCGCTGTGTCTTTGACACCAGAATAAGGATTTTAAACTTAATACGTGCAGAGAGAGGAAGCCAGTGCAGTTTCTCAAACATGAAGGATGAAATGCGTGAGTAGCGTGGCAGACGGGCAATTAATCTCGCAATTAATCTCGCAATTAATGCTCTGGTTACAGACTTTGTCAACATGTTTGTCGTCTTTCGAAGCGGCCATCGAACAATTCGTTCATGCAAGATCTATGTTGCGTAGACAGCCCTTAAAGGCGTATTTATGGGTCGCCTGTATGCTTCTTTTTTATCAGGGGATTGGCTGGGGCAGAGTGTATCGTTCGATTCATTTTCTCGAAGTTTTTTCATCAACGTGTTTCATAGCCTACCATCTGTATAAAATTGATGTCCTTAGCCATTGAATTCTGAATAGCTTTGAATAGTCTGGGTTCGAGATAGTCGAATTTATAGGGTATTGGACTGCCAATCAATAGTTTGGGGTTAACATCCCTACAAAGAGAGATAATATATGAAGATTATTGTTTCACTTAGACCTCCTAAAGTGAGTTTACTGACCGTATACATGTATACATGTCAATAGGAAATTCAGATAGCGAGGAAGAGGACTGGTTACCCGCCATTATAATAATAAGCTGAGGCATTTCACGGCTTGCTAAAGGTGCTGCTCCTCATCGTCTCGTCTTTCAGATTACAGATTCTGCATTTCGAATAAGATAATTCTTGTGCTTTGGCTCTTTCTAGACTGCTTATGTTAGCTTCCCGCTATTTTAATACACTCTCGTCTTTAAAGCGTTAAGCTACAATCCAAAATACGGAAACATAAGAGAACTTCGTCGGTTGAAATATGATACTTGACTACAAACTGCTATTGCTGTACATCAGTGTTTAATCTAGTCCCCCTCTTCTGGGAGGGGAAACAAGGTTTCTGGGGGGGGGGTGGGAGACCAACGAATTTACAAAAGATTTTTGTCTGTAATTTCAACCATCGTGAAAAAGTTTCAGACTTTTCCTAATTTCATCTGCGACCGATGTTGAACTTTTTCTACAGCAATTACTCTCTCAAAAAGTTGATGACTTTTTTCTAGGAAATCATCTCTCTGGGGGGGGAACCATGTATCCACATGTATCCTGGGGGAGGGAATTTTCCTCCCTACAGGTCTCTACATTGTAATATTGCTGGCCTCTGGGGAACATCAATCCTGGGGGGGCATTTCCCCCAAAAGACGTCTAGATTAAACTCTGGCTGTACATATATATGACTAAATCGGATTGAAGTTCGTTTCTCTTGATTTTTTGTCCCCTATTATTTTAAATGTTTAACTTAATCACATTTCGTAATCAGGTCAATATCCAGAAGATAAGTCCGAAAGTCAGAGAGGATGATTTTTTCAATAATCTTTGCCCACAATGATACTTATTCATAAGTTGACCCGGACTTTGTGCATGTCTCATTCTTATTTTCACGTGTCAATGTAAGTGTAAATCAGCGAAATCTGTTAGCATATTCCCAAATCCCAACACGTAGGCCTATAGCAGTTCATAAATACTTAGGGCTTAGGGTTAGGGTAAGTGTAGCCTTTGCATTTTGTGCGATTAAAAAGCTATACTTACGAGTGGAAGCTGGATATTTTGTTGAATAAAAGGCTATACCTGCGAGTGGAAGCTGGATATATTCATTACAGAAATGTTATAATTTATTCTCAACCAATAGCGGCAAGAATAAATTTATGAATATTTATGAACTGCTATAGGTGTTGGGATTTGGGTAAATGCAATCTGTTATTCGTAATCTGGTAAGTAAGTAAGTATATTCTTGATTAACCAACTGGTAATCGCACTTTGGTTTACAGACATGGTAGTCTGTGTCAGAGAGACCAGCTTCTCACTGGCACCGAATCGATTCGATCCCTAAGAGAAAACTCTTTGCGCTGCAGTTTCCTCATAAACAACAAAGAACTTTGCTCGTGATTTCCGCTCCATGGGTTCAACTCCTTCTTAGCAAAGATTTCTAATCCATTGCGAAATACAATCATCAAAACAAAACCCAAATGCAAATAGTTTATTGGCACGTACTAACAGCTGCTAAGCCTACTTGCAGTTCACTGCCTGAGGCATTTTCTTGTTTCACCCTCTACACCACTGTAAAGAAATATGGTATTATTCCTGAAAGAATAAGGAATTATTCAGAGGTTATCAACGACCTGCTCCTTTCGAATTCGAACCCAGACTATCTTTACTAATAAGGCGGGGCTTAGAATTCATACGTGCAGTGTAAACACTTTTCGACAAACGTTTAACGCAACTTGGTGTCCCTCATGCAAACTAGAACTTCATTTTTAAAACTATATTTAGTTATATGCAATAAATTTAGTAGCAACTTCAGACAGCGCATAAGCGAAAACAACCTTTGTTCACGATGTAAAATTTGTGAGACCGCCGTACTCGGTGTCTTTCTCGTAAATATATTACAGGGCAGCACAAAAGTTTATGGAGTTCTTAAAAGAGCAATGAGACCTTTATGAAAAGATCATTGGTTTACGAGGTTTACCCAAGTGTAAAAAATTTAATAGCAACTTTTGACGGCGTATCAGTGAAAACAACCTTTGTTCACAGTGTAAAGCTTGCGACTAGGCGTCGCACAGCCAACGGTCCAAAACGGACACAAGGCGTTGCAAACCGTCTGCAAAACGCCCTACAATCGAACGTAGCGAATGCCTGACGTCACTTCATAGCCGAGTGGAAGGGCGATCGACTTGTGCTAGCGGTGCATAGCAGCAGTAACGAGGTTTGAAACCAGATTGCCAATGGTGCTAAGTTGTCGTGCAATAAACGATGTGAGTATTCCACTGGCTAATGTCGAATGCATTACTAAATAAGCTCTCTGACAGACCATGGAAGCCGGACCACGACGGACAGGTCCTATACGAAGGGATTCCCCGCGTTGTCATCCTGAAGGTACCAGAGGCAGGCGAGTCGGGTCTCCCTACTCCGATGAACAGTTAGCCCCGACAGAGAACAGAGAAGGACGTGTACACCCAGCCTCGCATCGACGACCATCCAGATAACAGTGTTATAAACATTGCATGTACAGATGTATGTAGCCTACGTATGTTACAGAACACGATCATAACATACATAGGCCAATATTACTGCTAGTGCTTGGTTAGAAATTAATTTGACTACAGTGGCCAATTCTCTGCACCTTCATATTTAAGCAAAGCTCCGGATCAGCAGAAACGTTCAGTAGAAAGTAGAAACGTAGCTATATTCAGTGCAGTCAAACATTGTGTAAACCTTTCTTATGTGAAATAAAACATGTTGCTTTCTTGTCTCCAAAAATGTCTGACTTCTCAAGACGCACTAGAATTCTAACTCGTAGACGTCACTCGTGAAATGAGACTTCTTCTCTGTTTGGTCTCAATTTTCAGCGTGTATTTTGGTGTAGCGTACAATCGGATCCTAACTGCAGCCGTATAGTATACCCAGAGCTATACAATTTTGATGAGCCTGGTCTCTGCCTGTGGAGTATGGACAACTTAGTTATGGAGATAGAACCGATTCTTTGAATGTCAAACAATGACCTGTTTTCCATAGCAAGAACGTCCTTGTGCTACTTACGATCAACCATTACACGTGCGCAGAATAAAACGTTGGAGAGCGTAACTATTATTATTCAAATGCTCTGATACCAACTTTGTCAACATGTTTGTCATCTTTCGGAGGCGGCCGACGAACAATTCTTTCATGTAAGAGCTACCGTATATGGGGTAGATAGCACATTAAGAATTATTTATGGATGGCTTGTAGCTGCTTTTTCATAATAAAATTTGGGTCGATTGCGTTAAGGAACGCTGTATCGTAAGTCTACATTTTCAAAAGTCTTTCATGAACGTTTTTTCTAACGCACCTGTACATTAAAATTTAGTATTTTCGATGTAGAATTTCAAATAATATGGATGCGCGATTGTCTCGAAGCCGTGCTGGACTGTCTGGAGTTGAAAAAGACAGAACTATATTTCCGTGTCATTGGTACCTCCTCTGTATAAAAATGATTTCACTGACCATATATATATCACGCATACATATCGGATGGAAGATCTGATGGCGAGAAAGAGAACTGGTCACCCGCCTTCATAATGTTAAGCTGAGGCTAAGAAATGTGAAGTTAGAAACATTTCATACCCATGGGTGTTTGTCACGGCTAACTGAAGCCTGAAAATACTGCTTTATCTTATTCCTTTCTAATTAATACATTCTGTAATCCGTCCAATATAGTATTTATGCTTGAAGTCGTACAAGTATAAGTTTCTTCCAAAATACGGAAACGGATGAGAACTTGATCGGTTCAAATATGTTACTTGCCTCAAAACTGCTAATGATGTAGGCCTAAATCTATGACAAAAGCTGTCACGTGATCTTTTGTGGTTCATTTTTAGAAGTCTATCATTATTTGAAATGTTCAAGGTTTAAAGAATTCTTACCATGGCGTAAACTTGTCCAAATTATTGGGATGGGGGCGGGGGGAATTTGGTTATTCATTCTACACTTGTTGCGTTGGGTGTACAATCCATCTCAACTATTGGGGGGGGGGGAGGCACGTGCCCAGGCTCCTCTCCCAGAGTCTACGCCTACGATTCTTACTCAAATCGACCATCGCCAGGGAGGACTATAATGAATGGGTTCCAATTCGCAGCTGATAGTTGTGATGTGAAACGCAAAGCAATCTACTATCCTTAGGTTGAAACTTGAAATCTAACTTCAGCGCTTACGTACTTATTAACCTGCCTTGTTGAAATAATGAAATTATATTGGATCTCCAATTCTCTGTTAACGACGAGCTGCGCTGGTTACCCAGTGGCTTTGAGTACACTCTCGTGGTTAAAGCGTAACAGATGTATATTGCAACGCTGAGACATTTCATGATCATTTCGCTGACCTACAGTGTATGTCTGTCTTCTATCTTTGTCTCCACTCTGGCTGATAGGGACCATTTTTGACTTGGTAGCTCTATTTGTTCATGTTTTCAACACTTGTTTTTCAGTAGGCCTACCTTAAAAAGGTGGTATAAAATTACCCAGCAGTATGACGAAAATACGCAAGTTAGGCCAAACTTTACCCTAAGAGTTATTTCCCAAATGCCCCTGCTCTTAGAATAGGAGACGTTGTCACGGTCATGAATTACTCTGAAGCATGTCTGAGCCATGTTCATCGGACCGAGAGATGGACAAATATGCAATTCGATCTAGTAAAGACGGTCTGCTAAGCTGTAACGAGATAATGTATTGCGAGCAGCTTCGCAAGCCTTTACATTTTTTATATTTAACGTAATTTGTTACTTGGAAATTCTAAGTCGAAATTCCTAGATTTCACTGACCTTGTGCGCGTAATAAATGCAATAGAAGAAAACGTAATTTGGGGCTAACAGTAGTGAAAGCACAGGCTAATGTTTAGCAAGATATTTTAGGACGACTTTCAAACATCTGTTTCTTGTAAAGCAAAAAGCTTAAATTCATCATTTTCAATCGAACTCTGTGTGTCTCATTCTTATTTTAACAATGTCACGTAAAATTGCTGAGCGTCATCCATCGATCTTTTACCATTAGGCAGTGGCGCTTCATACACACAGGAATTATTATCAAAACTACGCCATTCCGTGATTAAAATTTATTAACAAACCACTGAGCGCAGATATGAAATAGCGCAGAATGGAGCCTACTGATATATCGCATCAGACTGCACTATACTTAGCGACTGCATTGAAAACATGTCTATTCAGACATAATGGCGTGTTTTGATCGTCTAGTTTGCAACCAGGTAAACATGTTTCTCAATAAAACTCCTTTCGAAATGGCCTTGCTTGAAGTGCTTTGTAGGTCAAGTTAATTTATTTCCAATAGCCTCGTGAATCTTTGTATGTTTGCATGTGTGTATGTATATGTATCTAGGCACCTACTAACCCTACTTGTAAATAAGTCACAAAGCGCTGCCTGCCCTAGCCTAAATGACGTAAAAGTCACTAAGAACAAATGGTTAATCAATAAACGAATACTCAGAAAACTAGAAGAGTCCCCACTGGTGAGCTCCCGCAAACACGCAGAGCCCGACCGACGGATTCCCACCTGGAGTTGATCGTAGGCACAATGCTATGAGTTCGTGTACCACGCGGCGTTGAGGAAGAGGAGCGACGAAAGACGACGACTGGCTAAACACGAACCCCAACACCAGGCAGTCTCTCGCAGATGGTAGAAGACGCTGCGCCAAAGCATTCCTCTGCTACCGGGTCTGTGGAGGTCGACATTCCTCGCAACCGGCAAATGGTAGTAGAGCATCACAGTAAGAAGAATGATCAGCACCAATCGGTGGACTCTTTCCAGAACGAACTTGACATTGTCAGTAACCTGATACCCAAAGAGCGATAGAGTCCATTTCGGGCGCGAGACCAAGACAGGTACAAACCTCCGGGTGTCGTTGGACGATGCCTGTCACCCGCGACTAAATGTGCAACTCCAGACGCTGCGCAACCTCTACCACCTCGACCTGTCCGATCACTTCCGGAGGCGGCGCCACATCGAGTCCCTCCAGAAACTCTGCAAGAGGTGCATCCGTATGCACGTTCCACGGAGCATCCACTGTGAAATCGAACGACTTCCGTTACCCATAAGGCTTCGCGATTTTCTCAAAGCCAGCGAACACTGACAACTTATTCAGCCTCAATATTATCCACGTTGCGTCTTCTGACCTGTGCAGCTAGTCGAAGGACCGAGTAAACCACGGCCAACGGGATAATGTATGTTTAGCGCCTCTTCGAGAGGGCTGCTCAGAGGTGCTTCCGACTACAGCACGACTAAACAGTACAGTTTTTAATCTAGTATAAAATGTATCAGATAGGGTCCTAGGAAGCAAGCGCATGTCCAAGGGTAAACCGTTCCAGACCGCAGGGCCGGCTACCGCAAAGTCTCGGTTCTGCATGGTGGTCGTGCGGGCGAACGACACTGTCAGCACCCCCTCTCGGAGGAACGAAGTGGGCGGCTACCTTGGGATCCCTGCACAGACTGGCACAGGGAACGTAGATAGGCCGGGGCAAGGCACAACTGACAACGTCATACTAGGGAAGCAACCCTGTACGCGATTCGCTGAGAGATTGGGAGCCAGTGTTAGACAAATAACATATAGCTGGACATTCGGTCGAACTTAGGTATTCGACCGATGACTCGAGCTGCAGCGCGCGCTACCCGTTCAAGACACGCCAGGCGCGCAGCTGGCAAACCAACATAGGTCGAGGAGCAGTAGACTAGTAGTCCAGTCTGGCAGTGATAAAAGGATGAACCAGGGTGGAGATTGCGGCTGAGGACGGAGAGAGAGCAACCGTGAGGAGCTGGCGCAACTGGAAGAAGCAGTCGCGAGTTAGGCGGTGAAGCTGCGGCTTAAAGGTTAGCTCCTGGTCGATTAGAACACTGAGGTATCGCACCGTGAGAGAGAAGGAAAATGTAGGGAATTCAGCGGCGAGGGAGGTCAAGTTTAACCCAGCCAACCGCTCTCGAGTTTAACCCAGCCAACCGTGTATACCTGCCTTTAAATGCATTACCGTAAATGCAGATATAATTTATACATACATTCAAACATAAATACTTACATACAAACATATATTATATATACATACATACATACATAAAACATACATACATACATTGTGACATGTAGCTAGTTGAATCAGGTATTCACTAGATGGTGCGTGATGCGTCATGTCCAGGGGCGGCGCTACACCAGGGCGCGCCGGGCAAATGCCCTGGTAAAAAAGCCTTTGCCCTGGTCGATGCCCTGCCAGAATTCTGCCCTACCCAGAATTCATATTTTTATATCCTGAGATATAAATTCACTAAATTCACTGAAATGTTAAAATTTGCTTTACAAATGTTAAAAAGCTTCTGGGGGCTTCGCCCATCTAACCTTCTTACTATAGTGCAGGGAGGGGCGATTTGTGGCGAGCGCGGTAGCGCGATCATACATGGTCACCATTTTAGCTCGCGCTACCGCGCTCTCCATATATATCACCTTCTGCACTGGTTACTTGTATGACTGCCCTGGCTGTGCCCTGGTTATAAAGATGTCTGGCGCCGCCACTGGTCATGTCACAAGCCGAATAGGCCCGATGATATAGTCGAAGGTGTCCGAAAGAGGGATGCCTTCTAGAATATTCTGGGAACTCCTCTAATAAAAGGTATAAAAAAAGGAAGAATGGCGGCATGTTGACAGAGTTGAGTTTAGAAGCTGATGTCATTTGTTTTAAAATGAGCTATCTAACTAACACGTAGATGATGCCGTGAGATATAATTTTTTAATGTCTTTGTTTGAACTGATTTAAAGTATTTTATAGAAGGTTATAAGAAAGTCAAGAATTGTTGGTCCAATTGCTAGATACAAGACTTTCTGGAAAACGTCGTTCAATCTTCTCAAGTATCCTGTAGACAACAAACGAGTCGCGAAAGAGAAGATTGTTAATACATATATGACAGTGCATTCATACATACATACATATAAAGAACAATCTTATACATATACACCTTCAGAACAGCTGGTAATCGCTCTCTTCAAGGATAATTCCATGATGGACTAGGCCCTAGGGACGCCAATATCTCGTCGCCTGAGAATTATCTTGTCGTATCTCCACTTTTTTTGAAAAGTAGTTAAGGGTTGATTTGTAGCAAAAATTTTTTGATCTATCTTCAGTTTCAATGGCTAGGAGATACGATAGGTCGTTTTAAAGATATTCAACAAAATATACTGTCGTATGTCCTGTTTTCAGAAACATTTTATCGTATCTCCATACAGCATTCATAGTGTAGCAGTCTCTGTTGTTGTATGTCCACAGAAAGCTCGTCGCTGATTGGACGCGCAGGAGATACAACAGTATAGGCTAAACCTGTGCGCTTAGCTGGACTATAGTGTCGCATATCCAGACAATTAAAAGTTTTTCTTTTAAAAATCCGGACTATATAAATCAATATTTTAACGAAAACACTCTGTAATAATTGGTCGTTGCTTAATTTAATCATTTCACGTCTTTGTTTTCAGAAAGATGGTTTGTAATATTTGTAAATCCATTTTATACAAAATTTTCACAAATTTCAGAAAAACAACTATAATTGTTAATTTTTTTAATGCAATATCTTTATGTAATGTTGATGTTTTAATATGACGTCTGGTTGTGAACTGTAATTTGGCAGTGTCCTACTTATTGCATTGAATTTCTCATTTTTCCGCAAAATGCGGCCCAAACTTCTACCTCGTTTATCTCGGAATTTTTGAAAATGGAGATACGCTAAGATAATTCTCAGGCGACGATCTAGTCTACTGTAAGATACAACTAAGCGTGGATAATTTCATACACTTGAAGTTTTGAGGTGCAAAATAATGTTGAATTTGATGTTTTGCCATTAGATAGCCAAGTGGCGCTTAATTAATACATACATGAATTATTATAAAAACCACGCCATTCAGTGATTAAAATATTTATTTAGAAGCAACTGAACGCATATATAAGAAATAGTGCTAAATGAAGCCTTCTGATTCATCGCGACAGACCATCCTGCGTAGCGACTGCATTGAAAACATGTCTATTCAGACCTAATGGCGGGTTTTTGATTGTCTAGTTTTGCAACCAGGTTAACATGTTTCTCAATAACAAACTAATCAAAGGTGCTGTCGGGGAAATAGACGAGTCTTGCGGCAGCGGGAAAGGCTGTTTTAAAATAGCAAACCCACAAACACGAAAGTCCTAAGCTGTTCCATGGACATTCTAACCCAAAGAACAAGCACATGAACCCGGTCAGATGAACGAAGGGAACCGGAAAATACGGCCGAAGCTGCGAAGCAGACGGGCGAAGAAGGTCACAAGGAGGTCGCAAGGATATCTGGCAACATGACTTGAGATCCCTCTTGCCACCCAAGATTGAAAACTAAATTGAACGATGTACGATACATACAGTCGGTGAAAAAGATGGCGAAGCATGTAGGCCAACTGATAGATGAGATGGCAGCATAATTCAAACTGACTTAGTACCAGGCAGATGTGATGTCGGATAGATAGCACAAAAGAAATTTCTGTAGTCAACACAACTTGTAAGCAAGACAGCAGTACTAGACTGTGGAAATGCATTCTGGACTAGAGGCCTGTTTCATTCAGGTTGTTTTGTCCCTTTTTGTTTTATTTAAGGTTATAATATTATATGCCAGAACTTTCTTGATTAATTAAAGAGAACACAATGTTGAAGAACAGTAATCATTGTCTTTGAATTTTCTTTTATTCGTTATTCGTTATCTTATTTATTGTCAGAATTAACTAACAATGTTACGATTTCAGAACAATAGTTTGCAATTGAGCTTGGCTTCGAGAGTTCGTTAAACAACAAAATTAGTATGATCCACTGTCACAACTCACAATTCATATAATATCGTATTTTATGCGCACAACTGTGTTTGTCAGAGTTAATCGGAAATGGTGAGCGGCTGAAAAGTAGGCCTATAATGATTAGTTCGTATCTTCAACCAGTTGCGTAAGTCGCAGTTAGTATTCTGGGTTATATAAAGCAAATAAGCAAGCATTATATAATTAGCATTTCTCTGAGTCTGACACGTATTCTTGCCTTCTAAACATCGATAACATTCATGATATTACTTAAAATAGATTATAACACGAACTAATATAGGCCTAATAGACGGGTTTTCACAACGAAATGTAACTGAAGATGCATCGATCAACAAGGCTAAGTCTAAACAGGTTAGATTTAACAAACATTGTCATGAAAGTGCGATATCTCTTGCGAAGAGAATGCTTGGAACTGCTCAAAGACCGGGTCACGGTAACGAACCGCAGTGGCAATTATGATCAGCGTTGCAGCTCAATCCTTGTGGTCCATTGCACCAGGTATCATGATACACCGGATCATCGGGTACAGGCGGATCACAGGGGCTGTGGGCCCAGCTGCAGTAGACTGTACCATCAGAACGATAATAATTGTAATTGAAGTTGCAGGCGCACAGCTTCTGGCAGCATCCGGTAACGCAATTAACCTGGTAGTTTTGCCCATCTCTGGGACTGTGGTAGCCAATAGTGTTCACACAGTAGTATGGCAACTATTCAGTGTCGCGCTTTGTCCTTGGATGATCCACGTCTACAAATTAACCAGAGAAACGAGCATGTAAGAATGCAAAAGTACATAAAACATGGACACATAATTGCTACACACCACGGAGAGACCTTCAACCATAGTCTTACATATGCTACATACCTATCATATACAGATCGAAAGGGTTATAGAAAACGCTACAAAAATGTCCAGATATGTTGTTCATTGATGCCTATAAATAATTCACACATTCATGCATAAACATATACAAAATTCTCCACATCTAAATCGGGACGTCTTCAGATCAGCTGATGATCGCTCTCCTTCCACTTCGTTAATGTGACGATATAAAGTCAGGTTCTAGACTGAATTGTTACATTTATGTAGCTCGCTCTGTTCCCACTTAAGCCAGAATGCCTTCCGAAATCCTGGCCCACGTTAAATGAAGGTGCGTGCAAATAGGATTGCGTGTGTACTTTTATCTCCTAGTTTTTCTTTTAAGGTTTTACCTCTACTCAACGAGGTAACATAAGAAACAGAGCAGTGTATGTGGTGTGTCTGATAGATGCGAGACAGCGACAGAGACAGAGAGAGGAAGGGTGCGAGGGAGGAAGTGATAGAGCGAGGGAGGGGATGAGGGTGAGAATTTGTTTTAGCTGAAGTGCGAGCAGCATACCCTAAGAATTTCGAATAATTGCAACGGCTTCCGAAACTGCTATCACTATCTCTCTCCCTCACTCTCGGTTTCTTCTCTCTCTTAATAGATTGTTGATAAACCGAAATACAGTCTTGTTGTCAAGACCTTAAGCCTCAAGACCAAGACCAAGACTTTGAACCTCAAGACCAAGACCAAGACTTTGAACCTCAAGACCAAGACCAAGACCAAGACTTTGAACCTCAAGACCAAGACCGAGATCAAGACCAAGACTTTGAACCTCAAGACCAAGACCAAGACCGAGACCCAAAAAAATCACTTCATATTCAGACTGCTATTCCTTACTAAAGAATTGTCAAGTCAAAATACTCACTATTTTAATGAAAATATGATTTTTTTAATTCAAGCAAAACAACTTTAAATGCAGACTGCAGAGAATTCTGAATTCATTTTACAAAAGTTCTGCATTCGAAATGTTATTCCAAATGCCTGTTGCATCTTATAAAAACCAATTCGTTCAGAATTTTCTGTGGGGTCTCATAAAAATTCTGCCATGTTAAAAAATACGTTTGACAGCTGCTGAAATCGCTGGCACACACAGCAGCGCTTCAAGCACTGGATGTAAATGTACAAATCGTGAGTCTGTTTTGAAATCATTCCATGGTAAAGAACCGGAAGTCAAAATTATTGTCCAAAACAACAGTAAAGCCTCATTCACACCGTGTAAATACTAAAGCAATTGTATTAGTAATTATTTGATAAATTTTTTATAATTCTTATGTTTTGTTGAATGACTGTTCATGTTGACAAAAGTCTTGGTCTTGGTCTTGAAAAACCAAGACCAAGACCTTTGGTCTCAAGACCAAGACCACGACCAAGACTTTTGGTCTCAAGACCAAGACCAAGACTTTTGGTCTCAAGGCCAAGACCAAGACCAAGACTTTTAAAAACTAACTCGAGTGCACTCGAGACCAAGACCTTGGTCTCGAGGACAACAAGACTGCCGAAATAGCAAGTAAGAATGATGAACCACTGAATGAGGACTTACTAGTTCCATCTGTGGCCTTGTTTACATTTCCGTTACTGCAGGAAGGATAGAGCCAGTAGACGGAGATTCCCTTGCATAAGCTTACGTAAATATACGTATTGAAATACATACAGAGACACTCTCATATGTACAGTGTACAAACGTACATGCATACATTAAGGCTTATATACATACATGCATCCATACATACATGTCTACATACATGTCATACATGCATACATTCCTGCTTGTGTACAACCTTTGACTTGCATATCAGGTAGGTTACTGTTTAGTGTAACTACTTTGGTTGTAAAGACCACATTGAAACAGGGCTTTAATAAGTGTAGATTGCAGTGACTTATAAATTAATGTAGGATCTGAAAGAAGCCGTCAGTCTGATTTATCGAATCTCTGAAACACCCATAGCCGACACTTCATTCCTGGGTAAAACTGCCAGAGAAACGTGCAAGGGAATCTCAGTTAGACCTCTCATATGCAACAACAAAATTTTCCAAAAGAGGTACAAGTTCACATGCATTTCAGTCAAAAACTTTAAGTTTCCATAAATTATATGTTCACACAGTCATGTCCCCGCTAGAAATATCATACATAACAGTTTCGTGTCCCAAAATGATCTTAACTGCTTCATCTTACACATATGTTTCAATCGAAAACCTGCCTTTCCCACAAATCTGGCGCTGCCACAGCGCACCCAGCGCACCCAGCGCACCCAGCGCTGCCGCTGCAGCTTCCCAACACTCTCGCCACCGCCGCTGCCGCGGGAGGCGCCGCAGGCGCGGCTGCCGCTGTCGGCGCTGCCACCGCCGGCGCCGCAGGCGCTGCTGCCGCAGTGGCCGCCGCTGCCGCTGCCGCTGCCGCTGCCGCCGCAGCTTCCCAGCGCTCTCACCGCAGCTCCCGCAGCTTCTCAGCGTTCTCTCCGCAGTTCCCGCAACTTCTCAGTGTTCCCAGCGTTCCTGCCGCTGCTCCCGCAGCTTCCCAGCGTTCCAGCCGCAGCTTCCAAGCACTCTCGCCGCAGCTCGCGCAGCTTCCCAGCGCTTCCCGCAGCTTCCCAGCGCTTCCCGCAGCTTCTCAGCACTCTCGTCGCTGTTCCCGCAGCTTCCCAGCGCTCTCGCCCCTGCTTCCCACAGCTTCCCAGCGCTTCCCGCAGCTTCTCAGCACTCTCGCCGCTGCTCCCGCAGCTTCCCAGCGCTTCCCGCAGCTTCTCAGCACTCTCGCCGCTGCTCCCGCAGCTTCCCAGCGCTTCCCGCAGCTTCTCAGCACTCTCGCCGCTGCTCCCGCAGCTTCCCAGATCTTCCCGCAGCTTCTCAGCACTCTCGCCGCTGCTCCCGCAGCTTCTCAGCGTTCTTGCCGCTGCTGCCGCAGCTTCTCAGCGCACCCAGCGCTCCAACCGCTCATCTCCCCATTAAAATGTACCTTCTCTTCAATTCTGCTCGCATTTTCAGTCTTCATACTTAGCATTTTTTATATTTTTTCGCAAATAATTTAGAGTTCTTCCTTCTCTTTTACTTATCAGTTTTGTATTTCTTAGCAAATAATTTAGAGAATTCAGCTATAGGCTAATAAATGACAGCCTGTGCGTACATTTCCAACAGTAGAACCTAACGATCTTTGTTTCTTCGCGTTTTGTAACTAAATATATTTAAACACTTATTTGGTTAGGGGGTGCACGATAGCGTAGTGGTTAGCGCGCTAGGCTATCGATGGAGAGGTCTGGGGGTTCGAATGCCCGTCCGGATAGAAATTTGATTCGATTTCTGCTCCTGCTGCACCCCTTAGCCAGCTCAGCTATAATGAGCACACCGACTGAACTCTGTCAGTGGGAAGATGAGACGGTGAGGGTGAGGTCTGGCCGCCTTTCCCTCATATGCCGAGTCTAAGAAACTGAGGTTGCTAACAATTCATATCCATGACTACCTCGGGTTAGCTCATGGGTCCTCTCTCTCTTCTTGCTTAAAACGCTTCCATATTATTAAGATGTCAAAATATGTTGTTCAAATAGCATGCTTGTAAGAATATAGCTTGTAATGCGTATTAGAAATATATTTTAAATTAACTTAGATTTAATTATATTTTTTTTAATACCTCGCGCAAGAGTACAACTTTTAATATACCTTAGATTATAACATAATATATTTAAAATATCTACCAAATAGGCTAAGCCAATACCATATTCAAATAAGTCTCGCTCTGATAGGGCGCTATACAAATTGGCGAAGTTCAAAATAATTTAAATGTAGGTTCTACTTAAAATTGATGCAAGAAATATGTTTATTCAACATCTGAAATGTTCCAATAAGATAATTAAATCGTGTAAGAGTACAAATTAGGTTTCAAAAATAATTAAAATATATTAAATGTAATTAAAAGAATTAAATATAATTACGCTCAAAGTGATAGTCTATCTAGCTGGACTGTGCCAGAAGTGATAGTCTGTGTAGAACGATTTCGCCAGAACCGTACCTCTATAGGGAGAGATTTCGCCAGAACCGTACCTCTGTCGGGAGAGATTTCGCCAGAACCGTGCCTCTGCCGGGAGAGATTTCGCTTAAACATACAGTCTGTCTGGAGAGATTTCGCTTAAACATACAGTCTGTCTGGAGAGATTTCGCTTACAAATACAGTTACTTAACTACTTACGTCGTAGTCTATTATTAATTTGCATGTAAGATTTCCTTTGCATTTCTTGTAAGTTTCCTCTGTGTCTTTCAGTTATGTGCGAAAATAAACTGTACAGTTTAGTTGTCTTACTTAATGTCAGTGCAATGAGTACGAAGCGAGTGGTGGAGTTGCCTTTGCATATTCTTCTAATGGTCTTACTAACGACCAGCACGTCGTTATCGGTGGATCGAGGACCAAACCCATCAGTGATAATATTCTGCCAACTTCCTATATCAAAGAGTTTCAGTTTATAAAAATCTGTTAGGAACAGGTAAAGGCAGGTATGCTTAAAGCCCTAAAAGTTCATTCTTAGCACTTACGCTAATAGTTTAATATCACGCAGGTTTTAATCGATTTGCCACACACAAACACACACACACACACACAAACACACCTACACACACACACACACACACACACACACACACACACCCACCTACACACACACACACTCACATGCACACATGCACACACACACACACACACCTACACACACACACACACTCACATGCACACATGCACACACACGCACACGCACATGCACACACACGTGCATGCACACGCACACAGTGTGGGTTTCGTCTCATTTGTCAGGACGTGATTCGCTGCTCTTCCACCCATGGAGATTTGATGTTCTCTCGCTCCCGTACATCGCCTCAGGACGCTGCGCACTCCCACAGGCGTTCATCATCCTTCTCACACAAATAAGCGCTGTTTAGAGCTCCAATTTTATTATCTTCTTACCTGCAGGTATCTTAGACAGTCTCCAGTTCGTACTCCCGGGCAGGGATGATAGAAACTTCATTCCCAGAGCCCTATTCGCTAGTCTCCACAGACATGGTCACATCTAACTAATGTTAAGATGTTTCTCAGCTCACTTAATGTTAGGATGTTAACTAATATTACATAACAAATATTAAATCATTCAGCTAACATTACGTTACTTTTTTGCTTTAGCTATCCATATTATTATTTCGCTACGATTCCCTTGTTGTTCCTGGATGCCGTGTGCCATCCAGTTTTCTTCAATAAACGACAATATATATAGTCATAATCATTGCGATTTGAGAGGTCTGCAAAAGGCGGTATATAAATGTTCAGAACAGTACACACGTGTAGTCTGTTGTGCACTAAATCGATGAAGTCTAAGATAGGCACAGATGTCTCAACAGGCACCAGCAAGCGGTGTTTCATGGATGGTAGTTGTAATGCACCTGCTTCCGAAACGCACCTGCCTGCGACAGGATTTCTCAAATGCCACGTTTTGAAGAAGAAATGGAGTCTTCGGGGTATCGCTTTCTCTGCAGCTCCGTCTCAGGTCATCATCGATCGGACTGCCTAGAGCGGCGGCGCTGATGACGCAGGCTCGACAATGAGGTGCGTGAGTCGTTGTGGCTTGAGAAATTCGAACCAGTGACGCGTGTAGGATGTTGGCTGTAAGATCCACACGCGCACCCAGCAAGTCGGGTCTGTGTTGAACGAGGGTGGGCTGATGAATGGGTTGGTGAAGTAAAGGACGGATGAATGGATGGACGAACAAGTTGTATGCCGTTTTAGAGATTCTTTATAACTTAATGGTTAATTTGTGATCCTTCTCTGGTTCCAAATACAGTGAGATATTGGTAAATCAAATCAAATTCAGATTCTTGAGCCAGCATGCGGGGCAAGAGCAGGTCTATAATGGAGTATGGTCGAGTTGTTCACTTACTAGCCAACATACCTGTAAGAACTGAGGTCTCCAATCGGGTTGACTTAACTATCGGTTAATGTTTGAATATCCTGTTGTTTTGGCAATTAAATCAAAGTGTGCATGTATGTATTTATGTATGTATGTATGTATGTATGTATGTATGGATACATGCATACACGTATAGGCCTATATGCATGTATGTATGTATATTGGTACTGCATGCATGTATGCATGCATATATGTATGTACGTATGTTCGCATGCATGTACATATGTATATGTATGTATGTATGTATGTACGTATGCATTATGCATCTAAATATTTATATAGCACCTATTTTAAATTTGCAGTGAAACATGCATTTCGAACAGAGCCAGTTTTCCTGCTATATATATGGATTAACCATGAACAGCTAATTTCACTCAATCGTCGAGAAAAGTCCTTATAATGAGACTCCTTATGGAACCCGATTCCAGTGGATAAAAAAGCAGTCATAAGAATCCGAATCAATGTTCCTGCAACATAGACCTACGTTTGTGTGACGACAGCGAGACAGACTGCCCAGGTAGGTACGGAAATATGTAACGCGCTTGATTCAACAGTTGCAAGTTCAACCATGCGCGTCGACAACGTTGCGAGGCAAGTTTGCGCGGCTTGGCTGAGCCGGGCGATGTCGGTCGCGGCCCAGCATGTCTTGGGGAGCAGCTGCCTGCCAGCGGGCAGCCGACGCCTGCGGCTGGGGTTGTTGTAGCCCAGTGAGCCTGAGTTCCTTCCGGGTATACGTTCGTTGACAAGGACTCAATGAAGCACATCCCTCCTGCTGGCGCGCTAGACTAAACCGCCCATCGATCGAGTTGCTGTCCTCGTCAACGACGTTGTGCCTCACCTGAATATCTGAATGCCAGATGACAGGTGAAACAATGAAGCCACTTCCATGGCTACGACTTAATAAACAACCGGTGCAACCCTCACGCGTGGCCGCCGCCACCGCTGCCGCCATGGTACCGTCGCCGTCACCATCACTCCTTCCCCCGGTGGCACCAGCTACTGGCGCGTTAGCATCGCCAGCATCCCACGCCGATTCGCTCTGAGCTGCTGCTGCTGCTGGTGGTAGTGGAATTGGCAGCGCCAGCGGGGCACTGGCTGTGATACATGACTATTGAACGCATCATTTCTGTTGCTCGTCGGTCCCGTGGGTCGTTTTCTCGTCGTCCGAGGCGACCACACTTAACGCTCCGTTGACCACGCAATTTACCTGTAAGTACCTGTACGCTTCTTGTGCAAGTAATAATGTGGAGGGCGCTATATGAATTTGCAGTTTTATCCGGACGTTTTTTCGAAATTTTGTTGAAGCTCACACACTCTTAGGAAGAGCTTTGTGTATGTGTCATTTCGGAGTGTTTCTTGAATAGAAAGTTTGGTCAGTGTGACGCTATAGTGCGGACGACGATATTTGATCGATTTAAGAAACACTGTGGAGAACTAGACCGACGTCCGCTTACGACAAAATAGACGGTTAGCAGATTATTTACGTTTTGATTTTCATCCACTTTCCTTTTTCGTACTTTGAATCCCGTAAGTTTATAGACTTCGTTGGATAATATCACGGACTGCTTTTACTTACTGCTACACGGAGCAGCGTAAAACTTTCAGGATATAGGATAATCGCAAAGAATTCCATTCTATCCTGGCTCGTATACAGACATCGCTTGTTTCTACCACGTCTTCCATCTGCCCTTTCTGCAGACAGCCCTAAGACAGAATTTCTTGACGAGCGGGCCTTGTATCTTGTTGGCCCAACGCCTTGTTAGTATATCCCAGTCCACGTTCGTTCCTTAAGAGTCTCTATTGGCCTTTATTGGTTTGTGTTGGCCTTGGATCACGACAGCGACAAGATTTTCCTTTTGAATGATTACGCGCATCTATGAAACTGAAGAAGATGATGAAGAAGAAGAAGAAAACGAAGAAGAAGAAGAAAAAGAAGATAAAGAAGAAAACGAAGAAGAATAAGAAGAAAAATAAGAAGAAGAAGAAGAAGAAGAAGAAGAAGAAGAAGAAAACGAAGAAGAAGAAGAAGTAGAAGAAGAAAAGAAGAAGAAGAATAAGAATAAGGTGATGATGATGAAGAAGATGAAGAAGAAGATGATGATGTAGAAGAAAGAAGAAGAAGAAGAAAACGATGAAGAAGAGCAATCCCCAGGCTAGCCTGAGAGGCAGCCATGGGTATAAAGTGATAGCGACTTTATTTTCTTACCATTGGCATATGAAGGCGGTTGGATAATCCTCTCCCTCGCAGTCTCATCTTCCCACCAACAGTTAATTACAGTTGAGTTGGCTAGGGGCGAAGGTGGAGCAGAAATCTCGAAACAAATCTGTGCCCTGGCGAGGATTTGAACCTCCGACCTCTCGGCTGATAGTGCCGCACGCTAACCACTAGATTATCGCCCACCCACCCGATATGCCACTAATTGCTTCCTCAATCAACAATTGGGCCCACAACTCGTCAACGAAGACCTATTGAACTTGGCTACATCAGCTTATCCCGAACAAGTTGTGTGCTTTATCCAAACCTTCCCTGTGTGGCATGGTTTTTCTGTATTGTTGCCCTCGACACACGCGAGTTACAGACTGAATGTAGTCGTGACATTTCTTAGTGTACTCAAAGATCCTTGCCTATGTTACCTGGTCTTCTTCTTCTTCTTCTTCTTCTTCTTCTTCTTCTTCTTCTTCTCCTCCTCCTCCTCCTCCTCCTCCTCCTCTTCCTCCTCTTCCTTCTTCTTCTTCTTCTTCTTTTTTCTTTCTTTCTTTCTTTCTTTCTTTCTGTCCATGGGTTAATCAACCGCTGGTGTCTATCGCATGTCTCACTGTCCTTCTCCACTCGTTTCGATCATCCTGTGAATCCACCAGATTCATGCTTTGCACACCCAGTTTGCACCAATCTCTGACATCATCAATTTATTCTCTGTAATTGGTCTTCCTCTGTACCGTTGATGATTCTGAACACGACCTCTTTAATCGGTCTGGTATTGTCCGTCCTATGGATATATCCGAAGGAATTGAGCATGTTTAAATGTTACTGGATATTACACAGATCAAAGTATGTTACTTTCTACCCTATACAGTAGATTACAATGCTACACGAAAATGTATCGCACAGATTTCCACGCGTCTTTAAAATCCCAATGCAGTGCGATCCATGGCAGGGTTGAAGATGCCATCGGCTTCAGAGCAAACGCAATTTCAGACATTCAGCCACAGAACACCTGTTTTAAACCACACATCTAATGTTGGTATATATATTATACAGTATACCCTTGAGATCCAACGCCCAAATACTCATAACACCTAAGAGAATTGACATCTCTGGCGCCCTTTTGCTGTTTTCAGTGCATACCACTATGGAATATATACAAGGGTGTTACTTAGCAAAGACCTAATTCATTTATAACTGCTATTGACAACCAGATTAGAATGTTGCGGGGAGTGTGCACTCGTCGCAGTTTGTATACTTTCGTTTCTTTATTCTTTATTATATCACAGTTAAGTAAATCATTTTTGATTTTGTAACCCACAGTTGGCTGCAGTGCATCATTGCTTACACAATTGTCTCAGGTGGCCCTGGCTAGCGGGACCTTCGGCCCCTTTTGGATCTCCTGGGAAACCCTATTAAACTTGTAACACTTGATGTAATTGCGACCTGGTTGAAACTGGTTACCGAATAAAATATGTTATGTTATGTTATGTAATGTTATTTCATACTCCAAAGGTATTGAGGACTGAGTTGGCGTAGATCCATGGGCGGTCACCAATGCAAATATTAACCGCGCTTTCTGTGCTTGTCAGCGGTGTATCCAAAGTGCCAAACTCCTCCGGTAGAGCACTATAAGCATCCGATCCTTACTAAAGACTATGCATCGTTGCCGGTTTAGATGCAGGCGTGTTTCAGTCGCGCTGTTTTCTGCGTTTATGGATAGACACAGGTAGAATTATTCCCATCATGGGACTAAAAATATGATCTTTTGGTCCCTCGCTGATACACATAAAGATTAGAACACAGCGCTCTCTTGTGCATTGGCCCATCTTACGGCGAATATACGTACTATTCCATTCATTTCTTCTCAAGTTACAGTCGCTGTTGATGCAGAGACTCACCTGTTCAGGTCGTTATAGGCATCCATGTGCGCTGCGCTTTCGACAGGTTCTAAGAAGGCACTATATAAAAACCAAGATATTTATACATACATACATACATACATACATACATACATACATACATACATACATACATACATACATACATACATACATACATACATACAAACAAACATACATACATACATAAATACATACATACATACATACATACATACATACATACATACATACATACATACATACATACATACATACATACATACATACATACAAACAAACAAACATACATACATACATACATAAATACATACATACATACATACATACATACATACATACATACATACATACATACATACATAAATACATACATACATACATACATACATACATACATACATACATGCATACATACATACATACATACATACATACATACATACATACATACATACATACATACATACATACATACATACATACATACATACATACATACATACATACATACATACATACATACATACATACATACATACATACATACATACATACATACATACATACATACATACATACATACATACATACAAACAAACAAACATGCAACAACCATACATACATGCATACATAAATGCATGCATACATAGACGCATAGATACATACATATATAAATCCATACATACATACGCAGGCACGTACATACATAAATCCATGACCACTAGTATTATTTAATCGATTGGTTTAGTGCATGGCTTTTAACAATAATGTTACATCAAATGTATCTACATGCACGTGATCGAGCGAATCCAGAACAGCCCAGACTGTAAGGCCTTGACACTAATGTGCCTTCATGATCATCAATCAAAATCAAAATCAAAAATCGTTTTTTATTGCAACCAAAATAACAATTCAAATTACAAACGAATAATAATTACAATGCAAGCTGGTAACAAAAGATGGCCCTAAAGGGAAAATTTCCCGCTACCAGGGACACCTAATTGCAAGGACCAATTACAGTGGCGCGTAACCAACTAGAATACTTAAAATTGTCATTCATTTGTGAGGAAAAGAAAACACATAGCCAACTTAACTAACACTGCCGACACTTGGGCAGTGGCAAAAAAAGGAACAAAAAACAAAACAAT
The DNA here is from genome assembly GCA_963556255.1 of Allolobophora icterica. Taxonomy (NCBI): domain Eukaryota; kingdom Metazoa; phylum Annelida; class Clitellata; order Crassiclitellata; family Lumbricidae; genus Allolobophora; species Allolobophora icterica. The sequence continues at coordinate 37,518,968 of OY744610.1, read as the reverse complement.
TTGTCGGAGACCCAATCGAGAGGTAACGCTAAAACAGGTGATCGTTGGAAGAAAAATTTACAGGTTGGAAATTGATAGGTGCAAGCAGGCAGAAACAATCATCAAGTGCCCAATGTGATTAGGTATTGCCGCAGTGATCTTTTAAAGCTCAGAAAGGATCCCATCTGTTTAAGTGACAATGGTAAGGTATTCCATAGTTGGGGGCCGGTAACAATTATTGAAAACTTTCTTGTATTAGTGCGCGCCCATCCTGGTCTATAACTGCCGGCACACCTAGTGTTGTGGGAATGGATGTCAGAGCCCGTATTGAAGAGAGTTATTAACTTAGCAGGCAAAAGATTTCTTGTCAACTTATACATGAGCTGACCAATTTGATAGTTCCTTATCTGGTCAAGTTTTAGCATTTTTAAATTAATGAACATTGGATCGGTATGAGAGCACCAAGGGGCCCCACTGATAACGCGTATAGCTCTCTTCTGTAATAATCCCAATTTTAAGACCCTGAAGGCATAAGTGGAGGCCCACACAATGCAGCAATAAGACAGATAGGGGTATATTAACGAATAATAAAGTTGAGTCCGTATCACTGGCGGGAGCTTGTTGGAAGCACGATGGATTATTCCTATGTTTTTTGCTATCTTAGTCGCAATACCCTTGATATGCAAATCCCAGGTTAGATGCTGGTCGATAATAATTCCTAAAAATTTGGTACTATTAACTTGGTTAATTATATAGTCATTTATTGCCCGATTTTCTTTGGAAACCACTCCTAATAATACCCATCGTTATAAGGAATTCCGAAAAGTCAACGAGGTAAATCTAAAAAAATTCCAGAAAACCCTCGAAGAGGAGAACTGGGACCCTATTATGAGGGCTTGCGAACTGGGGAGCGCTAATGAGGCATACGAACTTTTCTCCGACAAATACACCCAAGCTTATAACTCAGCATTCCCACTCGTTAAAGAAGCTGGATCTTCGAAGGAGAAATTTAAACAGCCTTGGATGTCACTAGGAATTTTAAAATCCTGCAAGAAGAAAAATTTATTATATGTAAGATATCTTAAAACTCCAACCTTGCAGAATAAAACAAAATTTATTGAGTATAGGAACAGATTTAAATCTGTTAGAATTAATGCGGAGCGAAACTATTATACCACTGAATTCTACAAGCATCACAATGATTTAAAAGCCACTTGGAGGCTGATCCGGGAAGCCATGCAAATTGAAGATAAAAGAGACAGACAGATTTCTCTTAAAATAAACGGAGTCTTAGTGGAAGACCCAGAGACAGTAGCAAATAAATTCAATAATTATTTTGCGGGTATAGCTAGTGAATTATCAAAGAAAATTATTGATTCTCCAGACTCATTTGAAAAATTTCTTCCACCGTCCAAAACATCTTCCATGGGCCTACTCCCGACCTCCGTAGACGAGCTTCTGAAAATCAGTAGTCTTCTAAAAAAAACACACACCACAGGTTTAGATGAAATCGACCCCTATATTGCTACTCCTAATTTAAAACTCATAGTTGTACCTTTAATGGCGATCATCAATTGTTCCCTCCTTAATGGAATAGTCCCTCTTAAGATCAAAATGGCTAAAGTTGTTCCAATCTATAAAAAAGGTGATACTGACAACCCTGCCAATTTTAGGCCTATCTCAATACTTCCTTATTTCGCTAAGTACTTCGAAAAAATAGTATACGATAGATTAAGTAATTATCTAACTACCTTTAATTTAATACACCAAGCGCAATATGGCTTCCGATCTGGGCATTCCACCTATATGGCCCTAATAGAGATGGAAGACCGAATCACTAAAGCAATTGATGCAAACGAATATTCTGTGGGGGTCTTCGTCGATTTAGCGAAGGCCTTCGACACGGTCAACCATCCTATCTTGTTAAAAAAATTAGATAACTTTGGCATTAGGGGCCCAATGTTAAAATGGTTCCACAGCTACTTTCAGGACCGCACTCAAAAAGTATTATGCAATGGCGTGCTGTCTGACAGTCGATCTATTTTATTTGGTGTACCCCAGGGATCAAATCTCGGCCCTTTACTTTTTCTCTTGTACATAAATGATCTAGCCACAATATCTAAAACCCTCCACTTCATTTTATTTGCGGATGACACAAATATTTTTTTTGCACACCCTTCTTGGCAAACTCTAATGGAAATAGTGAATTCTGAATTGAAACTCATCAATCACTGGTTCTCAGCAAATAAACTCACCCTCAATGTGGACAAATCTAATTTCATTATTTTTAAATCCCACAGAAAAATTGTGCCCATAGATATTACCCTTGAAATCGCAGAAACCCCCTTGGACCAAGTGGAGTCTACCAAATTCCTGGGGGTGGTTGTGGATAAACATCTCTCCTGGAGAGACCATATTAACTTTGTCGCACAAAAAATAGCGAAAAACATAGGTATAATCAATAGGATTGCCCACCTACTTCCTGAAGTGATTAGGCTAAATTTATATTATTCTTTAATCTTACCGTATCTAAATTATTGCAATATTATTTGGGCCTCCACGTACGAATCTAGATTGAATAAATTAATAATTCTTCAAAAAAAGGCAGTTCGGATGGTGGCAGGAGTGCCTTTTGGGACTCATACTGCCCCAATCTTCAGCAGACTTAGACTATTAAATATAAGTCAACTTAGGCTAACACAAATTGGTAAATTTTTCTATCGGTTTGAACACAATAACCTTCCCTCCTCATTCTGTGACTATTTTATCCCAGGATCTCGGATCCACACCCATCACACTAGGAACGCCGCTGCCCTCAGACCAGTCAAGGCTCGTACCAACTCACGACTATTTAGTTTAAAGGCGTATGGGCCCAAAGTATGGGAAACTATACCTCCCGATATCCGTCACTCTCCAAATATAAACTTATTCAAATCTCGTCTGAAATCATTTATCTTGAATGGTTGTTAACGGACCTTGGAACGACCACAGGGTTTGGCCAATGCTGCTCGGTGGGCGCGCCGCGCCGGGTTACGTGCTGCTCTTCTCCCCATTCATTCATTTTTCTCCTACTTATTCTTTTCTTATAGGACTGATAGTCCTATTTTCTGTTTCTTTGTTTCTTTTGTTGACGTTTAGTTAAGTATATATAAATGATTAGTTAAGTTTAACAATGATTTATTTTGCTTTCTCTCATGTTTCCACACCAGACCTCAACTATCTACTCCCTCTGGCTTACCATGACTTGACAGTCACTTAAGTTATGTACAACACTAGTAGGTGTCCCTGCTTAGCGGGAGTTACCTCCCTTTAGGGCCACCTTTTGCTCTATCTGAGACAGAACCACAATCCGACTACTTATACTTTGTTACATAACATGTTTTTGTTTTGTTTTGTTTTGATGGAAGCAATAAAATGATTTGATTTGATTTGATTTGATTGAGAGGTGAATTGAATTATCAGGTGGTCCAATCTTTCTATGTGATTTAAAGAGCATGAAGGCTGTCTTGTCAACATTAAGAGATAGCTTATTTGCTAAGAACCATTGAGAGATATGTTTCAGTTCGGTATTGAATGTCTGGATTAGAGTCTGGTAAGATTTATCCGAGCAAATTACAGTCGTATCATCAGCAAACAGAAGGAAAGATAGGGTAGAGGAGACATTCGGTAAATCGTTAATGTAAAGTAGGAAAAGCAGAGGTCCTAGATTGGAACCTTGGGGGACCCCGAATCTAATGACTCTGGTGGCTGAAGAAGCACCATTACAGGAGACATATTGCAATCGCCCACTTAAGTAGCTTGTGAACCATTCTAATTGAATACCTCTAATGCCATAATTCGATAGTTTGTGGAGGAGTATAGTATGATTTACCGTATCGAAAGCCTTTGAAAGGTCTAAAAATAGACCTATAGAATATTCATTGTTATCAATGGTATGGGATATTTTATCATACAGATTAATAAGGGCAAGGGAAGGGGACTGCTCCGTCTGAAAACCGTGTTGGGAATGGAAGATGATATGGGATTTGTTTACGTAGCTAAAGAGTCTGTTAGTCATTGATTTTTCGTAGAATTTAGCAAAGTAAGGTAGAACAGAAATGGGTCGGTAATTAGAAGCCTCATTTCTATTGCCTTGTTTAAATATAGGAATTACCTTAGCAATTTTAATGGCCTGTGGAACGATACCCGTGTTCAAGGAGCAGTTTATAATTTCAGACAAGGTCGAAGCAAGGAGTGGTAGACTAATTGCAGCTATAGTGGGGTCAATATCATCAAATCCTTTGCTGTGAGTCAATCTCATAGAGGAACCAAGTTGTAAAATTTCCTCAGGAGAGGTAGGGATAAGTCCAAGAGAGCTCGGCATGGGTGGACTAAGGTAATCGGAAAAAGAGGATTGTGCAGCTGGGATCTGGTCAGCCAGGACCTGAGCGATATTGGTGAAATAATTGTTAAAGGCAGTTGCAATTAGGAATGGATCTTTACTATCTATACCGTCAATCCTCAGCGAAACCAGAGGAGGGTCCCTTTCCCCCAACTTCATTATCCTACGAATCAAACTCCAAGTTTTTTTTAGCTTTGTACTATGTTTCGTAAATTCTACTTGGTAAAAAGTTTTTTCTGCATTATTCCTGGCTGTTTAATAATGATGATGATATAACGACGACGACGACGACGACGACGACGATGATGATGATGATCATGATAATGATGATGATGATGATGATGATGATGATGATGATGATAACAACAACGACAACAATAATAATAATGCTATTCATAATTTTTGAAATCCGGATGGATTACATGTACCTCAGGCCAGAGGCGGACCTACATTTTTTGGGCTCTGAAGCTTGAACTGTGTTGGGGGCCTTGTGCATTGTGCATTACCGTCTGAGTCGCTTCTGGGGCATGAGGCCAGGGGCCTTGAGGCTTCAGCTTCATAAATTTCATGGTGGTCCCGCCTCTGCCTCAGATAGAAAGTCATAATAATA
>OY744610.1:37506754-37513798 GCA_963556255.1 Allolobophora icterica | reverse complement strand
TATATCGAAATCGAAAGGAAAAGAACGTTATAAAGTGTGTTCCGCTATCAGACATTACTGTCCATGTAGCCTTATAAAATGTGTTCCGCTATCAGACATAGATGTTCATGGGTCTTGTAGGATGCAATGACGAAGGCGCCTAGGAACGAAGGAGGAGCGCTGGAGCTGAGTCCAGAGGAGAATGCCGAGTTCGTCGATACGCTCAAGTCGCTCGAGTCGACGATGAAGCAGCACATGGTCGTACTGATGGAGAAGAAGAACCGAGAAAAGGTTGCAGCTGCTGGTGGGGGTGGTGGGGTGGGGCGGAAAAGACGCTTGCTCCGGCGGCTGGCGCTCCCTCTCGTGGCATCAGCAAAGTTAGAAGAGATGTTACGAAACTCAACTCCAATGTGCCCGCTCCAACGAGAAGTGGAAAGGTCAGATCATGGTGATGATGTTGTTGTTGTATGTTGTTGTTGAGATGGTGAGGAGGACGACAACGAAAACGATGATGATATGACGACGACTACGACGATGATAATGACGACAATAGAGACTCAGATTTTTATATCGTCATCATCATCATTATTATCATTACTATTAGTATTCGGCGGCCGTGAGTGAAGCTCTACTATGGACTATTTACGAATTGTCGAATGAAAGTCTCATTTAATATTCGTTGCGCGATTTTCTAGCGTTATTTATAGGTTCGATACCGGATGCCACGGTGCAATTGGTGGGGAGCGATAGTGCAACTCCCCCACTTGTTCACTGTCTCTCTCTACCACTGACGATACATTTTCCCCATACATTTCGCTACTACCCACAAGTACTTACCCCACTGAACTATTCTATCTCTCATCTATTATGAGAATATTAATTTTTGTCTGGAGTTGGTTATGATCCCTCAGGCTCTTAAAACAATGTCCGAAGACAAGAAATTATTATTATTATTATTTTTGCCCCGAGGTACTTCGTTCCCTCAGGGTCTTTGAGATTAAATTAGTTGTTTCTCTGGAGTGGTTATTATTATTATTATTATTATTGTTGTTGTTGTTGTTGTTGTTGTTGTTGTTGTTGTTGTTGTTGTTGTTGTTGTTGTTGTTGTTATCGGACTCTATATTGTTTGATGATAAAAAAATTCAGAATTAGGTAAGAAATTCGGTGGCAGTTTCGCTCGGAGATTTGGAAATGCAGCTACGAGGTGGGCAAATGGCAAAACTGAGAAGCACATACAAATACAAAAATATATCGCACAGCGTAGGATAATAACATTTTTAATCCTGTGATCCGTCGTAATTCGTGCTAGTTTAGGCTGAAGAAATTAAGCCTTGTAGGATTTTGTACAGTCTGTGTTTGGCTTGGCCATTATGCTCAGTTAGTGAACTTATTAGTGCAGCGTCATGGAATTGCAGATAGGCCTAATTATGAGATTATTAACACCGTTGTTATACGCTGTCACTCCACGCTGTAATTTAACGCTGTTATTTAACGCTGTTATTCGCGCTCCTAATATAACACTTGTCTAAACAGTTCCTATTTGCTCGAAGTGGACAAAGGCTTGTGAAGACGTATATGTACATTAATGAAGGTAATATAGGTTCTTACGTAACCTTAGGTTGGATGCACCTCAGAAGGTACTGTAGTAAAAAGTACTCATTCGGAGCTTTAAAAACATAAACATTTTTAACTCACTTTACTTTAATTTCAACTCTACAGGTGTATTTTTCTCTGTGTTCGAACTGACCTAAAACTCATACAAACTTACCTATAAATTTCATCATGTGACTGTGATTTATCCTTGTACTCACCAGTGCCTATATATTTTCACAGAGAATCTAGTAGTTATGTAAAGCCGCGATTGATATTGTTCGCCATGCTCGAAAAAGAATACTTTCAATGGCCTTTTTCTGATTAATGGGCTGCTAATGGTGTGCCAAGTACATTAACAGCAGATGAAGGATTTAATGGTATCATTGATTTCTGCGACCATAGCTACATCACCATAGCAACACCATGGTTACTGCTTATGGACTACGCTGGCTAAATAGGCTGCACGACCTAGTTTTACTAATGCCTAATATATAGAAGAAATTATGCAATTCATCGTCACATGGAAACGAGGTCTGTTTGAAAGCAAGTGCGTGTCATTTAAGCGACAGCAAGATTCAGCTGTGATGTTAGGAATCACAGATGGCAAGACAAGAAGATTTGTTATTATTAGTTAGTAAATTCTATTGCGCCGGTGTCTAATGCGCAAGGAGGCATCAACCGATGGCACACCAAAACCAAACTGTAATCAGGCCAAAATCGCGACGATCAGTCCGTTGAGAAAGAGAGAGACAGCCTATGGTGGACATGCAAAACCTAACATTTGGTCTTAAACATGAACAGCTTTGGTCTTAAAATATAGAATATACTGTCGTAATAGTAACTGTAATTGAAAATTTATGTTGCGCCGCTTAAAAAGAATCTTATGAGACACGTACTCTAGTCTAGCGTAAACGACGTCGAATGTCATTAACAAAAAGAAGTTCACGAGTTAGCACGCAGGATAATTACTGTAGAAAAGGTCGTCCACCGGAGGCCTTTCACGTTGAGCACGTAGAGTCCAACTAACTGATGACCCTCCAAGTTTGACAGATGATGTTCAGAGTTCCTGGACCGCGTGGCAGAACAACTGCTGTCAAACTATTGTCCAACGACTGACTCTCGCAGCTGACGTGAGTTTGAAAGCCACGATTACCTGTAGCTCGCTTTTAAAATGCTTGCGTGCCTCTCTTCTAGGTTAAAAACTGTCTGTTTAGTCGTGCTGGAGTTGGGAGCGCCTCTGGTTATGAGTAGCCCTCTTGAAGAGGCGCTATAAAAATGTCCTAACGAATGAATGAATGAATAAAGGTCAGACTAACACAATACTATTCTCCGAGGGAATTAAATTCATTTGGAGTATTTACTGGACGGAAGCAACGACTCGAGCCAGCGCCGGCTTTAGGGTATTTCGGGCCCCGTGCAGAGTATACAGTACGGGCCCCCATAACACAAATCACATGACCATGTAACGATGATGGATTTACTGTTAGCATCAAATTTTGACAAACATACGTCCTGTTAGGGCTTCCTATTGACCACTCACAGCATGATATAGCCTTCTAAACCGTTTAATATCTTAATGTTTCAAACCTTTTCATCATAGTGGCTATTTAAATTATATTTTCTTGCATATTATCACGTTTGCCTTGTGGAACAATAAAAAAATTGATTGATTGATTTATATACACGTGAGCGTGTGTGTGTGTAAAATAATATGGGCTACCATAAAAAATGATATCCCTGAAAATGCAAAAGAAAAAATAATAAAAAATAATAAATAACAGTAACGTATATACTCGCGTACAAATACACTTTGCGTTTAAGTCGACCACTCCATTTTCGACCTTGGAAATGGAAAAAGTGTACGACTCGCGAATAAGTTGATGCGTGCTTTTATGTAAAGACGGTAAATCTGGACATTTCATGGCTCTTTTAACCACCAACTGCACGCGGAAGAAATTATCTTCCAGAATCACGAACATAATATGTTCGTGATTCTGGAAGAGGGCATTTTCCCCACCTCCGGTTTTGCAAATATTATTTGCAAAATCCAAGGGTGGGGGCAAATACCCTCTTCCCCCCCTCCGAACGCCCATATGGTCATCCAAGAATAAATTAGTCACTACTCAACAGCTTCTATTTACCCAACGCTTAAAATTATTTCTGTAATTTTTGATTTGAGGCTAAAAACATACAATAAAACAATTTTCACTACCGGGGTACTTCCTGTAATCGCCAGTTCAGTGTTTTCATTTATAAAATCATGGCAGAAGTTCTCGTTACGAGCATTTTGGGGCGAAGAGGAAGACCTGGGAAGCTAAAATATAATAGCGCTAATAGGCCTATATTTTGAAACAAACTAAACTGCCTAGGCCTACCATTTGACTTTTATTTTTTGACAAATGAGAAGATTTAATCGAAACCATAATATTACTATTATTGTTTCTTGTTCATGTTAATTTTCTGAGACATTTTCGGGCCCCCTAAGTTGCGGGCCCCGTGCGACCGCACGGTTCGCACGCCCCTAAGGCCGGCACTGCTCGAGCTTATGGATTTCAAACACACCTACGAGAGAAAAGCACGTCATGATCACGTTGCCATGGAAACTGAATCGTCATCGTTAAGCTGGTGAGACTGAATGTTGTTATCAGCATCGCTGTACCTTGGTATTTCCCGCCATTCCCGTGTTTCTTATGACCTTTCCAACTGACTTTCATCATCCTTAATATCATCACCTTCTTAGGTCTAAGTCACTCAAGTCATCTTATTTCCCAGTCCTAGTCTAAAAGCGCAAATCATTGTGCGTATAGCAACCACCTGCTACGCTATGTAAACATTCGGATGTCTGAGCCACATACTTGAATTCGGTCGTTACGACAAATAGGGCTGTAAACGTGGGCCAACCACGGAAGACAAGAATCCTACCATAGTTCGAGAATTCGTGACTTTCGGTTTTAAAATTCGTAAAAATTCGCGAATTTTTGGTCTATTTTAAAATTCGTAAAAATTCGTAAAAATTCGTTGGGCCATATTTGGGCCTTTTTTTTTACATTGACAGTGGATTTACCAAAAAACAGCGTATGCAACAACAACAAATGTGATGACGTCATGATTTGTTGTGTTAAGCTTCTGCTTAGAATTTAATGTAAAATTCAATATAAAAATTTCTTACGTAACGAGTTAATTTAGATTCAAATCTAATTTTTAAAGATGAAAGAACATGGACCGTAGTGGAAGTATGTAGTAATTTTGGAAGAGAAGTAAAAGGTAATCCAAAAATACAGTGTTGTCTTTGTGACAAGGAATTTGTTGGTTGTTCTTCCGGAATTCGGGAGCATATTCACGGCGAAAATACAGAAACCAGAGTCAATTGGGAGCAGTGGGCTATTCCTAACTCAGAATCAGAGGACGATGAAGTAGAAGACACGGCTCGGTGAACGTTGCCAACCCTTTTCAACCATGTTTGGTTGCAAGCTGTGTTAGAGGCTGACTGGTGACACTGGAAGGGCACTGGTGGTTTTTCGTTCTGCTGACTGACACTCACAGTCACACGCTCGACTATGATAGAAATCGAAGTTCAAGGCTCCAAGTAGAACAGTAACTGAATATCAGTACTATTGTGTTACTAGTCAGCTATCTTTTACGGCTGATTGATTGCCTACGACATTGGCATTTACTTGCTTAAAAAGTTCAAAAGTAAACAAATACCAAAATTCGTTGCCATGGCAAAGAATTCTATTATTTTTTTATTTTACGAATTTTTACGAATTTTAAAACTGCAGTTTTAAAATTCGTTAAAATTCGTGAATTTTTACAATTCTTAAAATTCGTAAAATGCGAATTCTCGAACTATGAATCCTACAATAACGATGTCAGATGAAAATATGACAGTGATCGTATAATTCTATTCGACGGAACTCCATTCATGTAACTGGAACAGACCCAATAAAAGACAGCAAGTAAGGATAGGCATAAACAAAGATAGGCCGATGTAGGCTTAACAGACCAGAAACAGGCCTTGCAATTGGAATGATGATAATTAATATTCATGTTATTTTCGCTGAACTCGTCGAACGACGAATTAAAATCAAACGCATTGAACCTGGAGAGTTTTGAGTTCTTAAGCATGGCTAATCCGTCCAGTTGAACTTCGTTACCTTCGGATCCAAGACATTGGGGGAGGGGCAGTAGAGTAATGGATAACACACTGGCGTGAAGAGCAGTAGGTACCAAGATCGAACCCCGTAGACGCCGTATGGTTTATTCAGCCTTCCACTCGCTGGGGGCGGCGGTGGTTAAATGAATAGTAGGCCGTGATTGGCGCCCTGTTGTCTGCCGTATAAGCAGTTATATTCGACTCCTGTAAAACTGTTATCATCTGCATCTACTGCATACATGTATGTAAGGCGCCCTGCGTGGCTGCCGTTTCTACTGTATGTATGTTAACTGTACAGCGCAGAGCGGTTAGCAGAAGATTAAATAAAGAAAAGATTATTATTATTATTAGTAGTAGTAGTAGTATTATTATTATTATAACCTGCAGAGAAAAGGTTTCTCATACCGGATCCATTTCATGTTGCTTAACCTATTCCTAAGACGACCTATCGACGTAAATGTTGACGAAAACCATGAAAAACGATAACAGCTCTGGATGGACAGAAGGTTTTGAACATGGGCAGAAGGTTTTGAAAAACACAGATCGCTACAGCTTTTGGCTGACGGTACAAAATGATGTATGGCCGACCTTAGGCTTCTGTTGTTTAACGACGAGTAAACATGAATAGAGAGACAACCTAATTAAACGCAGTGACCTGTGCTGAAGTTTCTACTGATCCAGCCCTCGTTCTGCTTTTCTTTCAGATGTGCAAATTGCACTGAATGCTTGACTTTATTGTCCACTGAGACACTACAAGTGTTTGTATGTGTGTGTGTTGTGTGTGTGTGTGTTTGCGTGTATGTTTGTGTGTATGTGTGTTATCCAAGTACTCCACCCTAGCGCATTATTTTGCGCTTTCGTGGTTGAACGATTTTCAATGCACACCCGCAGACGTTGAAACTAAGCAAATGACTATGATAGTTGTAATTGTAATCTGAAATTTATGCAGCGCCTTTTAAAGAGAGAATCATCAGAGCCGCTCCCGACTTAATGACGAAAAACCAGAATCTTGGAAAGTGGTTTCCAAGCGCCAACGGAATAGAGGTAAAGAGAGACGATGATGATGATGATTATATCTATTATGATGATTGATGATAATTATTACCATCGCCACATCCCTCGCCTTCCTATGTTTCTGCCCTATCGACGTTTAATTGGTTTCGCTTCCATGGATTCTGTTGCTGATACTTCTGCTGGTGCTGTTGTTGTTGATGATTAAAATGATGATGATGATGATGATTATGAAGATGATGATGATATTGATGATGATAATGATAATGATATTGAGGAAGATGATGGTGATGATGATGATATTGAGG
>OY744610.1:37456754-37504254 GCA_963556255.1 Allolobophora icterica | reverse complement strand
GCGTGCAAATAGCATGCATAATATCTAAAAGCCTCTCAAAAGCTTTGAGAAACATAAAGCAGTATGTAGACCTGCTGCTCGAAAAATAGGCTTCGTTTAAATAAATTATCCATTAAAACTGTGTGCCTTGTGCCAGCAATTGTATTGTTTTTCTATTAAGATTAAAGACGCTGTATTAGATATATTAAAATCTATGTACAGTCTAAACTTGACTGATAATTCAGAAAGAGACTAAAATACGCGAATATTAATGCATAACTCTTAGTAGTCCTCTATCTCCTAGTAGCCCTGTTTCCTCCATTGTAGCCCTGCAGCCCTAGCAGTTCTGTAGCCTCTAGTGTATCTGTAGCCCCTAGTGGTCCTGTAGCCGCTGGTAGTCCTGTAGGAAAGGCGAAGTAGAACTGCTTCGGCCTTTGTTACGTACCTCCTTCAACATTGGTTTTCAGAGGTGTTGTAAGGAAATGAAAGGTAAGATAAGGTAAGGAAGATCAGGTAAGGTGAGATTAGGTAAGGTAAGGTAAGTCAGGGCAATGAAAAGTATCATAGTGCAGCGGTTCTCAACTTGGTGGTCCGCCAGCAAGGCCTACAATTTCTTTTTTTTTACAATTAAAACATGCAAACAGAAAAAATTTGTGAATTTTTTTAAATTTTTGCTTAAACATTTATTAAAATTAATACTAAATAATAAGTAAAATACTTAATCATATCAAATTTATTATTTTATACTATAATTGTAGATAAATTTAGAATTTTATATGGTCGCATATGAGCGCCAGTGGCACAATTTTTGGTGGTGGTCCGCGACAGAGACACAAAATTTATAAGTGGTCCTTGAGTCTCAAAAGGTTGAGAACCGCTGTCATAGTGGCTTCGTGTCATTCACGTATTTAGTTAAAAATTGGAACTTTTCGCGTAAAAGTAAAGTAACTTAAAGTATAGGTTCCGTGTATAATGGGACTTGGGGGTGGAGGGAAGCCACTTATATCCTTAGCTCTTGAACCGGCAAAGGATGGTTATCCCCGTGTTTCGTTCAAAGGTACTGGGTATGACAATACGACCAACGTCCTTATGTCGTGCAGAAGGTTGCTCAGTTGCTCTTCCGTCCGTTGACGGCGATAATATAATTGTGCCCTGAAGGTCTCTGCTTGGCCCTCAGGACCATTGAATCCATTGCAGTGGTGTAGCACATCGTAGTGTTTACAGTTTCCTTTCCAGCTCGGGCTTGGAAGTAACCTATGAGTTTATTGCTTGATGACAGCTACAGATGTATGGGAGCAACTTGCCTAGGTCCCATAGGCGTAATTTGTGGGGGGTAGGAGGGGTACCCGTACCCCCCACTTTTTGGACTGAGGGGTACCGTACCCCCACCTTTTGGACTGAGGGGTACCGTACCCCCACTTTTTAAACAATGCCAATCAATATTTTATTGTTGAGCCTCCCGGAGATTGAAGTCTCCGCCTTGCTTTGTGTGTGTGTAAGAAATTGGTACCCCCACTTTTTAGACCAAAGTTACGCCTCTGCTAGGTCCGTTACATAGAATCTCCTCAGCAGGTTGAAACTCTCAACCGTTAGGGCAATGAACCATGGCGCTTACTCAATAGACCATCATGTCAAACAGGCTTTCGTGTAAGGTCGTCGAACTGAGCATGTTATTTGGTACAGAAGAGACGAAAACGTCTCATGTTTTTGTTTGTTTGTTTTTTCAGGTAACAATAACCGTGAGAACAGTTTTTTTGAAAGTAGGAGAAATCGATACACTACGCGATAGATTCGCTGCTGATGCCTACGTACAAGCCAAATGGCGCGAGCCAGCCATGGACGGAAAACAACGCCTGGTAATTACGCTGTAAATTGTAAACAATTATTGTAAACTGCAAATTGCAACACGTAAACTGTAAGTTGCAGATTGTAAGCTCTAAATCGTAAATCGTAAAATATAAGTTGTAAATTGCAAATTGCAAATTGAAAATTACAAATTGCAGACTGTCAGCTACAAGTTGTCAATCGTAAATTATAAATTGTAAATTCTAGACTAAATTGCAAATCGTTACTTGCAAATTGTAAGTTGTAGATTGCAAATTGTAAATTGCATATGGTAAATTCTAGATTGTAAATTGTAAATTGCAAATTGTTAATTAGGAATCGTAAATTGCAAATGGTAAATTCCAGATTGTAATTGTCGTTACGCGTGATGTAGTTAGATCATTGCTGAGACAAAGATATAGCCTATGTTGATCCGATCAAACACTGCGCTATAGAAGCACATTATTACTGACATCTGACTTTTGGATCCGAACTTGCAACGGAATCTGTCCTTAGCTGACACACTGGTCTTGTGTTTGTGTAAACACCCGATAGTAAGCTAGTTCGACTGTAGAAGTGCGGGAGTATGAAATTACGATTGCGATTCACATTTACGTCTTGCGCGCTGAACGGGCCAGCTAACGTTTATACATTACAAATAAATAATTATGCATTAAACTGTATTTGATTTTGCGCTCCTTCCAAAGTTTAGAAATGTACAATCGACCATCCGACAGTTACATCAATGGTGGTGAGCAAATGGCATTGCTCAAGACCCCTACACAGTGATCACCTGAGTCAGTGTTCAAGCCCGCACACTGCAAGCCGCTCTGTCCTTTTGGCTACCGTAATACAGTACCGTACCAGATGTTGCTTCACTCTTAACTGAAATGTTATATTTTGGTCTTTGTCCGTCGTTTTTGCTGCGTTTTGTGTCCCTTCATCTGGAACTCTCTAACTCCTAATGTTCGAAACTCTCTTGCTGAGACTGTCTTTCGCTCTAAACTGAAAACTTAGTTTTCCAGTCCACTTATGGGTCTTAACTTAATGTTTGCCACGTTCCAATGTGCACTTCTTAACTTCGTAAGGACGGCATCGTAATTTCATACTACAATTGCATTGCATTGTATTGTTTGAAAACTGCAGCAGACGGAAGAAATCAACTGGGACATCTACTGGAATCCGAAGCTGTTCATAGACAACGTCTTCGGTGACCCGAAGGAGTCCATCTGGTACTCCGTGTCCTTCGACGCCCAAGGTCAAGCCACTGTCTGCGAGAAGCGAAGGGTCAACGGGTCGTTTCTCGAATACATGGAACTCAACCAATTTCCATTTGATACTCAGGTATGACCGTAACTACGTGGGGCACATCGCGGGTGGGGACGGGGGGGCTGAGAAATTCCGGAATTCTGTGTTACATTTATTTGCGTCACACCATATTGCGATCAATTAAACCAAACATTTCTTTAACACTGCTTTTGACAGGTGCTTGACATGGGCTGTGTAAATATTTTATTCCACACGTACGTACAAACATCATCATCATCAGGATCCGTGGTCCCAAGGCCCGTAGGTGTCCTATGCATGATCTATCAGTTTTTTTCTCCAAAATCCCCGGTCTTGTGCTAATATTGTGCAGATCTTGTTTACACCGATCTTCGATTTCGTCTGTCCACTCTCTGTTGGGTCTGCCCCTCCGCCCATTTCCATCCATAGTTCCCATCATCACGGTTTTTTAATTCACAGGCATAAAGAGCTGTGCTAAACACACATGCTTTAAAATATTTAATTTGGTCTCGTAACTGATTTTTTGGTTTTCCATATGGAGTTTAGTCCTGCCATACATATATAAATACACGCATTCATATATTATATATATACATATATATATACATATATATACATACATATATACATAAATACACGCATACAAGTTAATAGACCAATACGTACAAATACAATATACACACATAAATAAATACATTCCTGCATTCATACAAACAAGAAGACACACATACATTGATAATGCATAGGCCTACTTAACATTGCCTGCGCAAGGTGACCAGTATAGAAACTTCGCTGCCGTTGTTTTATCTTCATGGAATAAGTTGCCTAGAAGAATCTTCCCTTCAACATGACCTCCTTAAACTTTCTCTGCGTCTTTTTCTTAACCGCTTGGGAACTACTACTAATAATAATCTGTTCTTTAATATGGCGCCTGCTAACCGGACTGCACTGCACAGTGAACATACATATAGTAGAAATGGCAGCAACGCAGGGCGCCTTACATACATGTATACAGTAGAAGCACATGATAACAGTTTTACAGGAGTCGAATATAGCTGTTTAAGCGGCAGTCACACAGCGCCAATCATGGCCTACTATTCATTTAACCACCGCTGCCACATAGCGAGTGGAAGGCTGAATAAACATTACGGGGTCTGCGGGGTTCGATCTTGGTACCTTCAGCTCTTCACGCCAGTGTGTTATCCATTACTCTACGGGCCCCCACCCATTCGATAGCGGCTGTGAAGTCGGGATCCACCTAAATGGCGCTATATAAATTTATGTTCATGGTTGAACAACTTCACTGGCTACCTCTCTCGGCCCGTATTAAATTCAAAGTGTGTTTGAAGCTCAACTGGGTCTTGCTCCGAAGTATTTATGTGACTTCATTCTTCGCCCCATTCTACTGCTTCGCTGCGCCCTCATCGTTCTTATGACCGACCGCCTTGACTTTCTGCATGGTTTCCCCATGTCAGGACTACGATGGCTCAATCCAGATCCTTTTGCTTCCATTGGTACTTCCCTTAGGAATGTATTTCCTCCATCTGTTCGCTCCTCCTTTCTCTCTGTTTCTTCCTCCGTTTTCCATCTCAAAACCTGCTGTTTATCTCGGGGTCTATCGCACTGGCAGCGCTTCTGAATGGTTCATGTATCGCACTGACAGCGCTTCTGAATGGTTCATGCCTCAAGAGCGCTTTAGAAAATCTAGAGTATAATACAACACAATACAATACAATACGTGTGTATTGGCAGGATCTGACGGTTTCCTTGACAACGGAGAGGGAAGATACGGAGATCGAGTTCGCCGAGGATCCGCGAGAGAGGTGTGCTCTCAACGTCCAGTCGTTTGTTGATGAGCAGGAATGGAAGCTGCACAAGTACATCCACACGTGGACTCGGACCAGGGAGGAGGTCTTCAAGGCGACCAAGAACAAACATCCGGTCTTCTCTGCCGCCTGCAAAGCATCCAGAAGACCTGAGTTTTTCATCTGGAACATTCTCATCGTTATGGTAGGCATCACCTTTTATATTACAGGGTAGGCAGTTGCATCACCTTTTATATTACAGGGTAGGCAGTTGCATCACCTTTTATATTACAGGGTAGGCAGTTACATCACCTTTTATATTACAAGGTAGGCAGTTACATCACCTTTTATATTACAAGGTAGGCAGTTGCATCACCTTTTATATTACAAGGTAGGCAGTTGCATCACCTTTTATATTACAAGGTAGGCAGTTACATCACCTTTTATATTACAAGGTAGGCAGTTACATCACCTTTTATATTACTAGGTAGGCATTTTGTCATTTACAATGAAAAAGTGCAACCCCAACTGAATCAATCCTGATAAGCAGCAATTAGTGTTGTCGACTTCATTGTCTTGGGCATGGCATATGAGAGCAGGCGCCTGTCCTATTTCCAGCCGATTGGTCTGCCATTGATACTGTACGATCGATGTACTCATTAATAGCTGAATACAATACAGGGCGTCAGTGGAACTGAAAATCTGTAAATATCTTTCTGTACTAGCGGTCTGTAAGTCAGTGTTTTGGTCTTTTAGTAAGGTTCATCAGTTGCAATTTGGTATCGTTCAGTGTCAGTGTGAACGAATACATGAATGAACGAATGAACGACTGAACGAACGAATGAATGAACAAATTAATGAACAAATTAATGAACGAATTAATGAAAGAATTAACGAAAGAATTACGAACGAATGAATGAACGAATGAATGAATGAGTGAACGAATGAATTAACGAACGAATAAACGAAAAATGAATGAATTATTTTATTTATTACTGATCTAATTAATTAATTAATCAATTAGCGAATGAATATATGAAGGAATGAAGGAATGGTTGAAAGAATTAAAGAGATCTGCGTCTGGTTTTATTCTTGTAGTTCCTCATCTGCAGTCTATCATTTGCTACGTTTGCTGTTCCCGTCAATTTGCCTCAGAACCGTCTGCAGTTGTCCTTCATTCTGCTCCTAACAACCGTCTCCTTCAAGTTCGTCGTCAATCAGAGCTTGCCGATGATATCATATCTTACCTATCTGGTAAGAATTGCTCGCAGTATCTCGCACCGTCATCATTGTCTTCACAGCCATTGTTGTCATCATTGTTGGAACCGTTATCGTCATAGCCAATGTAGTAATCGCATATAATGTTGCCATCACCATCATTTATACCGTCATCATCTTTTTTACTGTTATCATCATTGCTACCGTGATCATCACTGCTACAGTAATCATCATTGTTACCGCCATAATCAGTTTTTATCGTCATCCTCCTTGTTGCTGTGATCGTCATTGTTACCGTGATCACCACTGTTACTGTCATCATCATTGTGATCGTCATCGTCATAGTTATCATTGATTAAATTTTATGGATGGAACTTTTTTCTATTTAATATGTCACATAGTTGCTTTAGAAATTTAGCCTATTCGGTTAAGCTGTTGCATTAAAACACTGGTGGAAATCGGCCCGGATATACGTACCTACATATATATGTATGTATGTATGTACGTATGTAAGTATGTACGTAAGTAAGTATGTACGCATGTGCGCATGTATGTATGTATTCTTGTATCTGAGCTTTTATAGACCTACTAAAAAATGCGCACTATAATATAGAGCGTGTTTTTGAGTAGGTCTACCTCTCAAAAGCCATGTGCTTTTTGCTGATGGCCATATCATCTGATCGACCTGGAAATACGACCATTAGTTGCTACCACCTGGCCCACCGCAAATAGTGGTACAATGAAAGTAGTTATCTAGTAGCTAACTCCATGTCGATGGATGGGTGGATGGGTGTATGGATGGATGAAATAGATGAATGGATGGATGGATGGATGGATGGATGGATGGATGGATGGATGGATGGATGAAATAGATGAATGGATGGATGGATGGATGGATGGATTGCTTGATGGATGAGTGAGTGGGTGAATACTGAGTAGGTAGATGGATGAATGGATGGATGGGGTTGGATGGGTGGGTTCTTGGATGGGTAAATGAATGAATGATTTTGCTAGGGTTGCATGGTAACCGTGACCTATTGGCGTGCATTTTAACCCGACAGGACAAGTACATTCTCAGTTCGATGGCCATTCTCTGTTGCATCTGCATATGGCACGCCGTGGCCAACCTCATGTTCAATCAGATGCCATGGCCTGCAGTCTCGACGGCCGATTACGTGGCACTTGGGATTCTGGCCACCGTCTATTTCGGATTTAATTTCCTCTTTCTAATCGCCATCACCTGCCTGGTAAGAACTCTTAATATTTACAGATGAACACCGGATTTATTTAAAGTCCAATCGTTTACTAGACAACACAGTGTAACTCTTTATGATATCGCTCTCCTTCCAATTTTCAAACGTACAAACACAAGAGAGCTTCGATGGCGCTGAGACTTTATGCGTGAATGACTTGCTCAAGGTCCTTACACAATCATCGCATCGGAGAGGCTCGAACCCAGTCTCTCTATGCTACAGGCCGAGCTCTCTAATCTCTCTAACCAATCGGCTATCCTGCTAAACACGTGCCTGCTAGATTACAAATGCGTTAACTTGAACATAAGATAAGCCTGCATCGGCGACTTTGTAAGGTATAAAAACGCTCTTCGTAAGTGTTTAGATACAGAATTGCATGAATGCGACTGGTCTGCATTTACATCAGTTCGAATTAAAAGCGAAATGTACTCGGAATATTTGCTAATGAATGGTCATAACTGATTAAGAACATGAAACACAAGCTCTGCTCCTTTGCAAGCGAGATGATGATCGAAGTACTGTAACCGATTGGTTAGAGCACTCACCTTGTATCATGGAGAGTATGGGTTCGAGCCTCGACTGAGACGGTTACTCTATAGGGACCCTGAGCAAGTCCTTCACTCACAGTTGCTCAGCGCCATCGATGTTCTGTCGAATGGCCGTGTGAACTTCGGACGGAGTTCTATTGTATTGTATGGGTCATAGTTGAAATTGAGAGTGGGCTGTTATGGCTGGGTTTAATAATTAAACCCAGCCTATACTTCAATTGCGAGTAAAGGTTTCGCACGTGGTTCATTCTACCGATAGGTCCCTTTTGAGTTGGATAATTGTTGAAACAATTCTAGATTTCATTATAAAATTTGAACTTTTCTTACAGACTGAACATATTTTAGCGAGACATAGGTTTTTAGAGCTCGATATAGCCTACTTTGGTTACGTAGCATTATAAAGAAATTAATCATATGTAGCAACGTTGGTCATTGGTGTTACCAAAACAGGAACTCTTCTGGGACATCACTGCAAACTACAGGTTTAAGATATTAGAGGCAAAAGTACGACAACGGTTTATTAATAGACAGGTCACGTGCTCCGCTGTGAAAAACAATATTTACAGTGAATATCCAACACAGAGTTATTAATTAACGAGTCTTTTATGTCGCCATGGTTACAGTGACATCCAAAGACCTCATGCACCAGCGTACAAAAACCATCTACTGGAAATGTTACATTATTAGGGTCGTTCTTTGAGCTGATTTACGAAAACACGCAAAATATCGATTAATGACGCAACAGGAACACTCTCAATTGTTTTGCAAGTAAACCATCAGTGACAGAGAATTGGTCATTATTCTAGAATGACCAATGTAGGCATGGGGGATAGGTGAATGGTAACACTCTTGCTTGAAGAACACAAGATCTTGAAATACGAGGTTCGATACCCGTAAGCTCCCTGTAGGTCGACTCAGCCCTCAACTCACAGGGGGCAGTCTTAAAACGAGCGAGCGCCTTACATGCTGCCAAGACACGTGTTCTATACTTGAACTTGTGCTGTCATATTTTTCAGTGTTACTTACTGCGGTTTGTCAGCGAGCTTTTCAACAAACACGAATATTACACAAAAGGGCATTTCAGTTTAGGGCATTTAAATCCAGCGGTTTGTACTTGAAAAAGCCTTGTACTTTAAGTGCCTTGTACTTTAAATGCCTTGTACTTTAAATGCCTTGTACTTTAAATGACTTGTACTTAAAGTGCTTGTACCTTAAATGTGAACTTTAAATAGTTGAGGCTGATATATTAGAGACATGTCGAATCAGGCCTATAGATTTATGCAAAACACTGTTCCTAGTTTTGGAAACGGAGCAACTATTCGGTTTATAGAGTAGAAAGCGAATCATCCTCAAAAGCTCAGCAGATCAATACATTGGGTCATTAATCAACATTTGGGAGTGTATACCTGTCGAACGAGAAACGCGCTTAGCATGAATGCGGTTTTAGCCATAAAACGTGTGCGCACTCTATGGCTCTCTCGCTGGCTCTGCCTTGCTCTGCCTCTCTCTCTCTCTCTCTCTCTCTCTCTCTCTCTCTCTCTCTCTCTCTCTCTCTCTCTCTCTCTCTCTCTCTCTCTCTCTCTCTCTCTCTCTCTCTCTCTATCGCTCTCTCTCTCTATCGCTCTCTCTCTCTATCGCTCTCTCTCTCTATCGTTCTCTCTCTCTCTCTCTCTCTCTCTCTCTCTCTCTCTCTCTCTCTCTCTCTCTCTCTCTCGCTCTGCCTTGTTCTGCCTCTCTCTATCTCTCCCTGTCCCTCTCTCTTCGTCTCTGTCTCTCTCTCACACGGAAATGAGGGTGACTAATTACAGTTTTTTTTATCCCGTTGTACCTGGCGTTTGAACGAATATGTAGTCATTCGTCTAAATGAATCAGGTGCGCAGACTTTTACATAGAGTGGCAATGCATGATGTAATGACCAATTAATTACTCGCTCACTTAGCAATTAGTCCTTGGAGACGGTTCAAGGTCGGTCTACTGAGTGAGAACTCTGGAACGGCGGTCTATTTTTACGCGTCGCAAGGTCAGCAGACGATTAATTTATTATTATTATTATTATTATTATTATTATTATTATTATTATTATTATTATTATTATTATTATTATTATTATTATTATTATTATTATTATTACTATTATTATTATTATTATTATTATTATTATTATTATTATTATTCTTATTATTATTATTATTATTAAGGAACATTCATATAGCGCCCCTTCAAGGCTGTCTACTCAGGAGCGCTCCCAGTCCAGCCACCCCTAAAAAAGAGTAATTTGGTTTAGTTATGTTGACGTGCGGTGTTTCGAGCCCTCGTTCATTCCATTCAGAAATTTAGTATAGCGCACCTTCAAGAAACCTACTCAGAAGCCCTCGCTGCAATATGACTGACCGAAATTTGTGCGCAGTTTTCATTTCTTATTTTTGAATGAACTATATATAAAATGTTGAATGTTGTGCGGTGTTGAGTTACTAAAGGCTTCGAGTCAATTTAATTCAATTTGAATATGTAAGGTGTGGTCCCGAGTATGTCAAGAGTCAAGTGTGTCATGCTTTTCTCGTGAATGAAAACAAAATCTTTGATCGAGGGACAGACGACTCAAGAAATAGTTCGCGAAACTGTTACTAATAGTTGCTCTGTTTCCACAGCTAGGAACAGCGTTTTTGCATAAATCTATAATTCGACATGTCTCTAAGATGCCAACCGAACTTCAGCGCCTTTGAGAGTTTCCAAAATGCACTATGTAAATAAATGGATACGTTATGTATTTGCATTAATGATAGATGGTGCAGGCGATAGGGGAAAAAATTCCTGAGCGAACATACGGCGCCTCCTGCCACCATGCCCATGAACATTAGGTGGGACCCATGGGCTCTAAATGGGTCCCATATTGGAATATGGGTTTTATGTGTGTTTGTTTACATATTTATAAGGCTTAGAGTCAATTTCATTCAATTTTAATATGTATATGTATGTATAATTTGTATATATATATATATATATATATATATATTTGTGTACATACATACATATACATATATATGTCACCTACTGGATCTCTCGCACTGGGAGCGCTTCTGAATGGTTCTCCCGCTAGAAGAGCTTTATAAATGTTCGAATACAATACAATATAATACGTACATATATACATACATACAACATAGGACCCATATGGGCTGTATACGGTCCCATATGAGAACAAGGGTCCTATATGTATCCCATGTTGGTATGCTGGTATGGGAGGCAGTGATAGTTCTGCTTCGTAAGAATTCTTTCTTACCACGTACGGCGTCTGAAGCAACAGAGCGAAGAGGTTATTCGTGTCATCCTGAATGTACCATTTTTAATGATCTCCCGGTCGACCAACTTTCAATCAATAGATTCGCATCGTTCCTTTGTTTCGCTTTACTTACACAAACCGATGATTACCTGATCACCTACTGTTTTCGCATCTATCACCAACATTGTTTCGTGCGCTTCCTATCGAGCGAAACTGTTTCATTGCTTTTATATCGCCCACATCACTAATCCAACAAAAAAAAAACAGATACAGCTTTATCTGGGCTAATGGCATTCGACTTTCATTATGCTGACAAAGTTCGTCAGGTTTAGATGTACAGCGCGAATTCTATACAAAGTCTCTTACATTACTCTCCTTAATGGGGTGGATTAAATATCCCGCATTTAGTAAACGCCACTATTGAATGACGAAGCATCAATAGATGGCGCTGAGCAGTTGTTAGTGAAAGATTTGCTCAAGGTCCCTACACAGTAACCGTCTCAGAGGCGTCTCGAACTCATACTCCCGCGTTATCCTTTATTGTATGGTTATCGTCCATAAAAGCCGACTGTTGATTACTTTACTTCAAATCTTATATAGCTGTATTCCTTTATTTTATTTCCGGCTTATTGGTTGTGTTTTAGGCAAGAGAGAATCTACGCTATCAAGATGAAGCCCCAAGCAAATACGAAGGCGGCAGTCAGGTAATAATTAACAAGACCTTTGTAAGCCAAGTATAATTAATATGAAATGGTACTTAACTTTGTATGCCAGCTGTAATTAACACGACAGGGTGCTTACCTTTGCAAGTACAGGTATAATCAGGCCTGGTTCGTCCTTTAGACAAACTAGGCAGCCGCCTAGGGCCGCCGATTTTTAGGGTCCGCCAATTTTCCATTTTTCCGAAATAAACATCAAAGAAATAATTCCTGGAAATTCATAAATGAAACAACGTTGGATTATTTTTTAAATATTATTCGCTAGATGGAAGTATTATGGTGTTGGTGTAATAAATTATGTTCTATCAAAGTAGAGTTCACCGTTAAGTTTTAATCATAAGTTTTGCCTAGGGCCGCCAAATGTCTTGAACCGGGCCTGGTTATAATTAACATGAAAGAGTACTTACCTTTGCAAGTTAGGTATAATTAACACGAAAGAGTGCTTACCTATGTAAGTCAGGTATAATTAATTTGAAGTGGTACTTACCATTGTAAGCCAGGTATAATTACATTACATGAGTACTTATCTGTAAAATTCAGGTAATAATTAACATTACAGGGATACTTACCTTTCTGAGTTGTGTATAATTGGTAGTACATTGAATCAACGTGTATTCAACATAACCACTACAGTGCTATATATGACGAATTGTCTCTTACATTATCTCTTCCTACAATATAATAAATATTGTTAACTAGTTAGTAATAAAGAAAGTATTACATAAGCAGGTAAGTAAAACAAAGTAAGTGCGTAATCTTTATTTGCATCTGAATAGCGAATCAGCCTTACATGGTAAGACAGGAAGTATGTAGCCTACATAAATTGGCAAGTAAATAAGTAAGTAATAGACTTATAGGAGGATTAGATGAATTGTAGTAAATTCTAAATGAAATAAATAAATTGCTCTAAAAGAAGTATTTTACATCATTCTGAGTACTGATCTGTGCCTGGTTTCTGGTGCGCCGTCCGTTGATGCTTTGTGCATTAGACAAACCGGTGCTACAGCGGTTGCTAACTAATTAATATTACATTTATAAATGTCAACAATGTAGCAGAAATTAATTCGAATCAACCAAGCTAATCAATAATCGGATTAATCAACTAGAAATAAATACGAGACATATATTAATTGTTTATAAGATCAGTAAATCATTTTCAGAACCATACTTTGCCAATCCAGAATAATCTCTCCAGTCGGTAGGTCATCATTTCCATTTGTAAAACGATTCCCATCCCTATCCTGCGTCTTTGACCCCTCTTCCCCTCCTCACCTTTAGTATTGGTTGATCACCTACAGAACAGCAACTATCGACGAGTCTGTGCATGTGTGCATGAGGTACATAGTACAGTTGCAGTGTCGTGGAACTAAGTATTCTCCGTCTGTATTGCGCTAAGAAGACTGAAATCGAAGTGAAACTTCCGCGTGACTGTTAATCGAAGCTGTATGATTGATCGATATGAATGATAAGAGATCGATTGCGTCAACACGTGACTTGGTAAATCATTTATCAAAGCAACGGCTATCACACCGCAAATAGAAAATCATGAATCCGTGGAAAGTTGATGATGAGGCAGGAAAACTAAATCCTGCGCAAGAGAGGCCAGAAATCACCAGAATTATTTGTATTAATCGCACAATAAAAGTAGAGCTGCAAAAGATAAAAACTTTGTAATAGAAGCATAAGGCAACTTAAGTGAACCTATAAGTCATTCAATTGATGGACTGACTTATGTTAACGAGAGCAGCGTCAATGATGCAAGACGCTATGAATGTTATGCTGTTACGATTAGCATTAAAAGAATAAATTTAGACTAATGTCTTTCCTATAATTCAGTCAGGTTAGGCCTATATGTATCCATGCATGTTTGCATGTATGTATTAATGTATGTATTTATGTATGTCTGTATGTATGTAATGTATGGTATGCTTGTATGTATGCATGAATCTGAACACTTGCTAAAGCGCCTTAATCTACCTCGCAACAGCGCTGAGTATAACTCACAAAAGGTACTCAGACATGAGTGACCCTGCAGTGTGCATAGAGTCCTCTTTCTATATTTGCAGCAGTTGAAACGTGTTTAGTATGCATGCATCCCCGTGTTTGTGAAATTCCCAACCACGGTACCTCTTTGTCTTAGTATTATGCTAATCACTTGTCGATTGCGCTCTGACTAATCCCTTGAGCTTTTCCCCTATAATAGTCCGTCATTGATCCGCAGCTTGTCACGAATCAAGTGTTTGTAGCACTACATAAACTGTTACTGCTACACAATGGCAGAGCTTCGTTCGTGCTCCGACATGCCCTGTTCGACCGTGCACAGTCTCTTCTGGCAGATCTATAGAGGAAAGTAAACACAAAACAGGACATGCATGGTAGATGGGCCATAGAGCTGAACACTGTATAAAAGAAAGCTGAGGGAAGGACTTAAGCGGACACAACGAGGCGGTCACATCTCATATTTGGGTTATTTAAACATTACCCTGCACATTAATTAAGTCCAATAAAATGAACGGAGGACATCTTGGGTAACCGGAATTATTTAAGGAGAAGAAAACAAGAAGAATGACTAAAGGTACACACTGTTTATATTTTGCTTTTGGGAGAATTCTAGCAAGTGCGATACTGGCTTTAAAATGTAAATGTTGTGCCCAGTTTCTTTAATTTTTATGCATTAGATATTGTGATTGAGTCGTCATTCTCGTGACCTATTCTATTCTAGGCAGTTTCTGTGGTCGTCCATATGTACCCTACATTTGCAATGACTATTGTTGTATGAAGCAATTCCCTTCAATTTTTCATAAGCTTATTCGCACGGCCTTGTGCCCAGAAGGGCATACATGTAACCTCAATAAAGACTTCAGTAGCTTGACAGTAGGCCTGCTCTGATGAATACCCATGAGTACGTGGTCATTTCCAGTGTGGTAATAAATGTGACTATTTGCCTAGAATGTTTGCGGTTTTTTCATATCTGCTCTATTCATCTGCAGTAATCATACGTACATGATCATTACGTTGCTTGCCATTAAAGCCTGGACTGGTTTCACGTGGGCTCAACGTGAAAATTGATTGGTTGAGCTCGGTTGCAATTGTGTGCTTACATCCATTTCTGCACTGATCAATGAATAAACGCTGGTAACAGAAGCAAAGAGGATAAATGAATTGCTTGCCGACCATTTCTTTGGTATGTCGTTTCGTCTAGCTTAGGCCTATACCTTTTGACGCAGCAAAACGTAGGCCTATAATATATAATACGGGCTGAAGACAGGCCTTAGTTGGCAGCCTGATCATTACTCTGAAAGCATGATCAAATGAAATATATGTGTACATCTAGATGCAAGAATTTCTAAAGATTTCTGTTACAATTTCTAAAGGCAGCAACATGGAGATATTTTGCTCATACATTAGCGCCGAGGTTTACCAGTCTGTGTTCATAGGGTAGGCTACAAGTGTAACTACGGTATCTGAACCAACTGAAATATTTGGGAAGGAAATATTTTAAAGTCCTGTCCTTTTGCTGTGGTCAATTTTAGGATTTAAGAACTTTACATAGGTGCTATAACTAAGATAAGTTGAAAATGTTTTTGAGCTATTTGTGGCGGTAACTTTTTAAATTCGCGTTGAAGACTGTTTCATGAAGACGTTCCCAGCCTATGAGAAGGATTGATTTGAGCGAATTGCTGTACAGGAGTGCGGGACCAACAGCCTATGTGTATAGTGATTAGTGAAATGCTATTTTGGCGTAACTGTAACTTAGCTCTTAACTCGTTTATGATATTGAACTCTTGCGTTTCGATAGCTACACGTATGCTTCCAGGATTTGCTCGGAAATGGGGTCTATATGCCGTTTATCCATCCACCCACAGCAGTAAGCAGATTGTCAGCCAGTCACGTTCATTAAGCCAACAGTACTGTTGGTCCACTGCTGAACTTTATTGGCTCAGCGCGATCCAGATGTGGACCAAATGAATGGGGAATTGTGGGTTCAGAAAGAACGCTACGATTTGTCACAACTTAACTTTTTGGTCGCTGAAGAAACTACCTCCACTGGACATCGATCTCTGTATAACACCTGAGATACCATTCAGCGCTCGTGAATAAGCTGCTGCCCTGCGCTAAGCTTCAGAGTAGCGCTTTAGATATTTTGGAGTTTACGATTGCGATACCTATAACAACTTTCTTCCTACTTCCTATTTCTTCATGACTGCGATCACTGATCAATAAGCACTGATTGTTCATTGCAGAGTGGAATCCGAGATCTAAATGGGATCTACGATGAGAACGGTACAATACCCGAGGTATATCTCGACAGTCCCGACTCTCGGCAGATACGTGCTAACAATACAGCGGACCAGGTGGCGAACCAGCAGGCGGCCATTTCGGCTTGGCAGTGACCACTTGGTCCACGCTTCGGAGAACGAAACGATGTTGAGGTCCGGACCATCTTTGCCTTATATTATCTAGCAACCAAACCCTTCAGGACGTCGGAGTTAACCAAACTGGAATGCACTTCTAGCATTCATTCATTTCGATTCTATTGGCCTAAATGAGAGTTGAATTTATAGGTGGGTTGAAAACTAAGTACTGCAGAGCCAAACAACCACAAAATTGGCAGAATTAGTTGTTAAAATTTGGTTGTAACAAATTATTTAGGGCAACTTAACCAATTTCGCTAAAATCTTTTTGACTTGAAACCTTGGAGCCGAATTTAAGCAGTAGACCTATGCACGAGGCTCCTGTGGCAGACAGTTGCGCAGGGTACGGGCTTGTGGAGATAGTATTTTTGTCTTTATCATTTAGGCCTCAATCGAAATCGATATCGAAGATATCTTCGAAATCGATATCGAAGATATCTTCGAATTAGATATCGAAGATATGATACCTTATCTACGATATCGCAGTGATCGAAGAAATGATACGTTAAATATTTTGTGAATTTTGATCCTTAATGAACTTGATCGGTCCATGCCTTAGGATTATGTCTATGCATTGCCAAAGTTAACCAAACGTTTTATTGACTTGAAGACGCAAATCTACGTATGATTTTAACAGCCGCTGTGATGTAAATAAGTAGAATCGTTGGTGAGCACGTTACACGGCACTGTGGTCTCTTTTCAGACGATGCTTAAAACCACTCGTTTCTCATTCTTTACTAATTTTTTTAAACGCGCTGAATCTGAGCTTCTTATTTGCAGTTCGACGATAGCCTTGTCGATAAAACGAAGGATTTAACATGTTAAGTAAAAAAAAGGCTAGATATCTATTCTTAAAGTTTTAGAGTTTTCTTATGTTTGCGCGATATATAAGATATTTTAGTGATTGATTAAGTTTTGATACCACTTTCAATCTTGAACGGAATAATATAATTTTGCACTGCTCTGAGAAAATGTATAGTTAGCTATGACTTTGTGCATGTGGCTTTCGAATAGCATAACAAGGGTTTTAAGTGGTTCAGAAGACGTGTAGTCCGTGTTAGAACCACTGCAAATCAACCTGAAACGCTGAATAGTCCAATTTTCCTATAGCTTCTTCTTAAAAACTGTGATAGTGTCCACTGAGAAAGTACTAACATCCAGACCATTCCAGAGGTCTACAAGTCTTGCACTGAAGAATTCTGCCCTTATGTTACTTCCGGTTTCTTAAATAATGTATACCTGTGTCCCGAGTTGCCTTGTTTGGTGCTAATTCAAAGAACCTCTCCTACTCTAGTAGTTCCTTTCCAGTGATAATCCTATAAGCTTCGATTAGATCTCCTCTGCTCTTCCTTCTCTCCGATGTTGTTTTCAACCCCCTTTCATATCCTTGTCTTTTTTGCACTCTCTCCAGTTTTCCAAGTCCTGTTTCAGGTATGGATTCAATACCTGGAATCCTGGATACAGTGTTCCAAATGTGGCCTAACCAGCGATTTACACAGCCTCAGTATTGTATCCTTGTTATGGTGAAATGTAAAATGTTTTTGCAAAAATACTAGATTTAAAAGACGCAAGGAATGAAGCAGGTCCTTGTTCTTAATGAGAATGAAAAATTGTAGTAAACGACTGGTGCAGACCGTAATTGAAGTGAAATCTTGGGACTTAACCTAAAATGTCTCTTTCCAGAACCTTCCAAAACTCACAAATATGTATAGTCTCTGGGAGTTCCATGATGTCAACCACATACAGTCATTCTGTGCGTGCATGGAGAACAAAACTTGTTTAGCACGTTTTAGGTACAGCTCAAAATCTTGCACTATCTGACTTATCCAAACATACGCCCCTAAAGTAAACTGTCTGCTGATCAGAGTAAGGAGAAAAAGTACGCATAAGCAATGGTTAGCTGTTCCAAGCTGAAGGTCCAATTCAAGAAAAGCCAAATGGCTCCAGGCATTTTGCAGAAGTTGACATCTACATGTCTTCCCAGGTAGAAAGGCACAACGACCTATATATAGTTCATCGTCACATGCAAAAATAACGAGGCTTCCTCCTATAATTCATATCTAAGTTATTTAACGACAAAATGTTAGGCCTCACTGCTTTTAAGCTGACATTTGTTCATGACCCCATGCAGATTCTGCAGTAGATTGTCTCCATTAAGGTTTAGGTAGAGGCTAAAATTATAAGAAAATGCTCAGTATAAGGTGTACTAGATTTGCTAACAATTTACGTTCTTTGCCTGTGTTTTAAAGCATATTTAAAGTTCTCTTCTAAACAAACAACAAAAGATAAACGTTGGCAGAATTATATTACGAATATTGGATTGACTTGTGAACAAAGAAAGGCATACGTTACACGTGTCAAACAATTTCATGCACATAAATAACAGTTTTGTTGGAGAAACTGAAACAAAAGTGTATAATTAGGTTGCAATTAGAACAAAACAGATAAATATAAAATTATGTAAACGGTAAACAAGGCAAATCTGAATTAGATGCCATGTAAACAAAGTCTCGTTGTTAGTTTAATTAATTGCATATGAATATTCTACTAAAACAGAATTATGTTGACCATGTTATGGTGTCCTAAGGGTGTCATTACATTTGGTGGAGTGGTGTAGATGGCGACAAAAGGTTTCAATATAATTTAGCTTAATGGTCAACATTGAGTTAAATCTTGTATGTTACATCTGAGTTATGGCTTCAAAGAACAGTAATGTGGATTCGAAAGGAAGAAAGCATCATTTAAAAATCTTTGATGTAGATATTTTGTGGGCGATGGCAACATGAAAGCAGCAGTTACAGTATTTCACAGAGATGTGCGCAATGTAAAACTGGTTAGGTCTATTACAATAGTATTTTACATAAAGAATAATTTATAGGAATATCGACAGCATAAAGTAACGACAACGCTAGTCATAGTTTAATTAACAGCTGAACAATCATCTCAAAGACTCCATAGTTCTTTTTAAATTGATGCTGATTGCATGTGTTCAGCATCAGTCGCTAGCTTTGCATTCTTCCTCTGCAGCAACCGCGATGCTTTCCTCGGGGTTGGGCTTTTCCACCGACTCACTGGTCTTGGGTTCAGCGTCCTGCAAAAGCACAGTTTCAAACATCATAAACAGGCTTTCAACTGACTTTAGAAATTGTCTCAGTTTCTATATTCTAACGTAGTTGTGACTTTAGAGCAGATCAAAACTCTTCATCTCGTACTCAGAAAGAACAGGTGGACCTAAGTTGAAGCTTATAAGACAAAATTTAATAGAAAACACAGCATGTCCCATTTATAAATCCTCATAGATGTTAGGATGCGTTAAAGATAAGCTGAACTTATGTTTCAAATGACAACTGCTAATATTTTGTTGCCGGATTCAGAAGATAAACGAAAGACTTAATGTATTTGTTTCATGCTTAATAAAAATTAAATTCCAAAGTTCGTAGGTTAGTTTGAAAATCACAAGACTTGAGAAATCTGATCTAATTACTTCTATAGCACAGTTATCAAAATGCACAAGGCATCAATCAATAATTGCTTCAAGAAAAGTCGTAATTTATAATGGTAATCGGTCAGAGATGCCGAGTCGAATTGCAGTAGGTCAGGAAAACAAGAAGTGAAGCTATGGTTGGTAAGCAAAAGAAAGCAGCTGGTCTACCTGAACAACTTTTTCCTGGGACGCTGGTTCTGGACTGGAATTCTCTTGACTTTCATCCGTGTTCTGCGGCTGTTGGTTGCTGCTGTCTCTCCTGATGGCCACCTGTCCATGGCGAGGAACACGGGGTCGCCTCGATCTGTACTGTGGCTGCGGCAGGCGCTTGACACCAGGCTGCTGTGGGATGCTATCTCCGCCCGGTCGGACATTTTGGACAGGAATGTAGTTTCGTCGTGGTGGCTGGTAATAGTAGTAGAAGTAATGCTGGGGTGGTTGACGGGAGTCTGGTGGTGGCGCAGCCTGGCGGTAGTTGATGGTAGGCCTCTGCGGATCTTCGCGGTGGATCATCTCGTCAACACCGTATCCCATCTGCTCAGAACGTGACCCGCGAGGAGGTCCGCGGTAGGCACCGGTACGGCTGGGCTGGTCCCAGTATCCACGACGCCAGAAGGGTCGGCGTAGAGGTGGTCGGTTGCCTAGGACAGGCTGCCTGTCATCATCAGACTGCACGTTTCTCTGCCAGAAGA
This sequence comes from Allolobophora icterica, assembly GCA_963556255.1. Lineage (NCBI taxonomy): Eukaryota > Metazoa > Annelida > Clitellata > Crassiclitellata > Lumbricidae > Allolobophora > Allolobophora icterica. Next base: position 37,483,750 of record OY744610.1, on the reverse strand, counting down.
ACAACGAAAGAATAATAGTATGAATACTTAGCTTAAATATGTCTGTATGGAATTTCTCTAAGGCTTTTAAAATTATGAAAATGCTATAGTTTCCTAAACCAAAGTGTTATCCAACAGGAGTATCTGTGTCTGGGCATTTGCATGGAACCCTAAAGAACCTGTCACATGTTGTTCCTCATCAGATCAAACATGACACAAAATGACAAGTTTATCTGTACTTTTGGAGCTCTTCACTAGCCAGAATCTCATAAAAACAATGCATCTGTCCTGAAAGTCCAATCCAAGTTTGCAGTTAACGACACATCTTGAACATTTACGTTGACGATGCAGGATGAAGAATGAAGATTAGTACGAAACAGCATTCTACACACCTTTTCAAAGAAACACTTAATTTCTGCGTTTATGGCCTCATTTTGGCAAGGATTTTCCCTCAGTCATCATCAAATCCTAAAAGCTATTTAAGACAAGTTTTAAACTCAAATTTGTGTCAAACGTATATGTTCACCAAACGCTTTTCAATACTCACTGGCTAATTAAAACATGCTTAAATCAATGTATTGATGCAATTGGCCAAGAATTTATACCAACAGCACCACAGCAAAAATCCGCCGAGTACTTTGTCAATGTACGAGAGACTTTTTCTTGAATTGTCTAAATATCTGCACAGCAATGTGAAAACATAGCTATCTGCAATACTTAGGTTTTTAGGAATTTAAAAATCGACATAATCCGTTCTTGCCAGTTAACGTTCTACTTACAGAAAAGGCAGGGGGACGTCGAATAACTGGTCCTGGTCCTCCTTGGCCTGCAAGGTAGCGTTGGCGATATCCACTCACAGAGCGCTTGTCAGCAGCATACTTGCTGCCCTGAACCGGTTGACCATGAGGTCCAGTAACATTCGCAGCTTCTGTTCCTTTCTCGCCTTCCACGATGTCAAACTCAACCTTCTCTCCGTCTCCAACGCTACGCAAGTACTTTCTGGGGTTGTTCTTTGCAATGGCAGTCTAAAAGCAAAAGGACAGTCAAATGCTCTGTGCTTTCCAAAGTCATTACTTAAAGTCCTGTTAATACATGCTTAGGGTGCAGAGCAAGGGTAGTGAGAATGGAAAACACAAGACAGGAGGGATGTGGAATTAGTGCAGGATGGAAAAGTGGTGTGGAAAGAATAGAAAACGAAGAACTGATATTAGTGAAAGAAAAAGCATCACTTATGGCTTGAAATAAGTACTTCCGTCACTTCGGAAGGTTAGGTTTTAAACAACCGTCACTCCTGGTAGGTTTAAACAACCATCAATCCTGGTATGCTTCAAACAACCGTCACTCCTGGTGGGTTTTAAACAACTATCACTCCTGGCAGGTTTTAAACAACCGTCACTCCTGGTAGGTTTTAAACAACCGTCACTCCTGGTAGGTTTTGAACAACCGTCACTCCTGGTAGATTTTAAACAACCGTCACTCCTGGTAGGTTTTAAACAACCGTCACTCCTGGTAGGTTTTGAACAACCGTCACTCCTGGTAGATTTTAAACAACCGTCACTCCTGGTAGGTTTTAAACAACCGTCACTCCTGGTTGGTTTTAAACAACCGTCACTCCTGGAGTTTAAAACAAACGTCACTCCTGTTAGGTTTTAAACAACCATTAAACTTAGCAGGTTTTAAACATAGTGTTCTTTTTTGTTACATGTAAAAAGTTGCAAAAACTAATCAAAATTTGATTAGTTTTAACATTTAATGTTAATTTCGCTGTCTTCTTTGTGAAGTGGTAGACTAGAGCTATGGCAATAACACATATGACACTATGAAGACGATGTTTCATTGTTTCAACTCGACAACAAAGCAGCATACCTGATGGACAAAAACGTCTTCTTTTGTATCATCTCTACAAATCAGTTACAAATTCATCTGTCAGCAACTATGTGTATGTACATGTAATCGGATTCCTCGCCTATGTTAACTGCAGAAATGATTCTATTAATTTTTTATCAGCCTACAACACAGCAACAGTTGCTTGGGAAATATAGTGTAGACCAGAGATGGCGAACCTTTTTAAAGGTGCGTGCCAAAATGCTGCTAAATCATTTTTTTAAATACCGTCGCGTGCCCCTCGGAAAAATGCACGGTATAAAATTGTTTTTCTCATATAGGTTTTAGTTAACAAAGCGTAAAAAAAGAATTAAAGACGTTATATCAAAGATCGTTTTGAATGAAGTTAATTAAACTAAGTCCTTCAACAAAGAAACTGTGGAATCGCACAGAGATTTTGTATTTCCAAGTTTGAATTTTGGTAGACGCTCTAAATTCCGCGTGCCCTACAAATTTCAACACGTGCCACTTTGGGCACGCGTGCCATGTGTTCGCCATCACTGGTGTAGACCTATGGTTTTGCAATAACGTGTAAATTTTAGACATAAAATTGTCAATAATATAATATCCTACAACTATCAAACGGCTGCAATGGCTGGCAGTTTTGAAAATTAATTAAACCTGACTGACTGAATGTTTAATGGTCAAATGATTTGGATTATTTTAGCAGTCAATATTACTAACCTATTTATAAAGCCGTATCCATTTTTCACATTAAACCACTTCACCGTGCCAATGATCTTTTTCGCTGTAAATGAGAAGTGCACTTAAGTTAATTTGAAATAATTTTAGAATGAACAAAGCGCTAAGTCTGTGAAAACCAGTGTTCCACCTGAAATTCAGAGCCATCGTGGTAGATATAATGGGAATAACAATACATACGTTGATTCTAAGAAGTACAAGATCAGTGCAGCAAGAATGCCATTAAAACGTTTTAAGTTATAATTAACTGAAATGCAGATCCATTTGCATTAGCTGAATGCCTCAATATGAGTGAAGTTTGGTGGCCATGTAAGCCTAACTATAACCAATTTATTATCATTAAATGCCTCCAAAATACCGTGTTGGACATTCACTCATTTTAGTGATGATGGCCTACCATTCATTGAAAGCTCTCGCACACCAAAACGTATTGTAAGAAAATGCTTAACTGTTTGAAATTATCTTAATATGTAAATTTATCTAATATCAACTAAAAAGTCAGTTCCATCAAAGCAGTCTAATCGATGAGGCAAGGAATGGATTAAAAATCACTTCACGGTAAAAGATCGTATTTACGTAAACGTGAACTGATCGATCAAACGTTTAAAATTACGCAGAGATCATTTCTCGAAATACCGAGATCCGAACGTATACCAACAATTTAACGGAAAGTCTGTTCGTACTCACACAGGACCTTCTTTTTTGAAGCGACGCCAGTCGCGGCCTTTTGATCTCCAGACTCCGCGTTCTCTCCTTCGGTCATTTCGCTGTAAATTGGACGGCGCTTCGAATAGATTTAAAATTCAAGAAATGATCTCCTGAACTCCAGCTGACTCAAGATGGCTGCTGTCTTCTCTCTTTCGTCTTCGACCATGGAACGCATCTCGCACGCTGATTGGATGTGAAGTCGTGGATTTTATGACGTCACAAAGTTAATGACGCAGTTTTAACGGACGAAACTTTAAACTGCGATGTCATTCTGGAGATCAAAATATTGGTCTTTTTGATTAAGTAAGTAAGCAGGTCGGCCTTAACACATGGGATAAGCCTGCTAAGTTACTGTTCAGTTATTAAATCACAAGATTTTGAAACCACACAATGATTTTAATTAGGGCTGTACCGAATAGGTGATTATCACTATTCGGCCGAATACGAATAATTGGACCAACTATTCGGCCGAATACGATTACGCATACGAATAGTGTACAAAATAGGTCTACCGACAACATTCAAAATGTCAAATGTAAACAAAAGCTTCAGTTCAGTAAATTTAATACATAAACTAAAAGTAAACAGTTAACTACATGTAATTTTTGCATCCTTCTGCAGTCTGTGTAAAGCAGGAATGGAACTAATTTAACTAAACTTATAAACTGTCACTTACTTAACGTTCACTTCACTCGCTATAGCAGCCGCATAGGCCCTATGCAGAAACACATGTCACGTGACTACTATTCGTATTCGGTCCGACCGCTACTATTCGGCCGAATGCCGAATAGCTATTTGGCCCACTCTTCGGCCCCGAAGCGAATACGAAGCCCTAATTTTAATCCATACGTAAATCGGAAAATATAAACACGGTGACTGAATTCAAATGCGTTTGCCTCTTGTCAAACCGTCGCTAAGATTTTTAACTCGCTTCTAACTGCCAGTAACTGGTACAACATAATCATACCAAGGATCTATGATTCTAAGATCCTTGATCATACTTGCAAAAATTCTGTGAATTCAGAATTCCTTGGCGTCATTTTGTAGGTCTAATTTACAGTGTAATGTATATGTAAATACAATTCTGAAAAATTTCTCAGCGACACACGAAAGCCACGTGAGAAAGAACAACCTCATTCACCGACGCGATATTAAATTAAGTCCACAAGAGCGAGATTGTTTAATCAGTTTTCAGTGTCAGGTCAGGATCCTAGGGTCAAACTAAGGCGACAGAGTGGTTCTAAGGTGGAAATCGATCATGATGGTGGACATTGCTGGTCATAGAATGGTGCCAGAGCAGAAGCAGGAGAGGGTACCTTGTTTTTCAACAAGTGTAATTCCTTGAGAAGTCACGCATGTAGCCTATTTATTATGTTGCTCGGATACTGAATAGAGCTATGATTTGATAAAAAAAATTTCTTACCGAGTTCAGAAGTATGCATTGAAGGCAATCGACAGGAACCATTAAAAATCATTTAACCTGCTGTTTAGAACCAACCGACAACAGTTACTGTTGTAGTGTTTAATCTGCATGGTCAAGAGATTCCCAGCCTGAAAATCACGTGTATGAGGTCTACTGCTGATACAAGCTTATAATAAGGAGCAGTGCTTTTTTCAGCCGGAACGGCGTTCCGACACCTTTTTTCAGGTAGGCCTAGGCCTACTAAAAATAATTTTTTTATTTTAATAATAAAAACAATAATTTAGTTATTTTAATTTAATTTTAGTGTTGTGAACTGTTTTCAGTGTTTATTGAGACCCTCCGAACCCCCAATCCCGTTTTTCTCGGGGTTTTAGTCCTTCCATAATTGTTCAGTTTCGGAAACTATTGTTCAGTTCGGGAACCTTTTTGTTCTAGAAAAAAGCACTGATAAGGAGGCTTAAACTCATATTCAACTAGCGTTCTCAGACTCATCAATGCTAAACAAATCCGTTGATTGCTCGTAGCTCTTCCAAGTGTTTGAACTTCTATATTGTAAACGAGCTTTCCGGTTGCTTATCCAGTTCTCTGGAAGTCTCTTCCAGCCACTGGCTGATAAGCTCAGTCTTTGGTGTCTTTTGAATCCCGACTCAGGACCTATCTTTCGAGTCTGTCCGGAATGATCTTCTGGAAAATGACTTGAATTTCGACTTGATTTAATGAGCCATCGGTTTCTGCCTTGTTTTGGATTGTTGTAGCCGCAGAATCTTTAGCTTAGGCCTATTTGATAATTAAATGATTGATAGGACCATTGGAAACACTACAAATTCTGAAAGTTCATATTTTAAAAGTTAAGTTAACAACATGAAGACGTTTGTACCAGCATGAGAGCGTTTATTGATCAAATTATTCCCAAAGATCAAATTATACCCAAAGCTCAAAGTCTAATGAGTATCAACGAAAAATGTATCTCAAGCCTATAACTGCTATAACTATTAAAGTAGGAACACTTTCCTGTTCATTGCAAATCAAATGCGTTGAATATGTTAAGTGGTAGGTTAGGAGTCGAGGTTTTATCCAGTTAAGTGGTAAATAATAATAATACTAATCTTCGTTTATTAGTTCAAACTGACAAGTATGCAGTAAGATTACATGACGTAGTAGTAACAGACGATAACAAGTTTAACAGGAGTCAAATTTGACTGTACGGCAGCCATGCAAGGCGCCCATCTGCACTACTGCTCATTTTACAATCGCCACCAATGGAATAAAGGCTGAGTTATCCTTGTGGGGCTAGCGGGTATCGAACCCTCGTCCTTCTGATCTTCGTGCCATCATGTTGCCATTCAACCATCTCCTCGCCCCAAAAGCGTCTCGAAGGAAAGGTGAATACATATAGGCCTATATACAACATGAAAACCACGGAGCAACAGACACACGCTTTTGTTGAGCCACAAGGCTACATATTTGTGTAGCGCCTTTTCGAGGCCTTAAAATGTGCTCTTATCAATGTCCAGATGTTCGCATGCATATGTGTACATGTATATGTGCACATATGCATGCATGAATACATACATTCATGTAATGAAAGCTATTTCCAAGAAATCAGTTTTTCAAAGTATATTATCCTCATCTTTACGTCAAATTGCAGAACTGCAACTGTTCGGTCAAAATTTCTTAGAATGTATCAATTCGGAATGCAATACATTTCGCATATCTAATTAAATTCATGGTCGCTGGTTAGGGCAAGCTGTCAACATTCGACTAATTGTCCCATTAATAGTTACAGACATTAGAAACATTATAGGTCATTGTATGTAAACTACATCCCTTAGTCATAAAAATCACAGATTTCTCAAAACAATGTTGTGTGTAATAATAAAACGTAAAGGTCATGTGACATCAATTAGTAACATCAATTAGTACTATCAACTAGTAGTAGGCTAAGCGTGCTCAAACTACAGCTACGGTTTGTTTGATTTTCAGCCTCAAGCCATCAGCAAAGCCTTTATGCATGCTCAACAATCTAATCAACAGTCTTACAAGTCTGTAATTTTTATTAGCGCTGCTACGTTTTGCATTAAACAGGGAAACTATTTTCTAGTTCAACTCTACAACTCATCTTCATCTTCATCGGTCTTAGGCCATACGTCTTCTGCTTCATTGTTTCTTGCAGTCCGGACATACAAGCCTAGGTGAATCCTTGTAACAAGACGATGGATAAGGGTTGTTCACCTTAGAATCGCAAGGCTTGTAATACCAGGTGCATAGTATTTTCCCACCAACTTCCTTGATTTCCAGCGTCATGTCGCAGGAACAGTAGATGGCACAGCATCCAACGCAGCAGGTGAGCTTAACTTTAGGAAGAAGCCCATCAACATCAACATCCAAATCAAAGCATACTTTGAACTTAGAAAGGTCGTCTCGCTTTTTTCTTCTTGTCACCAGAGCTGGAATATAAGAAGCAAGTTGAAGGTGAGGTAGCATAGTCACGAAACGCTCGTTGTGTGTCTATTGCCAGTCATATATAGAATTTGTATGTTCTATTCTAAGCTATTCTATTCCACTCTATAATACTTTACTCTATTCTATTCACTTACCGGATCTCTGCCTTGGTCCGGCGGTGCTTTGAAGGCTTGGCCCCTCCATACCTGCGCGAGCTCTGCTGTCCCATCTCATGCTCGCAGCGCCGTTGCTCTCTCCGCTCAGCTGCATAAGCTGAACTTACTGTTCCCGCACGCGGAAAACCATACGGCAGCGCCGTGCCTTCTCTGTGGCTGCCCCATGACTTGTAATGGGCTCCCTACCAAGCTCCGCCAAATACCGATTGGTCATTTCACTCTGTTCTTTACTGTCCTCAAAACTGCGTTGTTCGATCGCGGTTGGGCTGGGAGTGCTCCTGAGTAGGAAATCTTGAAGAGGCGCTATATAAAACTGCTTTAATAACACTACCACTAATAATAATAGTAATAATTCTACTCTATTATATTTTATTCTATTTTATTCTGTTCTATTCAATTATAATCTACTCTATTCTATTAAACTTTATTCTATCCTGTTCTACTCTATTCTACTGTATTACACTCTATTCTGTTCTGTACTAGTCTATTCTATTCTACTCAATTCCATTTTATTCTATTTTATTCTATTTTTATCTGTTCTATTTTATTCTAATCAACTGTATTCTACTCTATTCGATATATTTTACTCTTTTCTATTCTAATCCATTATATTCCTGATCGCTGGTTAGGGCAAGCTGTCAAATTCGACTGATTGCCCAAAGAATAGTTTTAGAAATTAGTTTTAGAAATTGAAATCGACTGCCACTCTCTCTTCGTAGCTCAAATTCACTTCCTTCCTTAATAAAGCGGCTCAAAACACTATTTCTCATTGGCTTTCAAGCACTTGGATATCCACTGCACATCTTCTCCTGGCGGCTGAATATATTCGCGCCTCAGATTCACATTTCGGTGGGACATTATAAATTTAATTGATAATAATAATATTCTACCTAATCAACTCTATTCTACTCTATTCCATTCTATTATATTCTATACAATTCTACTCTACTCTACTCTATTCTATTCTATTCTATTCTATTCCATTCTACTCTATGCTTTTATATTTTTCTCATCTATTATATTCTGCTAAATTCTATTCTAGACTATGCTATTCAACTCTACTCTATTCTGTTCTATTCTATTCTATTTTGATCTACATTATTCTATTCTACTCTCTACTATTCTATTTTACTACATCATAAGTATAATGCAACGCATGATAATAACATGACAGTGTGTTACTCTCCTTTACGTTACAAAATAGTTTGAAACATTTTGCACCATTTCTCTGAGCTGGATCAGATAGGAACACGTAGAGTTAAAGGCAATAATGTAATTGTTCACACGCGTCTTTAGAAACTGTTCAGTGTGAAACGTGGCCCCGAGATGGATGGAGTTTTCGGCTGAAGCGCTCACAGGACGACAGCAACAGCAGACCTTTTGACCTCATGATGAAAAATAGGTCAGGTCGACGTTAACGGCTCTGGCAGCCATAAGATGTCTCTAAACACTGGGTACTATTTAATCTATCTAGATATGAGCTGACCCTGGTGATATGCTGAACCACTGATGACTACTTCTTAACCAAGTACTAACGGCATTAATGTGGAGTGACACTGCACTCGCCAGTGTCGCTAAGCTGCCACCAAAATCAGCGTTGCATCAATTAACTAGACTATATTAGAAAAAAGAGAAGAGATAAGATAAGAAGAGATGAGATAAGATGAGAATAGATGAGATAAGATGAGAAGATATAAAATGAGATGAGATGAGATGAGAAGAGATTAGACATGGTAAGGTGAAGTGATAAGGAAAGATGAAATGAGGTAAGGTAATATGAAATGCGATCCGATTAACTGAGATTATAATAGAATTTATTAGATTAAATTAGGTTTTGTCAGCTAAGGTTAGATTAGATTAGATTAGACAAAATTATAGTATGGTAATTAAATCAAATTAGTGTAGGGTAGACTAAATTAGAGTATGGTACATTAAATTAGTTTAGATTGGGGTAGGGTAGATTAAATTAGATTAATTTACCCGTGATGTTAGGGTCGTAGTGAACGTCTTCTCCACAGCGGGGATAGACCCAGTAGGTCTTTATTCCGCTGCACATCTCTTGGGCTGTTCTGGGCAGAAAGGAAGAATCGTGGATTGGTTCATCAGCCGTTGTGTATGTCAGGGAAACGGCTTCTTTTTCGCCCTGTTTAGAGCATTCATAGTTTTAGAACACACCCCGACAATAATTGTTAACATAAGTGAAGCAGCATAATAGGATTGTTCTCGTCTTTTTGGGCAGCGTAACTGCCAGAATGCGAGTCTTAAGACAAGCGATGACATTCTACGCGTATGGTGGTGCATTGGTGCAAACAAAATATGAAGTCCAATTTGAAACCTAACGGTGTGCGACTCGGTGTGATTCGGTAGCGTGATGGGTCCGTAATCCAACGACGACGGATTCGAACTGCTTTGCCTCTCTCTGTAAAGGCCCCAGACAAGGTGTTCTCGTGTCTCAGTTCAGATTTACTCGCCTTTTGTTGCTCCATTGTAACGGCATGGCTGTGTTACAGCGTCTTAGAAATTGTCGATGCTATTATTATTATTTTTTTATGCCCCGAGGTATACAGGATCCCTCAGGGACTTGAATATTAACTAATAAAGAAAATAAAGTGTTCGGAATGGCCCTATTCATCTATTTACCGGCCGGCAAAATTATTATTATTATTATTATTATTATTATTATTATTATTATTATTATTATTATTATTATTATTATTATTATTACCTTGAGCGTGTATTGTGTAATAAATAAATAGATAAACGAAATTTTAAAATGCTGAGTGCAAATATGTCTCTTTAATTCATACATCTAACAAGAAGATCAGTCCTTTAAGCTAACCCTCACAGGCAACCATGATTATACAGTGTTAGCGACTTCACATTTCTTAGTCTCGGCGTATGACGACTGGTGGCGCATATCATTAACATTCTGATCCATCATTTAAAGAGCAGAATGTCAGAATCTATTATAAGAACCTATACGGATCGGAAACATGGACAATGAGGGAGGAGGACGTAAGAAGACTGGGGGCCTACGAGATGTAGATGTGGCGAAGAATGGCGAGTCAGCTGGGATAAATGAAGAGATACTACAAATAGTGGATGAAAGAAGATTCCTTATAGCAGCAATCAGAAGCCGGCAGAGAAATGGATGGATCGCATCATGAAGGGAGATTTTTCCCAAGAAGTATAATTATCGAAGGATGAATGGAAGGGAAAAGGACGCGGGAAGTCTGTTGGATTGGATGATGAAGGATGGTTACAGCGAGCTAAAGGAGAGGGCTAAACAACGCGACGACTGGCGACATTGGACTACGAACCTGCCAAGTGAGACAGAGAACCGGAAGAATAAGAAGAAGATCTATCCTTTGACAGTGCACAACCGATGTACGTTGTTTAAGTATCTCTTATTTTGTCGTCTGCTGCTTTGTGTCATATGAAGTATTTGATATTACTTACATCGTGATCATCATTGTTGATCTTAGACGGATCGAGATCTGAAGTTTTGTTCAAAGCTTTGACGTAACAGATGCTGTCAGAATCTTTCGTTACCTTTACGACTTCGATGCCCTGTAAACGTTTCAATCATGCTTTTCAACATTTCTCATCCTGCATTTCAATATTTCCCACCCTTCATAGAGGAGCAGGTTTTTCTGCACACAGGAATGTGTGTAGGAATGTTTTATGCGTATATACATTACATTACAATACATACTGTAAGAGTAAACGTTTTTGTCAACTGACAGATATCTGTTGAGCGTTCATCAAATAACATATAGCAAGACGCCTTGTATTTGTTATTTATGTTCGCATGTGACGGTCGAGGCGTACCTACGGTTGTTGTAAATGCTCAGATGATGTCATTACCTTGTTGAAATCCTTCACGGTCCATGTTTCCTGACCTGGACTTGTGACGTGGTAAGTGACGACGTTAGCGTTTGGATCGCTCTCGACGTCCTGCTTCGCCTTGTCTCCGAGATTTACAGTAAACTGCAGAGATACGAAAAAACCACCAGGTACTGATACCAGTGTATTAAGACATCAAGAAATTTATGTAGTGCCTTTCCCATTTGTCTTATATATTAGGCCTATATCTAATGAATACAATTTTATAGCACCACTGTATGTGAACGCCCGTGAGTAGCCCTCTTGAAAAGGCGCTATATAAATGTCTTAATGAATGATTGAACACTATTGTACTAATAACCAACACTCAAAGAACTCCTATAGCGCCATTGTAATAATGTTCAATGCATCTTTCACTGCTTGTACTCTGGCAGTGCCAGTCCCAAGCCTGGATAAAGGTGGAGGACGACGCTAATGATTTTTGTTATCACAGTGTCGTTAAACTGAAACTGCTACTCAATGCCTCTATAGTAATATCTGATACGTATAGTACTACATGTAGTAATAGTAGTCTATGGTCTAAGAACTTTTATAGAACCACTGTATTTATACTAAAGGTATCAGTCTGTGGCCGTTACTAAGAAAAGTTGTGTTTACGTCAGGTTGCATGAAGTATCATGCATATAATGGGGTCGCAAGATAGAGAACTCAAACGAGGTTAGAAGCGACAGGGAAACGCCAGGGCGGTAACGAACTCAGGTAACTTAAAATATAAAAAAATTATTAGTGACTTGTATACCCTACGCTTAACTACATCGGTGCAATGCGCAGGTCTTTGTCCTTAGCTCTACTCTTTTTGGCTGCTTAAGCCTTACAGAAACCCTGAGTATCTGAAATCGTGAATGACAAAACAGTGAGAAAAGGATCTTAAATTATTATTCTCATTATTCCAAAGGCTTTTCTTCCGCTGAATGCAATGACAGATTTTTCTCCCTTCCCTCGTATAAGTACACTTTGCAAAAGCATATAATTATAACAGCATATCAAAATGGGACTTTATAAAGGTGTCCGTTCACCAGTTAAACGGCCAAATATAAGCAGTTTGGGTGCACTGTGTGAATATTCGTGTAGCCCTTCTGTTTGAAGCTAAATACCTTGACGATCTCCTTCTGAGCTTCGGTGAACATGTGCATACCAACAAGGATGGCGATGAGAACGGTGACAATGGTTGCAATGATGCCCAACGTGATGATAACGTACTTCTTAGTACGGAGACGTTTAGTTTCTGGTGTCATCTAAATACATAAAATAAAAGAAATCAGAAACTACTGATCAAAATAAGAACCGTGCATTGGTCAGAATTAAAGCGTGCACATAACTACCTTCGGTGTCTGATGAGCTCAACGATGAATTTTATGTCTAAAACTGAAAAAGATCTTAAAACAAATTTCCACCTTCATCTATGTGATTCGAACCCAGGCAGTGCGACTGAAAGTTTGCTACTTATACTCCTGAAAAGCAACCTGTAGTCAATGGTAGTTTCGCTTTCGCGTTTATGTTTTACCACTTAGGTTTAAAATATTCTTCTACTAGATAAACTGCAATATCGCAGCTTCTAATCCCGACATTGCTAATCCATGCACCTAATCACTAGTAATTGCTAGACCATACACCATATTGCACATGTTAACTGCTACGCATACATCATATCGCAACTATTAACTGCTAGACCATATAGGCTACCATATCGCGACTATTAACTGCTAACCCCGACAATCGGAACCTCCGTGAAGCCTTCACAGTCGCTTTTTCCCTGAACCATCGTGAACGGAAGAGTCATTCTGCTCATCAAGTGGACGATAAGCCTGCAACTGATGACCAGGAAAATCTCACCCTGTCTTATATACGCACTTCTCCAGTTGCAGCCTTGTACCCAAAACATGTGGAAACTTCGTGGTCGCTATAGCTATAACATCCACGGAGAGTTTCCATGAGGATCAATCGCATAAACAAGATACCCGTTTTCATCTTGGCTTAGTAGCTTTAGAAATCAACAGTCTCCAGTGTATACATCTATGCTTGGAACAATACCCTGGACTTCCGCGGGACGGAAATCTAGACCTAAGACGATTTCTTGATTTCGAAATTAGACCGAAAAATAAACCTATTCATGTCCAACGTAGTAAACATAGGCTGTATACGTGTCGACCAGAACGTAGGCCATAATGACATTAGAGCCAATAATGAGGTTAGAGAATTAGTGGAAATAATTAGTCACGTTAGATTTCAACAAACTAGGCGAGTTCTTCATTAAACATTTGACAGTGTACGGTAATCGAACCGCTTCCTTGTGTTTGTTAAAGACAAAACAAATATAGGCCTATACAAAACCGCTTCTATGTTAAATTTCAGTTTCTATAACAATTTTGTATTTTGATGTTGACTGGTTTCCGACGTTATATTTGATTTTTGATGCTAAATCTGTTTTCAGATGTTTCTCTTGGGTGCTAGAAGATATTTTAGTTTCCTTATTAAATTTTTTACACACCAGAAAAGAAAGAGTCGGCGGTTTAAGAACAGACTCTCCCAACATCTTTCAATTAGTTAGTACTTAGCTGAGGGGTTAAAGAAAGAGGTAGAGGGTTTGAACCCCACCCCCGACAACTTAAACACCGCGCTTCATATTCTTTTGGTCTTTCGTAGCATCTTCTAAATTGTTGTCAGCACTCTCGACATCGTAGACACTTGTAGCACTCAAATGTTGGAGTATCGGAAGAGAGAAGATTGCTTAGAAAGGTCGTGGTCCGCTGCTGAATGAGAATGAGACGCTTGAGAGAATTGTTGTCACTTTCTAGTCGTTGGTTATTCAGTCAGCTGTTCGCTAATAATATTCCTTCGTTCATTCTTTTATTTTTTCGTTCATTAATTCGTTCATTCATTTATTCTCTCGTTCTTTTATTCGTTCAGTTTTCCTTGTTCGTTCATTCATTCGTTCGTTCATTCGTTCGTTCGTTCATTCATTCGTTTGTTCATTCATTCGTTCGTTCATTCATTCGTTCGTTCATTCATTCGTTCATTCATTCGTTCGTTCATTCCTTCGTTCGTTCATTCATTCATTCGTTCATTCGTTTGTCCTTTTAGTTTATTTACTCAGAGAATGAATATAATACAGCGTCCTATGGAGCGTCTTTTGCGTAATAATTTGGTCGCTGCGGGAGCTGCGTACGTAGTTCGGAGTCAATATTAGGCCAGATAATGTCCTAAGGTCCTTTCGCGCGCTTGGAAAACTCCGTTTGTTCATCATTAGTTAATGAAGTTGTCGTCTGCTCGACAGGTTCAGTGTACCTAATGGAAGAACCTTGACAAAGGCCGGTTGTGGTGGTGATGATGATGTGTCAGTCAAATACTACTATTTCCACTACCACTACTACTACTACTACTACTACTACTACTGCTACTGCTACTGCTACTGCTACTGCTACTGCTACTGCTACTGCTACTGCTACTGCTACTGCTACTGCTACTGCTACTGCTACTACTACTACTACTACTACTACTACTACTACTACTACTACTACTACTACTACTACTACTACTACTACTACAAATAATAATAATAATAATAATTTTTCCCACGCTTTCCCCCGAAGACGAGGCCTGACCCTCCAGAGACTATCTCTGCTCCTAAATAACAATAATTTTTTCCAAATCCTGAGAGATCCTTGATACCTCGGGTAAAAAAGTAATAATAATATAAAAAAACAATCGTTTATTAATACAAACTGACAAGTACGCTGTAAGATTACATGATATAGTATTAACAGACGATAACAAGTTTAACAGGAGTCGAATCTAACTGTATGGCAGCCTGCAAGGCGCCCATCTGTCCTACTGCTCATTTTACGGTTGC
Organism: Allolobophora icterica; assembly: GCA_963556255.1. Classification (NCBI taxonomy): domain Eukaryota; kingdom Metazoa; phylum Annelida; class Clitellata; order Crassiclitellata; family Lumbricidae; genus Allolobophora; species Allolobophora icterica. Next base: position 37,468,680 of record OY744610.1, on the reverse strand, counting down.
CATCTAGGGAATTAAGGCTGAGTTAGCCTTGTGGGGCTAGCGGGTATCGAACCCGCGTCTTTCTGATCTTCGTGCCAGCGTGTTATTATTCAACCATTTTCCCGCCCCAGTTTTATTTGGTCTCGCGTGTTAAATGACAAGTTAATTTTCACCTACGTGATTCAATTTTTGCGGTTATCGCAGATACGATCGCTATTTGGTAGCTGAATTATCACGTGTAACATTGTAACCAGATCCTTGGACTGGATTACGGACCTATCGCGCTACCGAATGGAACGAGTCGCACGGTGCAGTCAACGGAGAAATTTGGATTGCCTACGTGACGGTATTATAGGCCTATTTAGGTAATGATAGATTCAAACAGTGTGCTGCTCATTTTTATTGTTCGTTAGTCGTTACCATGTAAACATGTTGACTGTAGGAAGTGTACCAGACAAAATGTTTATTGTAGGTGACTCAACAATGACCGACTTTTCACGCACCACTGCGTCTACAGCGAAGTCGAAATAAGTTTCTCTCGTTCATCGATTCAGTCTGCAGGAACGATCTTTCGTTGCGCGCCGGTATGTATGAAGTTGTGCGTGAAGCAGCATGAAATGCATTTAATATTGCGATAAGTTTTCGACTGTGAACATTTTGAAACCAAATTAGAGATTACATTATTTAATATAATCCATTATCTAAACCTTAAATTTTAATATAATCGAAGCGATTTTAATAATGGAAAAACTTTCATCATCGCAGGGCACAAAATATTGATAACAAAGTAGTACAGAAAATAGAGCTACAGATAACAACAGATCGCTTCAACCCTAAGCGAGTCGGTGATCGTAATTTATTTGACAGCTTGTAATGTAACGTGATTACGACAGAACTGTTGTATGGTATCGTAGATGGTGAACTACAAAGAGACACTGCTTACTTTTATAATAATATTCGTGTTCATTGACAAGCTCACTGAAAACCGCAGTAAGTGACATTGATAAAAAATTTAAAAAAATTTATTCCACTGAATTATTATAAATGTTCACAGGATTGAACACAGGTTATGTTATCTTGGCGTTAGTTAAGTATTTGTTAAGAACAATGAAAACATTGCATAATGGTAATTATACTTACAGGCTTTAATTAAGTACTGAGTTAAGAATGATGGATGATTGACTGGTTTTCACTTACTGTACTACTACCCAGGTGGCCCTGGTAGCGGGGTCATTTGACCCCTTTTGGGCCTACTGTGTAGCCAGACTTTGGAATATAATAATGCGTGTTTCTGCTGTATCTGTATAAGTTTGGTTACCAAATAAACAAGTGTCAAGTGTCAAGATACAAATGAAGGTACAATTATCAAAATCTTATACAACACACGTATTGGCAGCCTGTTAGGCCTCCTCATTTTACAGCTGCCCCCTAGGGAGCGGAAGGCTGAGTCGACCCATAGGGGCTTACGGGTATCGAACCGCGTCTTTCAAGATCTTATGTTCTTCGAGCAAGAGTACTGCTATTCATCTATCCCCTCTCCTCATCTATCCCTCTCCCACTTTGCCAATTGCTAGTGTTGGTGCTAAGATTGTGCCTGGAGTTAGATGACCAATAGAGCTTCAACTGATAGAACCAGATGAGGTGTGAGTGATGAGAGAGAAGGAAGTTAGCTTTCTGTGCTTCTGGACTTCAGGCGTGTGTTTGTCGACCTCCGTTGAGTGTCGGAGGCGGATCATTATGACGAGGGTCTCTAATGAGCCTCTCTGAAGAGACGCTATATAAGTCTACGATTATAATTAGTTCTAGATGTAATTAGAGTCAAGGTGCGTAGATTGCCTTCCAGATTCGTAAGTACATTGATGGACGTATTTTATTCTTGAGATTAGTCTAAGCAGTGCCATTGTTGAAATTGTTCAGAGCGCCATTGTTAATTGTAATTGTAATTGTAATTGAACATTTATATAGCGCCACTCAAATCAGCGGCGCTCTCGACCCACATCACTGCCAAAACCGGCAAAAAGAAAGGTTTTCAAGCGTCTACGGAACTGAAGAGGAGAGAGGACAAGAAGCTCTTGGCGGAGGGTCTGAGGAAGACTGTTCCAGGCTGAAGGACCCACAGAGGCAAAGCTCGGGTTAAGCTGTTGATAAGTCCATTGCTCAAACTGCTCACAGTTCTATTGTTTAAACTGTTTAAAGCTCCACTGTTTAAACTGTTCAAAGCTCTAATGGTGCAACCACTTGAACACATTACTATTTGAATCTCAGAAGCCAGAATACAAGACCAGCTCGCAATAGCGGTTGATAAAGTTCATGCAATTCGAAAGAGTTTACTTAATTAAACTCAGCAGGGTATATTACGCTCAGATATGCGAAAAAGTAGAGGCCTAATCTCACGTCCACGTCTATAAGACGCGTTAAAAGTCTGATTTAAATGAGTGATCGTCGTCTTAGTTTACCTTACTTTACCTTTAATTATTACTATGCATTTATTAAGCGCCAATAGTTAATGACCAAGCATCAATCGATGGTGCTGAGCAATTAGAAGAAGGACTTGCTCAATAATCATCTCATGGAACTGTTCGAACCCGTGCTCTCCGCGTTACAAGGCGGGCGCTCTTGTCAATCGGCTACTTTACAGTATAGTCCTTTCTCGGTGTAATAGAAGCCTCATTACAACTGACAGTGTTGCATTTACGGCCTAATGAGTCGTTGTGCGGCTATTAGAATCACGCACAGCGGTCAATCGCTCCGTCAAAGCCTCTCGCTTGTTCACCTCCCTTTGTTTGTTGATCCACCCCTCTTGTACTCAACTCTTTCAACCACCCGCCCGGTCGACTTATTGTTATCGTAGTTGTCGGGCGGACACGTAGAACTACGTAGGGTCTCATCCACTACTGCTCCGGACTTGCTCGGAGTAAACTCGGGATGTCCGCCGTTCAGAGGTCCCCTCAGAACTTCTGCAAAATGATTTTTACGATTGTGGAATGCAGTTTTGCTTAGTAACGACCAATGATTGATGGCTTGTGCAATGTGCATAGCGGTGCCATCGAAGCTACCAAATGCGATGAGATTAGAACAGTAGTGGAACATGTGCGAGTAGATTTTCCGAGTACAGTTTAGGCTGTTAAATGCAAGAGTTTATTTTGTTTCCAATGCAAAATAATTTTTTTATTGCCATTTATGTGTTTTTCCAATTTTTTCGGCCTAATTGTGAAATTATATATCATGCATGTTCAAATAGAATAATTTACGTCCTTCCGTCTCGAAGTCTACGGGTTCACAGCCTGTAAGTGGTGATAGCACTAGCACTCCTCCATCTGTTTGACCAGGGTGGCGCTATCCATCCCGTATCTGTCATCCTCATTGTTATCCATCTAGTATCTGTCATCCTCATTGTTATCCATCCAGTATCTGTCATCCTCATTGTTATCCAGCCACCCTATCGTTTTTCTTGACTCCCTCATACTAAAGACCACCGGAGCAAAGTTATCAAATGGATTATCCCCAGTTACAGTGGACTATTCATATCTGCCGTTTTAATTTTTTTAACAAGCCCTATACTAACTACCATTCTACCGACTCTATTCAACGTCTGATCCGTTTAATAGAAGAGCTTCTCCGTGGTCGTCTCATCTTTCTTGAGGTTCTTAGCCTTTCTTTGCCTCTATTCCGGTAAGATCGTGTTGTCAGGTCGAAAGAGCCTTCAAATTTATCTTGAAACAGCGCTATAGAAATCTTGAATACAACTACTCCGATGGAACTCCGAGCATCTCCGGTGCAGACTTGGAGAAGACCCGCCGTAGACGCAGCCGCCACGGGTGATGTCCGTAGCATCCGTCCGATTGTGTTCGGTCTGTCTCTGTTCTAATGGACGACATTAACGTTCTTCCTAATTCGACCGCCGATGCTTCGTTTCCGTTCATGACAGGTACTAATGCGTTGGCGTTCCGCCGACACTAGCGCCATCTATAACCATTTCGCCTGTATGATTTATTCACAGACGCAGTTATGTCGGACAATCGCAGCTCGATGCAGTAAATTCGCCCAAACACACTGCAAGGCTGGATCGTTTTATGCGTTGACGTGTACCTAACGCATCGGCCGTGGGTGAGGAACGGCTGAAAACAATAGCTCGAACAATTACCGAACAATAGCCCGGTAAACTCCTGCTGGAATTTTTCGGCAATTTATGGCCGCGAAGTGTTAAACTCGGACAGACGAGTAACTGATGGCAGCTTTCATTGTCAGCTTTGTTCGCTACCAGGAACTGGCCATTCAATTGAAAAGTAGGCAGATTGAATGCCTTGTAATAACTCGCTATTAAGAACTACACTGTACTCTTTCAATTGGAAAGTCATTAACTCTAGGACTCAATGCATTTTTGATTATTAGAAACTGCGCTTGCAATTAAAAGGCAATTGAATGCAGTGTTATGAAGAGAACCACACGGTACTATTATACTTGAAAGGATATTAAATGCAGCCCTTAAATAATGAATGTATTGTTTACCAGAAGTTGCATTAGTAACTGAAAAGTGATTAATGTAATGTAATCGAAATGTAATGTAATATTATATAGCGACAGTTTCCAATAGTCTTGCTCACCTAATGTTATAATTTAGTTTCTTCCACCTCTTTGCATAACCTGTTTGTAAGCCACAATGCGTTTGCAGGTGGTCTAATAAAGGACATACTTACTTACTTACTTACTTATTCGAGAGAAACATAACAGAGGCGCTAATTCAAAAGAATAGTTTCTAACAAATAAAGGTTAAGAATAGAAGCAGAACACACATGGCTTAGCAAAGTCGCGACCAAACTTCCGCAAACTCAAAGACGGAACGATATCCAATCCCTTGCAGTGTACACAACACTGACCTCTCCACCCGGGCGTCAGTTCCATCTGAATTCCACAAAGCTCGGTCCTTGGGTCCTTTTTTATGTATCGGCCTACTCTACAGTCTGCATAGAATATCACATCCACTGCCTTCCGTCGAAGATTAGTTCGAAAACATCGTTTGTCTTACACTTTTAGTGGAAGTAAAATGGCGATTACAATTCGCTCTGGTGCTACATAAATTCTCTGTTATTTTGCAGCAGAGAAATTATATAGCACCAGGGTGAATTGTAATCGTCATTTTACTTATACTATCTTCAACTGCTCGATAGTCAAGTGGTTAGCTTACCGGATAGTCAACCGAGAGGTTAGGGGTTCAAATCCCATAAATTTGTTTTGAAATTTCTTTTCCACATGCGCCCCTAGCCAACTCAGCTACAATGAATGCACTGACCGTACACTGTCGGTGAGAAGTTAGACGGCGAGGAAGAGGACTGGCCTCCCGCTCTCATACGCTGAGGCTAAGAAAATGAAGTCGCTAACACTTCATACCTACGGCTGTCTCTCTTTAATTAAAAACAAGTACATACGTCTATGAAACTTCTAGGATGAGCTCCTAGAAATGTCACGTTTGTGTTTCGCATATAGCGTTCTAATTACTCCGCGAAATCTGATGCGTTTGATGTTCGAGACGACGCGACCGAAACGAAGAGAATCCTTCCAACTGAAATGCAGTCATCAGAACGACAGAACGGTTCTTAATACGACTTGACAAACCGGCGTTTTATCTTCGTTTACTTCGTCTTTGAAACTGCAATCGAAATCTCTTAAATCCCTACAAGGCAAATACAACAAATCTCGTGTATACGTGACACTCTATTAAACTTTCGATCTCATCCAGGGTTTAGTCGTGTCAGGATTACATTATATGCAGTACATACTTCTATGTCAGTATAGTCAGTTTACCATGTCATAATATTATATATATATATCATGTATATATATCATGTATATATATCATGTATATTATAATTATATATATAACATATATATATATTACGGCATAGGCATATAGTATATGTATATGAGAATAGGCACGCTGAATAAACTATGTATACACGTAGCATATAAGTATTGCATATGATTATGCACTAATAAATAAGCGCTTTTGGGAGGTGTATATAAGTGGTGTGTTACGGTATACAGTGCAAAACACGTCATGTACTGTTATACATGTAGACCTATAGTATTTTGTATAAAAATTATCATATTATATATGTGTTTGTCTATAATATTATGTATATTGTAGGACCTATATACATGTGACATATTATATAATATGTATTATATAATATATATTCTATGATACATAGTATAATCACCATCATACGAATAAATGATCTCCATCGTCCTCGGTCATTTGTCAAGGCCCCTTAGTGTTAGTCCAAGTGATGTTATGTCCGCGTTTATATAATCTATCCTCGTTTATATAATCTGTCCTCGTTTATATAATCTCTGCAGCGTATAGTCTTAGTCTGCCTTTGTTAATTTTTTCTTCGAATCTTGCATGTAGTGCACTGTGTGGAATTCGGTTAACTGGCATGCTCTACATGTCCAAACCATCAGATTTTCGCTTGACGACTTTTTCTAGCAGAGCTGTTTGGATAGTAGATACCTAGTATTTGTCATCATTTCTACACTTTTCTAGTCTTGAAATCCCTGTAATTTGTCGCAATCAACTCATTCCGCTGTGAGAATTCTTAAATTTTTTTTTATCATCTTGCTTTTCTCTTTCTCTAGTGGTAAACGTGCTGGATAGTTAACAGAGAGATCCGGGGTTCAAATCCCCGCCTGGGCAGAAATTTGTTTCGAGATTTCTGCTTCACCTGCACCCCTAGCCAACTGAGCTACAATCAGTACACTGACCGTACACTGTCGGTGGGAAGACGAGACGGCGACGGAGAGCACTGGCCACCCACCCTCTTATGCCGAGGTTAAGAAAATGAAGTCGCAAACACTTCATGCCCATTGCTGCATCAGGGCTGGCATAAGGGACTACTTTTCTCTTCTCTTTCTTTGTTAATTCTCTGCTTCTCAACATCCTCTTCATTTTCCCAAATGCCTGTGAGGTGCGTCTAATATTCCTTTCTATATCTTTTTCGCTTGCTGCCATGTGCAGTTATTAACCCTCCAAGATACATGTAGACGAATTGTTCTACATGCTCAATAATAATATATATAAAATAAATTTATTATATATATATATAATTATATATATATAATGATTTACAGGGGCTCAAAAATGAGGATTTTTCTATGAAACACACATATAATATATTCGTTTATTAGGCCTATATCACTCAGGATGTCAAACCGCATCCTGGGACACATATACAACTACATTTTTTGGTTGCATGTAGTAGGTACGTCGTGTCGAAAGCGTGATCGTCATCGTCCGTCATTAGTCGACTGACTGCTGCACAGGCGTTGATTACGTCCATAATTCATAAGCGACGTCGGATAAAAGGCGGACGAAGCTGACATTCAGACAGACCCGATGTTTAACGGATGCTGATCGATGAGTGACAAGTTACCGAACACAGGACCCGAACGGACGAACGAAGGCTCTCGTCTATAAAGATACTATACTCCGCGCAGTATTTTACTGTCGACTATTAGGACTTTGATTCTGTTCTCGGTTTGCCTTCTCCGACACAGTGTAGAGAGTTTCTTTTATAGACGGTACGACTCGTAACGAAACGGTAAGCGTTTTATGAAATCACTAAAGACCAGTGCTTTTTTTCTAAGAAAAAGGTTCCGGAACTGAACAATAGGTTCCGGAACTGAACAATTATGGTAGGGCTAAAATCTCAAGAAAAACGGGATTGGGGTTGGGAGGGGTCTCAATAAACACTCAAAGCTGTTCACAACACTGAAATTAAATTAAAATAACTAACTTATTGTTTTTATTATTAAAATAAATAATTTGTTAGTAGGTGAAATAAGGTGCCGGAACGCCGTTCCGGCTGAAAAAACGCACTGCTAAAGAGTGCAACAGAACAGACCATATAGCCTAGGGTTAGGAAGAAGTGAAGTAACCCTATTTCACCAATGACTACTACATTCATTCATTCGAGAATTTATAATAGCGATAATAGCGCCCCTTCAAGGGAACTACTCAGAGGTGCAAGACATGAAAGGGATTGGTAACATGCTTCACTTCTTCCTAATCCTACCCTATGGTCTGATATTAAGTAGAACGATCTATGTTTTTGCTCTACTTCGTCGCAACTATCCAGAAATGATCTTCTACCGACACAGAAACTCATAATGATGAGGTAGATTTTTACTACATCGTTAGAGTCCAGTGAAACTCCAGTGAATAGCGCGATCTGCTGTCATCTGGCCTTCCTTCGCCAAACCAATAAAGAGAAAGTCTCCTACAGACGAAAACAACTCGTGACGGATAGTTGAACATTTGTCCGATATGATTTACGAAGCTAAGGCTCGATTTTCTTGATTTAATATAATTGCCATTTTTCGTATATGATCAGAATTGCCAGAAAACAATAGTTTGGCACGACTTACAGTTTAGGCATGCACAGAGATAACGTGGTTTGGAGCAAGGCTGTTAGTCGAGGGTGTACGCGGTATACAGCGTATACACTCACCTCTAGAGACCGTATGCTCACCTCACAAAATAGTTATATTTATTTATATTAAATACTACAGTGTAGCGTATACTCACAAAATACTGTAGCGTATACTCACCTCTAATTTGTTTCGGAAAACTGACCGGTAGCGTATACTCACCTCTAATTTACCACTACAGCCCTGGTTTGGAGTGTGATGTTAAAATGCCTCGGGTAGGCCTAAAATTAAGTCCGTCATTTTTTAAGGGACTGTGAAATGTATAATGTAAGTGTACACGTTTTTCTATAGCGACCGTTTTGACTTCAACCTTACGAATGTTTAAGGATTTGATCGGGAGAGATTCTTCATCACCAATGCCCGTTTGAATGGGTGCCACGTATTTAAGGTCCCCATGTATGGATCGTATACTAAGTTGACTACGCCCTCATGAAGACGTAGCTGTTGGTAAAACAGATGTTTTAGTTGGTTCTAGGACTGTTCGTCAAAGGACGATTCATCAAGAGACTTTTCATTATGAAATAGAAGTTGGATCAGCGATAAAAAATATAACTCAAACTAGGAATTGGATCAAGGATGAAAATGTTTCGTACTAAAACTCAACATAGGAGTTGAATCAGCGATAAAAAAAACAATATAACTCAAAATAGAAGTTGGATCAGCGATGTTTAAATTCTGATTAAAATATTGGTGCCTTGATGAACTGTCCCTTGATGAACAGTCCTCTGATGAACAGTCCGCATATCGTTTAGTTAGTTCGTATAATTTCATATAAATTTGACGATGCTATTGAAATTTTTATTTATGCGTTCATGTAGTTGTAATTGGTGATAGGCTATGCTTCACAGTAGGTTCTTAGATGGTAGCTTTACTAAAGTCTTCAGATTTATCGTCAAACAAAGGACTTTGGTTCTACATATTATGTCGTACTTAAACTAAAGCCTATCTTACAATGAATTCCATCGGCCCACCTTTTTCAATATAAGGTTGGGGCAGTTTCTTAATTGACTACTATGCACCAGAGGCGTAGTTATCAAATCTTCTCTTGCGTCATAATATGAAATTAGGAATGCTTAGCGTATAAGGTCTGCATGGCGTATACGCTTAACTGCACTTCTTCCTAATCCTATATTCTATGGTCTGTTTCTCGAATTGAAGGTTATAAACATACACATCAACGCTGGAGCCCAATATACTGCTGCCATCTTGCGATTATCCAAAAACAGAGACAGTATTCGTAGCTTCAAATTGTAGAATAAAGAGAATCTTGGAACGTTACGACCAAAATTTGCATGAACATGTCTCGTTCAGAGCTATTTGAAATGCGGAACAAACCCCGTACGTTGAAGACGGTTTAAAAACAATTTGAAAATTTATTTTCCAATGTGCGTGAAATTTATTATGACCTTCGCAGTTGAAACATTTTTGAAAATCTCATTGTGAACATGTTTTGCGTAAAGGCTTTTTCGTTGTTTTGAAGTTTTCCTTGAAGACTGCCCTCTTTAAAACTTTCAATTCGTGTGGATTTTTAGGTCTTGATAGGGTAATGTTAAGTTCGCTAAGTAAATTGTCCTGTATACACCCGTTAAGCTGGTTCGTTTGAGCCTGTTCGCCACCTATGTTAAGTTATTTTAAGCCAGTTTTAAGCCGTTAGTATTTAACTTTACGTTGAAATAAGTGTGAAGCGAAGGTCCGTTGGAATATCGCCATTTGTAAATAATGACGTCATTGGTCATGAATATTCATTAGTTGGAAGCGGACAATGAGAGGAACGTAACAAAAGTTGACTTCATGAATGACTTCATGACATTTCTATTTGTTGCTATTATTAATCATGTGCTGCGTTTATCGTGATCACACGCCAATGTGTCGACTCCTCCGTTAGATTGAGCGCTTTGGAGTGACTCTCCCGCTAGAAGAGCTTTATAATGTCCGAATACAATACAATATTCATTCATTCATTCATTCGAGTATTTATGTAGCACCTCTTCCAGGGGGCTACTCAGAGGTGCTCCCGACTCCAGCAGGGCCAAAAAGAACAGTTTTCAGTCTAGAGAGAACGTATCAGAGCCTCAGAGGGAGTTCTGGGGAGCAGGCGCAGCTCTGGGCAGCCCGTTCCATGCCATCGGGCCTACCACTGAACCTAGAGGCATACAATACATTATTATTATTATTATTATTATTATTATTATTATTATTATTTTTTTTTTATTTTTTTATTTTATTTTTTTTTTTTTTATCGCCCGAGGTAGCAAGGATCCCTCAGGCTCTAAGAAACTATATCAAGTTAGAGGTTCTCGTCCCCCATGTGCTGAATAATTATTATTATTATTATTATTATTATTATTATTATTATTATTATTATTATTATTATTATTATTATTATTATTATGTCTAGGTTCTGTTCACTCAGAAAATCGAGTTCCACGCCGCTGCCTTCGTTAAGAAGGCGATGGTTATCGACGGGTTTGTTGCTCTTTGGCTCCGGGCAGCTTTGACATGGCGCCTTGGAAAGCCACTGCGTTGAAACGCTGCACCATCACCGATAGGTTCTTGAATAGGAAGTTTGTTTCGCGGGAGTCATCGTTGGTTTTCGACAGCCGGGACCAATTTCAGATAGAAAGGCGAGGCCCTCTCTGTTCAGGGGACCGAAGGTTTCCACCGCTACAGGAATGAAGATGTATCTCTTCTGTAGTTCAGAGTATTTGATGTGCTTTCTCGCAGCAGCCACCTCCGCCGCCCCTCCTGCCGTGACCGCCGTTGCTGTGATGTAAGAGGCGGCCACCGTGTCCACAACCGTCGCGTCCCACAATAAGGACAGCCCGCCGCTCCACGGTATTAGGGTCTGGCCATCCGGTCTCTTACCATCCGACCTGGATAGGCCGGACGGCTCCTTGACTGCCGGGGTGCCGGCTCTGTTGAGGCTGCGGTGGATGAGGTCGTTGATATTGCTATGCCTAGCTTGTCGGCCGAACCCCAGTGAGCACGACAGCCCATGCGCGCCTCTGGACGAGACGTTGGCGTCGCATGCGCATTTGTGCGGTTCGCAGATTGCCAGACCCAATCGTAAGCCGACCGCCACCCTCATGGTCTCGGCATCCAGTCTGAGGTCGCGAGCAGCGATCGGGAGGGCGTGTAGCCAGTCCGAGGCGTGCGGTGACTGCGAGGCCTTCAGTCTCGCCTGGTCGTAGGGGTCAAGCAGTTTATCATCGAGCGCCGAGAGGGTTGCGTGTAGTAGCGGACGGTCCCAGTGTGCCTGTCCGCGACCGGGTGTGATCGGGACCCCAGAAAGCTGAAGCCAGGTAGTCTTCGCCGAGTCATGTGCCGCCTCAGGGGTCGCCGAAATAGTACCCAAGATGAGGGACTGGGTTTGGAGGGTGTCCGCGGCCGAAGCCAAGACGGCGGGAAGTGCCAGCGAGGACACCCTCCTCACTCCCAATCCCCCCATCCTAATCGGAAG
>OY744610.1:37439254-37451754 GCA_963556255.1 Allolobophora icterica | reverse complement strand
ATAGACTTGTCTTCTGTACAGCTTTCATTACTCACCACGTTGATTTTTGTCGTGCTTATAAATATATCTGCACGCTTTAGGCGTAGGGCCTACATTGCGCAAATTACCAACCATATCCGTTAATGTTCTTTGTTTTCTCGTCGGCTGTTCGTCAGCTTTACGCAAGGACATTCTTAACTTAATATAACTAAGTTTAAGTTGATAATAACTAAAACGCAATACAAAATAAACACGCTCGTATTGTTTATCACGTCATGACGCTAACGTCCGGAGCATACATATACAAGCAGAGGCTGAGGCTGTAGAGTGTAACCATAGAGCTACTAACAATAGCATATAGTCATTAATTATTGTGTGCTTTTACTAATACATTTTTGCCGTCCAGATATTCTTATAAACCTTAATTTCACACATTTAGATTAAGATATTTACATTAAGAGGTTAACATTTAGAGGTTCTCATTAGTGTCACTAATATTTCATTGTTTACTATTTAGTCAAAAACTAGACGTAAATTTATGCGTCTATTGCGTCCGCGTGTCCGTGCCATTGCGTTGGTAATATTTCTAACTGTTCGAAACCTTAGTAAAAGTCCGTATATGTGACACTGAGATTAGATATCGGACTGGATCATGTATCAGCACATCACGAAGTTTTAGCCTTGAAGGTGGATAATACACGATCAAGTAAAAATATATTATTATGTCATTAAAACGTAGAGCATTAAAAATACATAGCACTACTCGCTTGTTGCATCTCTCGAGTGTCGATCATCAGTGATTTACTAAAGACATATTACGAGTCAGTAAAACAAGCATTTTCATTTAATATGTTTGTATTCTATTACTGGTAATAGGCTAACTGCTACACTCGCCCGACTTTTATCTCTGATTGCGTTCTGTTTGAACATTTCTTTTTAATTACGAGACTTGAACATTACTGCAACGCCTGGCTGGTAGGGCCTACTCTGTGATCATTAAAAATTAATGAATATAATTATATATTGTATTGTATTCGGATATTTATAAACGGCGTCTAGCGGGAGGGCCATTCAGAAACGCTCCCAGTGCGAGAGACCCCGAGAGAAAAGCAAGTTTTAAGAAAGGTAAAAGAGGAAGAGACGTTACCTGAGAGAATACAAGAACGAACGAACGCACGGAGGAAGCTCATTCCAAAGAGCAGGGCCAATGGAAGCAAAAGACCTAGATTGAGCCAGAGAAGTCCTGACACGGGGAATGAGGAGGTCCAAACGGTCAGAGGAACGAAGAGGACGAAGAGAAGCAGCAGAGCGAGGGCGATGAATTAAGTCACATAAATATTTCGGAGCGAAACCAAGTGGAGCCTTAGAGACAAGGATGAGGACCTTGAATTGGATGCGGGCAGAAAGCGGGAGCCAGTGGAGTTCTTCTGCCATAAAGGTGGTGACGTGAGAGAATCGAGGAAGACGGGCAATTAATCTAGCAGCAGAAGTGAGAACGGACTGAAGATATAGTTAGTATGTAGGGTAATTCTGTCTTGAATAATCTGCGTTGCAACCTGCGATTCTTTCTCTTTCTCCGCTCCTTTTCAGTAGCTCCTAAAACTCATTCTTTTCGATCGTGGTCTTGCATGTCAGGTCCAATAGGCACTCCTGGTTGTTTATCTCAAAGTGACGCTAAAGAAATGTGTGATTGAAAATGCAATTACAAAAAAATCTGCGCGATTCGGGGTTTCACTGCGCTACATCTTCAACTGGCTTTCTTGTGTTATCTTCAGCAAAGGAATTGTTGTGGAGATGTTTCAGTGTGCGTTGGTCAACGTGTACTGTATTCTGATAGAGGTTGATTGCTTATTTCATTATGATAATCATGTCTGCACTTTTCAACGGACAGTTTAGGGAAGTGTTTTAAATGGAATGCATAATAAGCGGCTGGGTCGGACCTGCGCCCAATAAATTTAAAAGCACACGTCTATCTTGGCAATGAGGACTAGGACTAGAAACGGCTGGCAACGTGCTGTGAAAACGGCCACGCTCCAGAGAGGGACTCGCCACGGATGGATATGATAATGATGATGACGACGATAATGATGATGATGATGACGACGACGACGACGATGATGATGATGATGACGGTGATGTTGATGACAATGGTCATGGCGCTGATGGTATTGGTGATGATAATGATAATGGCGGTGGTGGTGGTGATTGTGATGATGATGATGATGATGATGATGATGATGATGATGATGATGATGATGATGATGATGATGATGATGATGATGATGATGACGACAACGACGATGGTGATAGCGATGATGGTAATGTTGATGATAATGGTGATGATGATGATTATGATGATTATGATGACATTCGTAGTGGTATAATTCTACAGGCGCGTGATGGATGGTATGTGTTCTACAGGTCGGAGGGGGTCTTTCGTCGAATGAAGACCAATCGGCTTACGACCTAGGAGTTCTGATCTCCGCCCTTCGCCAGAGAGACGCCACCCGAGGATACAAGCGAAATCAAAAGACCAGAACAAAGCCATGCTATTGGTCGTTGGTTGCCTGCTTCTAAGCACGGATTGCCCGCAAGCGCCTACCAACGCAACTACACTGATGGTCTAGTCTGTAGTAAACACAATAGGATCTAATAAGATAATTGCGACCAATTAATAAATATCTTCTATAATAATAGTTTCCTTATATGTAAATTTGTCCGTCGTAGGACGCTACGTCACAAACGGCTTCTGTTCTATTGTGAAACCGTTTGTGACGTCACTACTGCCGTTTTGACGACGGCGGTCTTGACGACGGCGGTCTTGACGACAAATATAGGCATATAATATGACGTCATAATATGGCGGGTTAATACTCTAACACTATATACTGCCGTCATAATTATGACGGGAAAATACACTAGTGTCTTACTATTATCCTAACGAGTGTTGTATTCTGCCTTCTCCTCTGCTGTCCTGGCCGAAAGGCGGTAGGCCCTACTCTTCACTGCACACTGCTAGATCAACTGGCAGAGAACTAACCTATGAATCATAGAATGTAAATGTATATATGTGTTTATATAGCGACTGAAATCGGTTTAGCACAACTGGCAAGGTGTTTAATATAAATAAAGTTCCGCTGTCTATCTTATATCATCCAGTCTGTCCTTTCTAATAATAATCTCCTGCCCTGTAGTAGTTTGCCTTCTCCTTTACTTTCCTATCTTATCCTGTCCTACTCTCTCCAGTGGCGGTTCAACATGTTTCGACTGGGGAGGGCGGCTAAAAAAGTCAGTTGATATAATGAGAATTAGGCATTAGGCGATTAGGAGGCTTTGTTACCAACAAACATTGTAGGTCAAACTGGGGGGGCGCTAAATGTGTATAAGGGGCTAAGAAAAACAAGGGGACTAACTTTCCGGCTAGGGGCTACATTACCGCTACAACCCTCTTAGCCCCACCCCGGTAAAACCCCCATTGGCTCTCTCCAATCCTGTACTCTCCTATCTCATCCTATCCAATCCTTGCCTATTTACTTGTATATATATATATATATATATATATATATATATATATATATATATATATATATATATATCACAGCCCATCATCGCCGTATCTTGTTACCTTTTATTCTGATCAAAACCTAGAATTTTATTTATTGTCTATTTTCTTCTGTTTAGCCTTCTCTATTGCGTTCATGATTAGAATGTGACATAGAAGCCAACAAGCAACAATAGCTCTTTCTTTGTTTTTTTGTTTCTCAATTCTTTCTTTAAATATAGTAGGCCTATTTTCAATGTTTCCCATTTCAATGGTTACAAAAAGTGTAAGTATATATTCTACCTAAAAGTTTGTACCATAAAATCATACCTGCCTCTAATTCTTTATAAGCTATCGTAAGAACTTTGCTTTTACTGCTTTCTGTGTTAGTCGCACGAAATGTCTTTCTAAATTCCGTGAATAAATCCATGTTAAAAAAGAATTATGTTAATCTCGCCTAGCGTCGACAATTTCAAGGCGTTGCTAGTCAATAAAGGTTAAAAAATAGAAAGATACGAGACAAAACGGTATAAAGATAAACGGAGCACAAAAGTTCATTGATACCTTAACTGTGGCAAGTATTAGGTATACACTCTACAGCATTTAAAGTATAATCAGATAGCTTATTAGGTGAACAGGATTCTCGTGATGTCAACAACTGTATTTGCCCAGCTAAATAGTAATTAATACTCATTGTAGCAGAAAAATGTATAAGATTAGCGGAAAGATGTAAACGGTGGTTGTAAACCAAAATGCGGATAGCAATTGGTTTAATAAAGAATATTCTTATCTTATCTAAAATTATAAAGCTGTTACTAAAATCTACGAATGGTAATTGGTGCACATGGCAAAGTTATTTTAAGTAGAGGTTAAGTACAATTTTATAGTGTAGGTTAAAGTCGTAACACGTTCAACCCGGTTAACTATTATTCATTTGTCCGTATAAATTAAAAATCAGAAACTGTGTATATATGTATGTATGCACTATGTATGTATGGTGTATGTCTGTCTGTCTGTCTGTATGTATGTATGTATGTATGTATGTATGTATGTATGTATGTATGTATGTATGTATGTATGTATGTATGTATGTATGTATGTATGTATGTATGTATGTATGTATGTATGTATGTATGTATGTTACTATGTATGTATGTATGTATGTATGTATGTATGTATGTATGTAGGTATGTATGTATGTATGTATGTATGTATGTATGTATGTATGTATGTATGTATGTATGTATGTATGTATGTATGTATGTATGTATACATGTAAGTATGTATAAATATACGAATGATTTCATTTGTGCAGTTAGCTATTTCTAAATAGTATTTATAGCTCAAAAGTCATAGTCTATTGTTCTTCAGTGTATTTAGTGAAAAGCTGTCTCTTAACTAGCCTGAGATGCACCCATAAGTATGAAGTGTTAGCGTCTTCATTTTTCTTATCCTCGGCACATGACAGCAGGTGACCAGTTCTCTCCCTCGCCGTCTAGTCCACCTCACTGGCAGTGTACGGTCAGTGTACTCATTAAAACTGTGTTCGCTAAGGCGCAGGTGGAGCCAAAATAGCGAAACAAAGTTCTACTCTTTCGAAAATGTGAACCCCAATCTGTTGGTTGCCAGTCCAGCACACTAAGCACTATCCCATTGCGCACCTCTTAATAATACTATATATTATAAAGTAAGAAATTCTAAGTGAAGTGACAAAATCTACGGTATGCATTGCATCTCTGACTTTCGTTTGGCGATATCGTTTAATCACAATCTGTCACCGGACATGCGATCACTAGCATCTTTGACAATTCAGGAAACGTTTTTCTGGTCGACCTAGACACACTTATTCACTGCTCAGTGATTCCAAAGTAACCGTACCTAAAGGGCGCTATACAAGTGCTGTGATACATACATACATACATCACCGACTTTATCTCCCTGGGTTTGTCATTGCCTGAATCTTCGTTCTACATGACATTACACGAACTTTATTGTGTAAACCAGGCATTCAGTTAACTTCCACGAACGAACTATAGCAACTTATGCCAACCGGAAACTAGAATAAAAAAGTCTGTAAATTCTGAGTTTTTCGAAATGTCACAGGTTACGTGTACGTGGTAGACTTTATCTTTCCGTTTTATTTCACGATGAGGTCGATATATATATAAATATCACAGTTTAATACCCGATGATTTCTGAGTGCTTGACATTTCGCATCTGATAATGATATTAAGAGCTCCAGCCGCGACTGAAGCGATGCGCACATTCTCTCGTATAATGAGCATTTGTGGCGCCTTACTGAGATTCTTGAGAGGCGGTATATAAATTACCAGATACAAACACCCATACACATGTATGCACACATGTATGTACATACATAGATATACATACAGGCAGATATATAGACAGACAAAGAGACAGACACACATTCATACATACATACAGACACATAGACGCACATGAACAATTACATACATATAGGCCTACATACATGAATGCATACCTATACATACATACATGCTTATACTTACATGCATACATACATACTTATGCTTACATGAAAACATACATGCACATCTGCATAAATACACACATACACACACTCATACATACATACATACATACATACAGACATACATACATACATACATACATACATACATACATACATACATACATACATACATACATACATACATACACATATACATACATGCATACATACATACATACATACATACATACGTACATACATACATACATACATACATACATACATACATACATACATACATACATACATACATACATACATACATACATACATGCATGCATGCATGCATACATACGCAATTACGCATCAACGATAGAATAGCTGCGCTGATCTGGCGATGCCTTCTTGGCTGTGCCCCGGTCTATTTACGTGAGCTCTGCTGCCCTGTCTCTCATGTGGCTGGCCGCCGAGCTCTTCGCTCTTCTTCTGCGGGTGAGCTCTTGGTTCCTCGTGCTACCACCACAACTAGGCAGCGTCGCGCTTTCTCTGTGTTCGGCCCCTCCATCTGGAATCATCTCCCATTGTAGAATGCAGATACACCTGTTGCCTAAGAATAGTTCGCTTATGTTTTACAAGTTACTGAAGTCCACTTCATACTGCCTTGATTTGGCTGGGAGCGCTTCGCTTCTGAGTAGTTACCTTGAGGGGACGCTATATTAAATTTTCAAATGAATGAATGAATACGTAGGCCTACATACATGTAAAGCACATGACTCCGCTACAATGAAATGCCATAAGACAACCAAGCTATCATTCACGGAACCTCGACCAACGCATAATATTAAACAAGAGAAAGAAATCTATCTTCCATCCAACAATTGTTTCTCTGGCGTTTTCCCCCAAATCGACACAGGTAAAGACTTGAAACGGACGTTTACTTGTATCGGCTTACACACCTGTCGGCAATCTTGCCGCGCATCTAAACTATCGAAACTCTATCCAGGCAACGCGTGCTTTGCATCGAGGAACCATATGGCGTGATTGGCAGGTGTGTGTATATATATATGACTGTACTTTAATTTTGTGTATGTATGTGTATATAAATATGACTGCGTATATTTATGTATATATATATATATATATATATATATATTTGACTGTACAGTGGTACACATAAAACAGTTTGCCTGGTATAATAATAACAATGCAGACTGTGTACATAGAGGCCGACGTGGTGAGAAGTGCAGACAAAGCGAGCGAGACCGTTAGAGGCGCTGACTAACAGCCGATGCATGTAGACAGGGAATGTAGACGGTCGGTCTGTGAGAGATGTCGATCGCAGTGGGGCAGAGAGGGTACATATGCCCCACCAATACTTCAGTGGAAGGGACATAAGTGGCTATGTTCCCTTAAAATATCGATGCATTTTTCATGTATCAGTTGGCGCTTTTACACAGTTGATTCATTACTTTTCCGCTATATAATAATACTAATTAATAATACTAATACTAATGGTAGTATTAGTAGTAGTGAAAGCAATGGATGTGGTACTGTGGTAGTAGTAGTAGTAGTAGTAGTAGTAGTAGTAGTAGTAGTAGTAGTAGTAGTAGCAGTAGTAGTAGTAGTAGTAGTAGTAGTAGTAATAGTAGTAGTAGTAGTAGTAGTAGTAGTAGTAGTAGTAGTAGTAGTAGTAGCAGCAGTAGTAGTAGTAGTAATAGCAGTGATGGGCAATGGTTAACTAAAAGTTGCTAACTTTTAGTTTAACTAAAAAATGTAGTTAAGGAAGAAGTTTAACTTTAAAAAATAGTTTTGCTAAAACCATAGTTTAACTAAAAAAATTTAGTTGCTAACTAAAAGGTTCAACTTAAAAAATCAGCAATATGCAACTATTTTTCCATAGTGAACATTGAACAGTGTCAGCAAAAAAACATTTTAACACTGCATGGTTTTAGCATTAACAGCCTGTGTTTTCAAATTCATACACTACTTACAGTACACATGTAACTGAATGCCAGAACAGCACACATTGCATAGTTTGAAGGTGAAATTGTCATTGACGCTTTGCATTATTACAGTTCACTTAACGTCTTTTATTGTGAAAATATTTGTCGTAAAAGTTGGAAAAAAGTTGGAAAGAGTTTAACTACTTTTTTTTAGTTTAGTTAACTGATTTCCAAAATCAGTTGCCAACTTTAGTTAAACTCTTTTTTAGTTAGAAAATAGTGTTAGTTTAACTAAAAAATAGTTTAGTGCCCATCACTGAGTAGTAGTAGTTGTGGTAGTAGTAGTAGTGGTAGGGCCTATAAGTAGTGGTAGTGGTATTTTTAGTAGTAGTGGTATTAGTAGCGGTGGTGGTAATTGTGGTAGTGGTAGTAGTAGTAGTGGTAGTAGTATTTGTAGTAATAGTAGTATTAGTAGAGGTGGTAGTAATAGTGGTAGAGGTAGTAGTAGTAGTAGTAGTAGTAGTAGTAGTAGTAGTAGTAGCAGCAGCAGTAGTAGTAGTAGTAGTAGTAGTAGTAGTAGTAGTAGTAGTAGCAGTGGTGGACTGGAGTGTCAAAGCGGCCCGGGAAAAAATCAAACGCGGCCCTATCCGACATTTATTTTTCTTGGGGATTTGTTTTCAGCCAAGGTAACAGGTAACTTTACAACGGGATAGTCATAAATCAACGATGAAGCGCAAACCTAATTTACATTAGACAGAAAATATTAAGAATGCATTTAAAGTTATAAATCGATTTATCATGACTTGTCCACCCAAATGAAGGTTATTGTATAAGCAACTTCTTTAAGCTGGGTGCCATTTCAGACACATGATCTATAATTGTGTCATTATGTATTTCACTTAAAACATCGGTTTCTACCCACATGAGCAAAAATGCTTCAAGATTTGTAGAAGACAACGAGCTTAGCAAGCGATTTTTAATGTACTTCAGTTTTGAGAAAGATCTCTCACACGCTACTTGAGTAGAGGACAGAGTCAGTCAGGGGCCATCCATATAGTACGTACGCAAAAATCTGGAAATATTGAACCCTACTCCTCCCTGTACGCACACGCACTTTTTTCTCCCCCGCACCTGCGTACGTACGCTTGACGCGCTTCGCCCCCAAAGACCAACTGCAGAATGTGTCAGTACGACAGGTCCAGGCAGCGGCTGTCTGCACTTGAAGGACGAGTGATCCATGGACTCACTGCTGAGCTGTGTGATAGTTTAATAATAGCGTTCAGAGGAAAGGATCGTAAGGTGGCATACAAGTGACACTTCTCCCACAGTCATACTTCCCCTGGTAGTACCTGATAGCTGAAAAGACTGAACCCTGGCTCACTTGAAGGCCAATCAATATGAAGGCCAATATAGACAAATTATTGGTTCCCTCCCCCGTTTCCTATGCGACGTACATTATCAGTAGACCCCCACCCCACCCCATACGCAAGCATACACAAACACATGCATTTGGGTTAAACCCCTCCACCCTCCATGCGTGCGTACTATATGAATGGCCCTTAAGAGTTTCTATGCACAAAACAGGTGACTGTAAGTCTGACCAAAGGAACTGTATTTATGTAACACAGAAAAGCAGCAAACAGGACTTTTTTGCAAGATTTGCCTTTTGTAATTTCGTCATTCTTATGCCCAACATGGTCGTCCCAGAGTTCATATGGAGAATCTTCATTAACGCTGTCCTCTACCTAATCGTCGAACATTTAGTGACGGTCTCTTTGCCTTGAGTAACTTTAAATAAATCGACTCCATCTGTAGCAAGAAATTTTAGTTTCTTATCTCTCACCTTTTCCGCACCATCTTTACATTTACGTTTCAAATTTAAATAACTCATAACCGTAAATTTTTTCATTAATTTATTAACCAATAATAATAAAAGAATCTTCGTCAAAAACAAACTTAGCGAAAGTAGAACCTCGTTTTAAGATTCAACTGTTAATAATATCAGACCCGCCGAGAGGAAAGCGGAGGGGGGGCAAATGCCCAGGTGCCCGAAGAGTTCAGGGGCCCGGCCGTCTGGGCCCGCAATGAACTTATGAAAAATATTATAATCAGTTACACAAAGGTTATCATTTATGCCTTTTTAAATATAATATTACTTAATAAAATCGTAGTTGTATATATAAACATACTATCGTACGGTCGTACCCGCACTTTTTATTTCAATTTATTTTCTTCAATTTTCTCATAAAGCCTAAAGAAAGTTTAGGGGCCCGTGACTGCTCTGCCTGTGGGCCCTGAATTTCTGTCGTCAGCCCTGTGCCTTCTAGCGAATAAAAAATAACGCCGTCATAAATACAATAAAAATTATTATAAATAACCGATTTTTAGACATTGTGTCAAGAGCTTAGAAGCGGCCCAAATATCACCGACCCTGGCGGCCCACCGGGATTTTTCCCGGTGTCCCGGTGGGCCAGACCACCCCTGAGTAGTAGTAGTAGTAGTAGTAGTAGTAGTAGTAGTAGTAGTAGTAGTAGTAGTAGTAGTAGTAGTAGTAGTAGTAGTAGTAGTAGTAGTAGTAGTAGTAGTAGTAGTAGTAGTAGTAGTAGTAGTAGTAGTAGTAGTAGTAGTAGTAGTAGTAGTAGTAGTAGTAGTAGTAGTAGTATAATAGTTGTAGTAATAATAGTTTTTAAGTATCGAAGCGGCCATAAAATGTACAGCGTAACTAATCATTTGAGGGTGGAAGGCATATCCTCTGTGTAGTATGATGCATTATTAACATAAAACGTGAGGACAAAATGCAACAACATTGTAGCTAATTTAAACTAATTAGGAGTGAAGGTGAGAACGGAACGGAGATGTAGCTTTCGAAAGAGTATGTAACCTACGAAGAGTATGTAACCTTCGTAAGAGTATGTAGGCTTAACCTTCGAAAGAGTGCGTAGCATTCGGAAGGGCATGTAACCTTCGAAAGAGTATGCAGCATTCGGAAGAGCATGCAATCTTCGAAAGAGTAGGCCTATGTAGCATTCGAAAGATTGTGTAGCATTCGGAAGAGTATGCAACCTTCGGAAGAGTATGTAACTTTCGGAAAAGTACGTATCCTTTAGAGAGGTATTTAACCTTTGAAAGTGTATACCATTCTGAAAGTTTAGATAAAAATAAAATTTAGAAATTATATATTCAAATAACCTCCGAAATGCTCTAGATGCATGCTTCGAACAGGTTAGGCAACCTTAACAAACGAATGGAGGCCATTATACAGTTCAAGATCGTCCGAGATGGAGTCTGAAAGATGATGTACATACACATACACATGATACATAGCGGAGATGATATATAATAATGCACGTAGACCTAATCCTGAAGCGACGCCGGTGGGATGTTTTCTGAAACCCTAACTGCTTTGAATCTTCTCTTGTTCGAAGACGCCTTCTTGCAAATGCGTTTTTATCTCGCGGGATTCTATCGCTCAGTGGAGTTCCAACGAGAGAATACCGGAGTCATGCATGCTGTGCGAATACAACGCGTGCGTCGAGTCTTAGAATTGGGCGTCTTTATGTAAAGAACCGATGCCCCTGAAATTCTAGATTGGAGTTTGAATATATAATGCTTTATGCTTATTATATAAATATTCCTTAACATATTAATTATAGTCTATATATTTTAGTCTCCATATAATATGGATTACTAATATACTAATATAAGATTAATGAGACAACAGACACAATACATAATAAATTATGTTCATCTAATAATATATTCATGTACGTATATATAGATATATATATATATAGTTTATGTTGCTCGCTGCATCATTTTAACTAGCTTACATATATTTATATATATCAAATACACATACTATGGAAACGCATTATATGTGTATATATATATATATATATATAATTATATATATAATATTATAATCACGTGAGCAATATGAAATTGCGTTTGTTTACATTGGCGTGTTGGCCTTCCGCCTGACCGTCTCTGGCTGTGTGTGCCACGGCTTTGTCTTCCTGGCTTAAGGCTGAGCGCTCTCTTGAAGTCAAAATATAACTGCAACATCCACTGCTTTGGTCGCTATCGCTTGCCCGGTTGGTTACTCTTCGCAAAGAAAGAAACTGAGAGGGAAGCAGTACGTTAAGCCAACGCAAAGGGCGGCCATTTTTACGAAGTGTTAGCGGCTGTGTCTTCCATAGTTTCATCATATGAATGGGATAGTTAGCCGGTTCTCTCCCTTTCGTCTGATCCCCCACCTATATGGGCAACGTAGGCCTACTTAAAGTATAGAAGTGTTCACTAGGGGTCGCAATTGGAGCAGAAATCTCGAAACAGCTTTCTGCCCCATGGCGGGGATTTGCCCCAATCTCTCGGTTGATAATCCAACATGCTATGCCACTCATTGCCCGAAGAACTTGCATCAGTCTTTGTATCAAACGTTCCTCTCTCTTACTGGAGTATTTCTTACCAGTTCTTTGTTTCTATTCGGCTGTTCTCAAATCGATTTAGGACCGTTTTCCCAGTTTTGACCAATACGTACATT
>OY744610.1:37354254-37434254 GCA_963556255.1 Allolobophora icterica | reverse complement strand
AGAAAGACATACAGACTGACAGATACAAGAAAGGGGTTGAGGAAACTTAGAGATACAGATTCTTTCTCTGTAAAGATAATTGCATGAAGAAAGACATACAGATGGCAGATACAAGAAAGTTGAGGATAGCTTAAGATAAGGAGACTTAGATATACATGTACGGAGTCTGGCACGGAAAAAGACAATCATATGAGGAAAGACATACAGACTGACAGACACAAGAAAGGGGTTGGGGATAGCTTAAGGTGAGGAGAGTTAGAGATATAGTCTGGCTCGGAAAAGACAATCGTGTGAAGAAAGACATACAGACTGACAGATACAAGAAAGGGATTGAGGATAGCTTAAGATAAAACACAGGCCTACAGATACAGAGATAGGTGCGCAGCGCTACAGGTGCTAAGTGCAGAGAATTAAGCGAATGATCACGTCATGATATGATGGGAATCCAAGACTTGGCATTCCTGAGGCGCTTGCATCCGTCTACCAGGTGAGAGAAGATAAACAGTACACCTGTGGAAGGCATCAGAGGAAATGATGCTGACCAGGAAATCAGGGCCTACAGATAAATGTTCCGACACACATCTGCAAACTCCCACATGCTGGCTCATGATTAACAGAGCCTTAGTGATTATTCATCGGATTCCTATTGTTGTCGTCGATGCTGTTCTAGGGCCTAGCAATAACAACAACATAATACGTATCAACGCTATCATCAGCCGCATCATCATTATTATAGTCTCATCATCGTCATTATCATCTCATCATACCACATCACTTCATCATCATCATCATCATCATCATCATCATCATCATTATCGGCATTATCATTATTGTCATCATCATAATCATCATTATCATTATCACATTATCACCTTCGTCATCCTCCTCCTCCGTCTCAGACTCCTCCTCCGCATCATCATCATCATCATCAAAATCATCATCATCGTCGTCGTCAGTTAGATCATTACAAATTCAATCTTCATTTTCTGAATAATTTCTCTAAAATTGATTTTATTTATTATG
This sequence comes from Allolobophora icterica, assembly GCA_963556255.1. Classification (NCBI taxonomy): domain Eukaryota; kingdom Metazoa; phylum Annelida; class Clitellata; order Crassiclitellata; family Lumbricidae; genus Allolobophora; species Allolobophora icterica. The sequence continues at coordinate 37,433,231 of OY744610.1, read as the reverse complement.
GCACCGCAACTGAGAAGCGACTTCCTAAATCAATCAATATCATCTTGATAAAATCGGTGAAAATCCCAAACACTAAAGAAAGATCGATTGTCGGATTGTGGTTGGCTGTTGTAGTTCAGAACTTACGTAGGAAACAAATGTCCTACAGCTGCGTTCCCGACAAACCTCAAAACGCCTTCGGAATTACTAATGTTTACAAAACAGGACGAGCTTCACAAATGTCGTTGAACACATTCCCGGGGTATGAACAGGTGCGCATCATTGCTCATCAACGCCTGCGAGGGAGTTAGCGTCCCTAGGCGTCAGATAGTCAGCTCTTCTTAACTGGACCCTCGCGATGACGAATCTCAGGTTAGTAATGAAAAGAGAGACACGAAGGAGGAGAGAGAGAGTGGGTGAGAAAGAGAGAGAACGAGAAAGAGAGAAGAGAGAGAAACAAAGAGATCCAAAGAGAGACAGTGGCTGAAAGAGCGCTTGCAGACTGAGAGCTAATTAGCAGACATGGTATTTAAGAGCAGAAGAGGCAGACAGGCAGTCACAGAGAGAAACAGAAAGACAGAAATCGTGAGACAGGAAACTCAGCGGGAGAGAGAAATGCGAAGACATATCAAAACAAAAAGGCAGAGAAAGAGGAACAGAGAGAGAAAGAAAGCCGGCTATGAATGTTTCCTAGGAAGAGTCGGAGGCGACCGTTATACAATCGAACGATCCGGCAACCGTCCTCGTGGGCTTATGGCCCCACGATCTCTGATTAATCAGATGTTTGGCCTGTTACGCCACTGCCACGAAGCCTCGATCTTATCCACACTGGAATGTGAGGTCAAAGAAAGAGCGCTCGCAGTAACAGCAGCTGGGCAGATAAGGAACGACCACAGCCCTTTCAGGGAATACAGCATTCACACAGCAGCAACAAGGCAGCTGAGTAACGATGGCCCACGGCTGCCCGCGTTACAGTTTATCCTTTGCCTGCCTCCGCAGCCCCATCTCCTCCTCGTCACCCTCCATCTTTCGCTCATCGACTGTATAGGACGGGCAGCTGCCTTCTCTCCTCTCCAAATAAATAAGCAGCCAGGTAGACGGGTAAGACCAGTAGCAAAGAAGCCAGACAAGGATTCGGCTCGACTTGCATTGACTTAGCCACTGCACCGAATAATCTGGAAGATTCCAAGTCTACTGACGTGCGTAGGGAGGTTAACATCATCCGCGAAGATCTTCGACGGCGAAAGAGTGCGAGGCCGAGCGAGGAACGTTCTACAGACTAACTCTATACTGTCTGTGATTCTGGTAAGTCGCAATTAAGTCTCTATGCTTCTCGCTCCACATGGTAAATTCGAACCGGCTATTTCCTAATCGGTGGTGGCAGAAGCCATTAAGTTCGGTCTCTACTTATACCGGTACTCACGAAATCAACATAAAGGTCAAACTGCGTAGCATGAATATGGCTGCCTTCTGAAGGGCAATATGCAGAAAATGAGCTTGGCATTAAAAATGTAGGACACTAAGTCTAGATGTAAAATACAGGAAGTTCCATCTATAGTTCACCTTATTAAGTGCACTCATAATACAGTCTTACTTTGAACCGTTTTCCTGGAACAGTCTAAGTTGCATGCATGCACTTTCTGCCCCCGTTAACTTTAACGCAATTTTCTATATCAATTAGATAACCAAACGTTTATCACTTCTGAGAGTTAATTAACGGCGCTATATTAAGTGTCTTGATACATACCTATAAATATACATAGACTCATGCATGGACATATGCATACATATATAGATACATGCATGCATACATATTACATACACACAGTCATACATACGTCAAGAGAGATCGGGAGTTGTATCTTGGTCGTTCGTTGTTACTGGATCTCATAGTAAACCTTAGCCATTAACCTTAACCTTAACCTAAACCATTTACTGGACTCCGAAAAACTTAATATATTCGAGAGAACCGATTTACTGAGATAGGCATTCAATCAAGCCTCTAGCATAGTCCGGTTGGTTTCAAGTCGAGACCTGGCCTACTAATTTCATCGCAGCCTCAGCTGATAGTGCAGAGTTCTGCTGATGTAACCTAATAGGAATTGTACGTAGAAAGGGATAAATCCGCCTAGGTCATGAATCCATCAACAGTCGAAAGCAGAACTGTATCACACGCATATACAGTATTATCTTGCATTTTGGGCTTGCGCTATCTGTGGAGTTTGAGAGAAATATATTTCTGCGCAAATATATGGTAAAAAGTATAGGCCTATATTTTAGCCAAGTTATGGGATGCTCGAGATTGTAGCGGTTAGCGTGCTGGACTGTCAATCGAGAGGTTCAAATCGCTGCCAGAGCAGAATTTATTTGGTTCGAGATTTCTGTTCCATGATTTATTGACTCAAATTAAAATGTCAGGTTACATGTTGCGCCCTAGAGGCCATAATTTAACCATACTCCATACTGATAAGTTGGTTAGAAAACCGCTATTATTAGGATGCTTTTTGATGTTGCTTAGTAATTAGTTAAACTTTTCAATTTCTTTTAAAATCTCTCTCTCTCAAACTGTTTGCCTTCAGCAAAATGACAGATTTCCTTTTGTGTACCATAGGCTTCCATTTAGCTTCTCTTTTTAGCTTATATAGTTTTTAATACTATGATGCTTTTGATGTAGTATAATTGTTTTTTTAAACTCTTATAACATTCTTACTCTCTTTGTTCCAAATTTTATTATCTTCTTATTACTTCTATGTTTATACTATTTCTCAACTTGTTCACCAATGTGCAGTTCGCTTTTGGTTTTTCAATTAAAGAATATTATTATTATTATTATTTTTTTACCCGAGGTAGCATTAATCCCTCAGGCTGTCAAAACTATGTCCGGAGAAAGATAGATGGTTTTCTGGAACGGCTTAACTATTATTATTTCTGGAACGGCTTATTATTATTATTATTATTATTATAATAATAATAATTTTCTGGAACTATTTCTGGAACGGCTTATTATTATTATTATCATTATTATTATTATTATTATTATTATTATTATTATTATTATTATTATTATTATTATTATTATTATTATTATTATTATTATCATTATTATTATTATTATTATTATTATTATTATTATTATTATTATTATTATTATTATTAATGTTATTGTTATTATTACTAATCTTAAAATGCATTGTTATAAAATATCTTACATTAAGCATTTCTTACATAAAAACAAAGCTTATTATTAGAATCTATTTTAAGTCTAATGGCATCATGCTGTTAAATTACTGTAATAAAAATAACGTTTCGAAATAACTTTGAAAACTAAACAAAATTTAAAAAAACTGAAAAAGAAAAGTAATGATTTAAAAAATAAACAAATTCAAGATAAAAAATAACTGAAAAAAATCATCTATTCAACTGTGCTTCCATGCTTAGCGTCTCAGTCATTGAATCTGAACCTATTTGATGTCATATGACTTGAGAAAATCTTACCTACTTTAATCTATAATAGAACAAAGTATTAAATAAAATGCAATAGACCGTATCACCTTACATTACATATAAACTGATGCCTTATATTATAAAGACTACGTCTGCTATGCTTCATTCTTTTCAATGCAGTTTTAGAAACAGCGAAACGGTGAACAAGATGTCCGAGTTGATACCGAAAGGTCAGAAGACCAGTTCATCTTATTATGCTGCCAGCAGCAGCAGCAGCAGCAGCAGCAGTGCAGCTGCCAGCTCCTCGTCGAGCAAAGTCGTTAAGCAGTCTACGACGACCTCGAAGTCTTCATCCACCATGTCATCATCATCGTCTTCGAGTAAAAGCAGCAGCAGCAAATCGATTGGCATCAAGAGCAGCGGCGGTTCCTACATCGACCGTATGGCCAGCGACTTTGGCCTCGATAGTGGAAAGGAGATGGAGAAGCTGAAGCTGAAGATGAACGATGAGATGACCAACATCCACCAGGATATGTTCCAGCTGATACCAATCAACAGTCCAGAGGCACACAAGACCGTTGTCCATCTCGACTCCGATTCTCTCAGGAGCTGCCTCGATACGACCAACAATGACCGCTTGAAACTCAACTTCGATATGAACGAGTTCGAATCCGAGTCAATCAACATCCAAACCGTTGGGAACAAGATCGAGGTCCATGCCAAAAAGAAGTCTAAGAAGGGAGACGAAGAGAGAAGCGAAGAGTTCAGCCGAGTCTACGAACTGCCGACGCAAAACGCCGTGGACGCAGGAAATGTCACGTCATCCATTTACAAAGATGGCGTCCTGACGATCGAGCTTCCTGTTGCTGATGCTATCGCTGGAACGGATGTTTCGCTTGGTCAAACAGGCTCATCATCAGTCCAATCTGCATGTTCGAAGACATCATCGAGCATAACCAGCAGCGCCATCAGCAAGCATGTTGGTATCAAGAATAGTGGTCTTTCTTATCTGGATCGCATCTCCAGCGATTTTGGCTTTGACATGGGGAACGAGATGGACCAGCTGAAGCTGAAGATGAGTGAAGAAATGGATTTTGCCCACAAGGACATCTTCCAGCTCAAGCCGATCAGCAGTCCGGACATAGAAAGTTCTTTGGTCCGACTTGACAGCGACTCCCTGAAGAGCTGCATCGACAAAGCTCACAATGATCGCTTGAAACTAAACTTCGATATGACCGAGTTTGAGTCCGAGTCAATCAACATCAAAACCGTTGGGAACAAGATCGAGGTCCACGCCAAGAAGAAGTCTAAGAAGGGAGACGAGGAGAGAAACGAAGAGTTCAGCCGAGTCTATGAGCTGCCGACGCAAAACGCCGTGGACGCAGGAAATGTCACGTCATCCATTTACAAGGATGGCGTCCTTACCATTGAACTTCCGGTTGCTGATGCCATCGCCGGAACGGATCTCTCGCTTGGTCAATTAGGCTCATCATCAGTCCAATCTGCATGTTCGAAGTCATCATCGAGTTTCAGCAGCAGCGCCATCAGCAAGTCTGTTGGCATCAAGAATAGTGGACTTTCTTATTTGGATCGCATCTCCAGTGATTTTGGCTTTGACATGGGGAAGGAGATGGAACAGCTGAAGCTGAAGATGAGTGAAGAAATGGATTTTGCCCACAAGGACATCTTCCAGCTCATGCCTATCAGCAGCCCAGGCATCGAAAGTTCTTTGGTCCGACTTGACAGCGATTCCCTGAAGAGCTGCATCGACAAAGCTCACAATGATCGTCTGAAACTGAACTTCGACGTGAATGAGTTTGAATCAGAGTCAATCAACATCAAAACCGTTGGAAACAAGATCGAGGTCCACGCCAAGAAGAAGTCTAAGAAGGGAGACGAAGAGAGAAACGAAGAGTTCAGCCGAGTCTATGAGCTGCCTACGCAAAACGCCGTGGACGCAGGAAATATCACGTCATCCATTTACAAGGACGGCGTCCTTACTATTGAACTTCCTGTTGCTGATGCCATCGCCGGAACGGATCTGTCGTTTTGAGAATAAGTTCTCGAGCAACACTTGTCAGTTTTTTCAATGTAAATTGGATCTGAAAGAACTAATCCTTTGTCCATGGCTTCTAGGTTTCGTAAGATATACGGTTTTCTTTGAACATAGTTGCTTAGAATAGTTTGTATTTCATGTTTGTTGCGGCTTTCCAGTTAAAGTACGACTATCTGAAGTGACCAACTGTCCGGATAACGGTTCAATCTCCAAATATCACATCTGAATCTGACTTTTTTTATCGATTCAGAAAAGTTATTATGAAACAATACATCATTGAACAAGATAGCTAATTTTGATGTTCAACCCATAAAGGTCCAAAGGCTGACATATTGGTTTCCACATAAATAATGTCTATAGCGATTTTTCTCTGATTGCTTATATCTGTATTAACATGGTGCTGATATTCAGTCAATAAATGGCTTTTGCCTCATTTGAGATATGTATTTATTAACTGTAATTCGAAAATGTATTAACTAAATAATGTGTTAAAATACTAATGCCTTGAATAAATTTTCACACAGGCCTGTTTCCACCGAAGTTTATAAAATTACAACTTTTGCAAGAAGGATACTTAGAAGAAAGTAAACCACAGAAAGACTAAGAGAAATGTGAAAGACAGACAGAACAAAAGAGATAAAGAGTGAAAGAAACACAGTCAGAAAGAGGATGAGTTCTATTTTCTTCTTATCTTTTTGTGATAAGCAGTCAGCTATACTACAGACAAAGGCATCTGGAATTCAGACAACTGACGTGAGCGAGGTACTGCCACTTACGCCTAAGCACAATGGCTGCTCCACTCATGCATGCAGTCTTTCCGACTTAAGTGGAATAGCACATAATCATCACTTCGCTTCTTGGCTTCCGGTCTTCTAGGTAGACTCAGCAACGTTGAAGATTCCAGCAGAACATAACAGTCTTCTAGGGTCAACTCGAGGCAAATAAAACACTCGTTTTATAACCACTTACAACTGCGTCTTTAGTTGTGCGTGTGGCCATACACTCTAGAAGCTAACCCTGACACTACTAACGGTGTTACCATAATGCACGAGGTAATAAGCGATGGTTGCCAAATCGCGATCCAGAATAGCATTCCATTGTACGGAGCCAGAAAGCTAAAAGTAAGAATAACTTTGAGAGTTTGTCATATTCCTCGGTGTAAGTTTTCGAAAGAAACACAGTTCTGTGCTGTAATCATAGAAGAAACGATACCTTTCCGTCTGCTGGGATCTATAGACTAAAATATTTATGAATTCGGCAGTTCCTTGCAGTCTAAGAGTAGGTACTCAATGCGACCGACAGTTTGCAAGCAGGAATTTCAGACAGCTTTTTTCTATTTCCTGGCAAACTCCTGGCAATTTCACTGGCAACTGATATTGTAGGGCATCCTAGAAGTAGCATTGTCGTTCATTACATTACGCTACGCTATATTATACGTTTCACCAAAAGAAAATTGGGTTAGATTGCTAAGCGAGAAAACTATGGTCCTGACTCGACATCGAAGACTATCAACATTTAAATCCAAAAACGCAAATGAAATTCACTTTATTTAAATCAAATCAAATAAAAAATTCTTTTTTGCAACCATATAAATGTACAATGCAATCAATTTTACAAAAGGATGAACAACAAGATGGTTACAATGGTAGGCCCTGAATGGATAAATAATCCCGCTAGTAGGGACACCTACTTGCAACAAGTAATTGCAGGGTAGTTAGAGACCAGCTTGAATGGCTTAAGTTACTATGGAATTTTCTCTTTGTTATACTTATTGAAGGTTACCAGAGACCGCCGCTACTTGAGGCAGTAAAGAAACCAAGGGAAGAAGAAGAAAGGAAAGAGTGGTTATGGCTCAATAAGATGGAATAAGGAAATACTGTGAAATATTAAATAACCGAGCAATGATAATTGATCACAGAAAAGAAAATAAGGGAACAGAAACACTTCTAATAATTAATAACGTTACTATTAAAGACTTAACTAAGAGCTTAACTAATACATGGTTAATAGTAGGACATTCGAGAACTTGCGTCGTTGACAATAAGGTGCAGGCGTAGCATTCTTTTGAAGACCTGAAGGGTCCCCACCTGCTGGAGAGAGGGGGGAGAACGTTCCAAACCTGGGGCCCTGTGATTTTGATGGAAAATCTACGAAAGTTGGAGTGAGCATACATAATACGATATTTGCTCGAATTCCTCGTGAAATGGGAGTGGATGTCGGAACCCTGGTGAAAGAGGGTCTTAAATTTCGTAGGTAAAAGGTCTCGTCTAAATTTGAACATGAAGACCCCAATTTGAAATTGCCTTATTTGATCAATTTTTAGTAACTTATAACGGGCAAAAATAGGGCCTGTATGAGAGCCCCATGGGGCTCTGCAGATGGAACGTACCGCTCTTTTTTGCAAGACAACAAGTTTGTGAAGTCTGGAGCAGTGATATTTCAGTTTTGAAAATAATTACAGTTTCAGTTTTTATTCAGTTTTGGGTTCGTAATTTCTATTTCAGTTCAAGTTTCAGTTTTGAAATAATTTCAGTTTCTATTACAGTTTCAGTTTTGAAATAATTTACGTTTTCGTTTCAGTTTCTGGAAAATTTCAGTTTCAGTTTCTACATAGATATATATGCGTTGATAGACAGCAACACGAACGTAGACTACAGTTGTTAACTAGTAGTGTCTAATGATTTAGAAATCGACGAGTAACGTTGAAGCTACAACAATACTCAGCAACCCATGAATCACTTCACAAGTTGTTTATTAAGTTTCACAGAAACCCTGATCTCCAGGTTCTGGCTCAGTCTGTTTCAGAGTCCGGCAGTCAAGAGGCCACACAGGGAAAAATACTCTCCAAATAGGCCCGGGATGCTGGTGCAGCAATTAAATCACAATGATTTTTGCATAATTACAATTCTTTGCCATGGAAATCTAGATGTTCAGTTGAGAATTGAATGAAAGTGTATGTCGCCTGTTAGTAAAATTTGACAAGTTCAGTAACTCTATAATTCACTGTGACTGTGATGATATGATCGACAAGAAGGCTGACAGCTGGAAGAATTTGTCAATATATGAGCATTGCGCTGTTCAGTATACAGTGGTAGCCAACTATTCAGTTACATGATGTAATTAAATCCAGTTAACCAGTGATCAGTGTTCATAATGACACTTGCATGCATAGTCTTTTGTATAATGCATTTTTAAATATTTTTAAATCAGATGCTCATAAATTACATTGCAAATGCCTGGATTACCTGACTGAAAACATACAACTTGGCCGCTTCCAGCAAATGGTGCATATCACGTGAAAAGAGAACAGGAGCCACTGCATGGTCAAGAAGACAGGCAGCTGCAGGCAGAGGGTTAAATTGGTGGCATAAAAAGTCAAGGATAGATGAGAAGCGGCTTTGCAAATCAGTCAACCTTAGCTTTGTCAGCTGGTTTGCAGACTGAAACGTCTGTAAGTTCCAGTAGGCCTATAGACGGCAGAACATATATGTTCAAGGCATCAGTCTGCAAAATGTCAGTCTGAGTGGCAAATGTCAAAATGCAAAATGTCAGTCTGAGTAGCAAATGGTTCCAGTAAATTACTAATTTGCGGATGGACACACGCGAGTTGCAAACTATTATGATAGATATTTTACCTTAAGATTTGTTGAATTCTTGCCGACAAGCTGCAGTCCAAATGGTTTATTGTTAACGTCTGATCAAATTTTCACTAACTCGAACTCTTATTCGTTTTCTCATCATAAACAAAGTACTCCCAAACTTCGCTTTCGCGCTTACGTCCAGCCAATTATAGTCGCGACAAACTCATTCGTCAGAATGGAGAAACAGCAACTTAACTCTAACAGACGACATAAATTTCGATGACCGGATATTGAATAATAACCATAGACATCTATTATTACCAGAATAAATGGTCCGCCTAAACCCCGAGAGTTAAGTAGGCAACGATTTAGCCCAACTAAAGCCCAATACAAAGGCAGAAAATTTTTACGCATTTTCAACAATAATTTCGTCGCCTGAGAATTATCTTGTCGTATCTCCACTTTCTTTCGAAAAGTAGTTAAGAGTTGATTTGTAGCAGAATTTTTTTGATCTTTCTTCAGTTTCAATGGCTAGGAGATACGATAGGTCGTTTCAAAGATATTCAACAAACTATACTGTCGTATGTCCTGTTTTCAGAAACATTTTATCGTATCTCCATACAGCATTCATAGTGAAGCAGTCTCTGTTGTTGTATGTCCACAGAAAGCTCGTCGCTGATTGGACGCGCAGGAGATACAGCAGTATAAACCTGTGCGTTTAGCTGGACTATAGTGTCGCATATCCAGACAATTAAAAGTTTTTCTTTTAAAAATCCGGACTATGTAAATGCATATTTTAACGAAAACACTCTGTAATAATTGGTCGTTGCTTAATTTAATCATTTCATGTCTTTGTTTTCCGAAAGATGGTTTGTAATATTTGTAAATCCAGTTTATACAAAATTTTCACAAATTTCAGAATAACCACCATAATTGTTAATTTTTTAAATGCAAAATCTTTATGCAATGTTGATGTTTTAATATGGCGTCTGTGTGTGAACTGTAATTTGACAATGCCCTACTTATTGCACTGAATTTCTCATTTTTCCGCAAAATGCGGCCCAAACTTCTACCTCGTTTATCTCGGAATTTTGGAAAATGGAGATACGCCAAGATAATTCTCAGGCGACGAATTTCCGTTCGAAATTAATTATCGTTTCTATTTCTATTTCGTTTTGACATTTTCATTTCCGTTTCTATTCAGTTTCCGTTATGCAAATAATTTCCGTTTCAGTTTCAGTTTCCGTTAAACGGAAATTCATAATTTTCGTTTCAGTTTCTATTTCAGTTAACTGAAATATCACTGGTCTGGAGTCATAAGTGGATGCCCATACAATATTGCAGTACGATAAATACGGATAAATTAAGGAATAATACAATTGGGTGCGTACTGAGGGCGGGAGCTTTAGGCTTGCTTGAATAAATGTGTTCACTTAAATCTGTTCAAAGGCAACGTATCTGCGAAGTTCTGGTTTCATGTGTTTTAAGAAATTCGGATATTGATAGTGATTAGAACACTTCAATTTGCCAGAAAAACCACTACAACAAGTCATAAAATAATGCATATTTAGAGTTATTCGCTACTAATTACCTAAGAACGCGGTCCTTTTGATCGATTAATTAAGTCAAACATATGATTCTGGTTTTTAAAACAAATAATAATAATACACAGTAGGCCCCATGCCTACTTATCAAAGCAAAGGCCGCAATGATATTCCGAGCATAATAAGTTCTGCTAACATTCCGAATTCGCTCCTAGAATATTGAGCTATTCTTTGGATCACTTATGAATGATTCGCTTGGACGTGTGTTGGAGATACATGGGGTGCGATGTAGAGCCGAATTCCCATACGCGACCCAAAATCCGGGTTTTCTAGCAATAAGGAAGTTCTGCCGGTTCGTAGTTTGGGCAGTCTAGACCTTCCGGCCCATTGCTACAATAGTCGTAGACGGGGTTACTGTAGACGCGTGGTGGACACGAGTACGTGAACCAGATGCAGTAAATGGTGTCGTAATAGATGACCCAGTAGAAACTGATGGAGCAGGCGCAGACGGTTTGACAACATCCCTCGACGCACCAGATACTTTCGTTATTAGAATCGTAGTCACTCCAGTAAACGTAATAAGGGGAATAGTCACCAGTGGATCTCTTTGATTTCTTGCTCGTTTCTGTAAATCAACAAAATCATAAATATATAGACTCCGTATGGGCTTCATCTAAAATGCTGGTAGGGTATAGAAATATTTAGCTGGAAAAGATCCTGGTAGTCTACGTTGGGAAAGAAATGAATCTGAACGAAATGGTAACTCTTATTCGTGGCATATAGCTTAATTAAAAGATGAAGTGAATATCACTGGATATTTTGTAAATAGCCTTCATGACGTTCTTTAAAATGGCAGACAAATTAATCTCGAGGAACAGACACGTAAAGGGGGCCTACCCATATACATATACAGTTAAGAAGCATCATTACCTTGTCACGCAAGTATTATGAAGCTAAATATTATCGATGCATTAGAGATGCCAGTTCATAATTGGCAAGTTGCAGGCTCATGCCATGGGAGTGACACTGGTAAACAAACTACGAAAAATTCTCCTTTTGCCATCTTTACAGATTGCAAGCAACGAAAAGGCAACCAATTATGTAAGGATATTGTAATTCATAATCACGAGTTGATTTATACATCGTTGCTTTGATTATGTGCGATCAAATAAAACGAAGAGATGCGTGTAGTCTCAGCATTATTGTTTACCAATAGGTCCTACGTATCCTATAAAATGGGCCAGTTGCGAATCAGCAAAAGCATGCGCAGGGTCCTATAATGGGGAATAGTAGGCCCTACGATCCGTAGAATGAATTCTTCTCACCCGTCTGGTTAGTAGGTGCAGACATTTTGGTATCGGAACACTGCGGATACACCCAGTAAACCGAGACTTCTTCGCACGCATCTCTGGCAGCTTGGCACAGGAATGAAGAATCTGATATCGGGGTCGAAGATTTCACGAAGGTCAATCCTTTGGAGGACTTTAAAGTCTACAGAACTCAAAAGCAGAACGCACAAATGTTCTAGTACCAGTGCTTTTTTCTGGAAAAAAGGTTCCGGAACGGAACAATAGGCTCCGGAACGTAATAATTATGGGCGGGCTAAAATCCTGAGATAAACGAGATTGTGGGTTGGGAAGGTCTCAATAAACACTGAAAACAGTTCAAAACACTGAAATTAAATTAAAATAACTAAATTACTGTTTTCATTATTAAAATAAATAAATTATTTTTTAGTAGCTGAAAAAGGTGCCAGAACGCCGTTCCGGCTGAAAAAAACACTGTCTAGTACTAAGTTTGGAAATGTTCTGGCACCAAGTTTAGAAATAGTCTGTAGGCCTACAGTTAAGTCTTGCTGTTAGGATTGTGCGCATAATAATCTCCGTTAGAGATGTCAAGTCAGAAGAACAGTTTCATAAGCTAATTGTTGTAATCTAACATTGCGCGCGTTAAAAATATTGTAATATTAATAATAATAATAATAATAATAATAACAATAATAATAATAATAATAATAATATTATACGTCTCTCGTCCGTTTCTGGAGAGCTGCGGGAGGTCACTTTTCTCTTTCAGCGCTTTTCCATCTGCATCCAGCGCTACAACGCCATCGCATTTCGTAGCACTTTTACTGATGTTGCGGAGGACGAGGCCTGATTTTTCAGACATTCAACAACAGCTCCTAGCATAATTTTTTAGACTCCTGAGGGATTATATGTACCTCGGGGGAAAAAAATAAAAAATAAAAAAATAATAAAAAAATAAAAATAATAATAATAATAATAATAATATTAATAATAATAATAATAATAATAATAATAATAATAATAATAATAATAATAATAATAATAATAATAATAATAACTATGATAATAATAACAATAATCTAACAGATTATAGTTAGATACCATTAAGCTTAATGTGTTTAGCTTACAGGCTTCGTATTTGGTGTCACGATGCTGTTTGGATCCATGGCGTTGCTTCTGTTCAGGGCTGTCACGTAACAGTTGTTGTCAAACTCACTCACCATCTTCACCACTTGGATGTCCTAAACATTTAAATGCTTCTTGTCTACAACACCGTTACCGGTAACTGTTCTAAATCAAATCTAATCTAATCAGGTCTGATCTAATCTAATACAAGATTTCTTCAGCTGTCGTAGCACATGGCACAAAGTACCATCATCAAAGTACCATCATCAAAGTACCATCATCAGTGGTCGCTTTCATTTGAAATGGCAGTACACATCATTTTTGTTATTGTTGTTGTTATTATTATTATTATTATTATTATTATTATTATTATTATTATTATTATTATTTATTTTTTATTTTATTTTTTTATTTACCCGAGGTATATAGGATCCCTCAGGTGTCAGATACTACTTAAATATGTTGACTCTGGAGTGGCCGTCCTGTTAATAATAATATTATTATTATTATTATTATTATTATTATTATTATTATTATTATTATTATTATTATTATTAATCCTTATATATATTTATATAAACATTTGTCAATAATAATAATATTATTATTATTATTATTATTATTATTATTATTATTATTATTATTATTATTATAAATATTAATGCTATTATTATAATTATATGAAGATTTATAAAGTGCAAGATTCATAAATAAATAAACCGTAAATGCGCTGACGTAGAGGCGAAGCACGTTCAGACAGGTTGAAAATAACACTATAATATTATGATAAATGAGCATAAAATTCGTGATGAATAGTAAATTATCAGGTGAAACTATATAAAAATTTGCCTATATCTCGTTCAACATGCCGTTATATTTCTCTCACAGGTTTGTAATACGTTCTCATTTTTGTGAATTATTAGCTTAAATTACGATCACGACGCCGTTGGCTAGGCTTACGATAACGGGGTTTGTGATTAAGTTTTATAAGTTAAAATATGTTACTTACATACTTATTCAAATCATTTATTATTTTTTATTAATACCTATAAACTTTTTAAAGTTAAAATATGTTACTTACATACTTACATTAACGATCTAGATAATGAGACATCAATGAATGAAATGGTTGGAAAAGACATCCTTATATATATTTATATAAACATTTGCCAACTTCTGAAACGCTCACTTTTCGCTCAGCGTAATGAAGTTGACTGTGTTTAGAAGGAATATAGTGATTACTTTGTTGAAGTCGTTGATAATCAGAGCCTCCTGTCCGGGATTTGATACGCGGTACTGAACTATGTTCGTGTTTGGATCGCTGATCACTTCCTGCTTCGCGTTGTTCTTCATATCTATGGTGTACTACAAAAGCACAACACACGGCATAGCATAGCCGTTTATATATTATTTAATACACATATATAAATGAAAATATATAGCCTATGTATGATGCTCACTAATTCAAAATACAGAGATCGTTAGGTCAGATTAAAATATATGAAACTAAATCAATATATTTGTGGGTAACTAACTGTGCATAGCGTCTATTTAAAGGTGCATCTTAATTGCAAGTAACATTGTTGTTAGTAAAGTGCAAAAATTATAATTATTATAAACGCTTCACTAAATTTCCAGTTTTTCAATGAATTCTATCTAATAACATTTCATTGAACTAGTTTCTTTCCGCCACAAGAAGCAAACTGCCTAGAGTGCATATGATTGAACAAGCGGAATCAACATCATTGATCATCATCAATCAGTTTATTAAACACCAATAATAACAATCAATATTACAGGTAGCCTATAGTATGAGCATTCAAAGGTGAGACAAAAGGGTCGACACGGGTCAGGGTCACCTACTTCCTTATAATAGAATACATGACGACATTTTCAACAGTTTAACAATTCATCAAGTTTTGTTAACTTTATAAGTGCAGTGTTATTTTAACTATTTTCCGTAACAAAGCACAATTAACACTTGGATTGTCATCGCGTTGTACAAATCATTTTCCCACCAAAAGCATATTAAATTTCAATTTCCTATATACGGCGAAAACCAGCCCAAAACAATATTTTTGTAATGCCATGAAACATTTGTATATCGCCAATTCATAAACAGTTTGTGACAAGAGGTTAATCTGGAGTTGAAAGTCGTCTAAGGAAGAGCGCCGAGAAACATAGGCTACCCAAAATACGAGGGAAGAGACTTTGCTAGTTTCAAACATAGGTTTCAAACTGAGTTTGTTTCCGTCGTTAAACGAAAAACAAGGAAATGAAGAACCTCGGAGCAGATGAAAACGCTACTAGTCTACCTTTACGATTTCCTTTTCCGCTTCAGAGAAGATGTAGATTCCTCCAAGAATCGCAGCCGTGAGAAGACCTGCAACTACGACCGCGGCTAAAGCAATGATGAGGTTCTTTTTCATCGACGACTTTGCCGCAGTCCGTCCAGTTGAAGCCGACTTTAGAAAAGCACCAAGTATTTCATCGCAGAGTTAATCACGCCCAAAACAGTTGGAAACACTAGATAAGCTAATTTAAAGCTTTCTAATTATGTGTAATTGAAAATGTTTCAAATGAGTGGCAGTCGTGTACTAATGAACAGGGTCTGACCATGACATTTTAGTGATTTAAAATTTGATGAATGACAATGGTCCTTGCAAGCGCCTCAGTCCAATTGTAATTGTAATTGTAATTGTAACCGAAAACTTATATAGCGCCACTCAAATCAGCGGCGCTTTCAACCCGCATCAGTGCCGGCACCGGCAAAAAGGAAAGTTTTCAGGCGTCTACGGAACTGGAGAGGAGAGAGGGCAAGAAGCTCTTGGCGGAGAAACAAGGGGAGACAGTTCCAAGCAGAGGGGCCAACATAGGCGAAACTTCTGGATTGTGCCGTGGAAGATCGCATGCGAGGGACAACCATAAGGCCGCGAGCCGAAGATCGCAAGGAAGCCCTCGCAGGCAAGGAAGAAACTGGGTTGCAAAAATTCATTAGGTAAGACGGAGCAGAGGCAGTAAGGCAGTTGCGCATGAGAGTTTTAAACTGAATTCGCTGTTGAGCAGGGAGCCAGTGGAGGGAATCACGGATAAAGGCAGAAATGTGGGCAAACTTAGGAATGTCACCTATAAGCCGAGCAGCAGCATTAAGGATAGTCTGGAGTTTGTGCATATTGGAGGAGGAAAGGCCAATGTACACAGCATTGCCAAAGTCTACCCTAGTGCAGATCAGAGCATGGACCAGTGTAGTAACAGCATGAAATGAAAGAGATTTGCGGATGGATCGGAGCTGGCGTAGATGATAAAAGCAAGATCTGTATACAAGGTTAACTTGATCAGTAAAGGAGAGGGTAGGGTCAAGGACAATCCCCAAGTCACGAACAGAGCAGGAGAATTGAATGAGGTGAAACCTAAGATGTAGAGATTCAAAATCAATCTTGCTGAGTTGGAGGCGACCACCGAGCCAGATAAACTGAGTCTTGTCGGGGTTCAGCCGCAAGCGATTTGAGGAAAGCCAAGAATCCAGAGCAGAGGCTGCTGCTAAGATGCGTTCGACCATTTGGACAGCAGAAGAGGCTGGACCATGAATTAGAGACTGGGTGTCATCAGCATACTGATGAGACGAAACCCCATACTGCTGGAAAATCCCCCCAAGGTCCGAAGTATATAGGATGAAGAGCAGAGGAGCAAGAACAGAGCCTTGGAGGAGACCATAGGAGGTAGTGGCCCAAGGAGTACGATGTGATCCAAAGACCACAGATATGGACCTGTCAGAGAGGAAAGAGCGGAACCATAAAAGGGCACTATCAGAGATACCGAATGACCTTGGGATCCTGGGAGGACGCTACTGAGGATTTTCGTAGAGGTCTGTTTAAACAGACAAGTTACCTTATAAACAAACATTATAAACAAACATGTTATCTTGACCATTTTCCTCCATTTGATGAAACCATTGAACTATCGGCTAAATAATGACTTAGACTATCATCAAGTTGATACAGACACTTACCGCTGGCTCACTCTGCACTATCGCAACAGGAAAGTCGACCGGCATCTCCCCAGTTGCTGCTTTCTCTGACTTAAAAGACATCAAGGCTGGCATAGCAGATGTCTGGATCGGTCTACGTAGATTTCTTCCGAACGATCAGAACTATGTCTGCAGTCGACAAGCAGAAAACCTGGGAGGTTATGTCGTTCAACTGAATAGTGCGAGAATTTATATAGTGTTGACTAGGATGTCAAACGATCCGAGTCGGACACTTAAAACGACTTCAGTTGATTACAATTGTGTTATACTTGCAGATTCAGGTTTAACATGTTCTGATAATTAATACGTTCGCTGATTCTATCAGCCTGTTCGAAGCGGTATATGCGGTATGGTTGTCGCAAAAATAATTAAGATAAGTTGAATTTAGAAACGAAATAGAAAACATCAGGCAATAACGAAATGCACAACTCAATTAAGTGTTGTTTACTGGACGAGGAACCTATGAACATCCCTCAGACGAGAAATTGCTATTCAAGGTTCGTCTGAGTATCGTCGATGGCAGAAGTAGATGGCCACGACGGAGGCAGAAGGCCACATTTGGTTTGGATATTCAGTAGTTCAACTGATGGTGTTTTATAGCTTCATATCCTATTCGTCTTTCCGTCTGACTGAACAGATCTTCTCAAGCATAGCCAACTTGTGATTAGACAATTTTACTGCGCAGCTGTTCGACCTCTGCGCATTAGAATATGACAATAAATTGGATTTTTTATTCAATGGTCTCTTCCTTGTATTTGAAACTCCCATTACAATTTATATAGCGCCGTTTTGAGAGAAACTAGGCGGAGACGTTCTATATGCTCGACAGAAAGACCTTTGAAATGATGTCATTAATACGGAAATTATTATCATCGTTATTATTGTCATTATTATTATTACTTCTGCTTTTATTAAGCCCCACCATCTAACGACTAAGCATCAATCGATGGCGCTGAGCATTTGTGAGCTCAAGGTTCCTACACAGAAACCGTCTAATTGGAGACTCAAACTACTAGGCCTACTCCCCATAACAGTCCGAGAGCTCTACGAAAGTTCATCAATTAGCAAGCAATGCTCAGTTGCTCACATAACTAGACTAGGGAATGCAAACCCGAGGGCTTTTAGAAATCCGGGTTTCCGGTGTTGGCGCCAGTGAAACCTCAGGTACCCGGGTTTTTGACGGGTTTACAAACTTCATATGATAACTTTACATGCACTGTTACTGCACTATGTCTCGCAATAAGAACAACGTCGTCGTGTGCAGCTACGAAGTCCAAAGTTCTCCAGACGACAAGGGTCGTCAACGTCCTTGTGTTTGAGCAGGTTTCATCTGGTGCTTGGACCGTAGATGAATATGCATACTTCGTGTTGAACAGCCGACAATTTTCAGCATCGATTTACATACTGGCATTGAGCCGTCTGTTCCGCAGCATCGAAAACGAAGTGTTTCCAAACACCGCTCTTTAAATTTGCTGATTTAAACATTGCTTTTTAAGTCACTACATTTACATAAAAACAGTTTACTGTTAATATACGAACTGGATGCCACGAGTCAACATTAGGCCTACTCACTAGTCGCGTGAAATGTGAATCCTCACTCATATAACGTCACCAATAAAGACATAGAATAAGCCGATAAATAAGTAAGTAGAAGTAGGCCTAATATTACGTAATCCGTTACAAAGCGTAGTTTACTCTGCATTTGTGAGTTTCACGGCGTTGACGACGATGAAAGTGACGCATTTCAAACACATCAAACTTGGGTTTCAATCGGGTTTACGATGACATAGACGGGTTTTTGCAGGTGTCCGTCCCTCGTTTTGGCTGTGGGTGTCCCCATACTTGCGATCGATACAGAGGACACGACTGCACGTGCGGGGCCAACCTGTCACGAAGGGGACATAGCCTCCGTCCAGTCTCAAAAGCGGAACCTGTCTTTGTCTATAGGGTGGAAGCTGTTGTACCATTGAATTCAGCGGCGTGAATGGCCTGCTTTACTTTAACTTCTAACATTGAAATTTGGCCTCTTGGCCTTCTCCTATCCCGACCTATGTTAAGTGTCCTTATACACACACATGCATGCATAATTACATACGTATATATACATGCATACCTACATACGTACATACAGACATACATGCGTACATGCAACCATACATACATACATACATACATACATACATACATACATACATACATACATACATACATACATACATACATACATACATACATACATACATACATACATACACACACATACATACACACATACATACATACATACATACATACATACATACATACATACATACATACATACATACATACATACATACACACACATACATACATACACACATACATACATACATACATACATACATACATACATACATACATACATACATACATACATACACACATACATACATACATACATACATACATACATACATACATACATACATACATACATACATACATACATACACACATACATACACACATACATACATACATACATACATACATACATACATACATACATACATACATACATACATACATACATACATACATACATACATACATACATACATACATACATACATACATACACACACATACATACACACACATACATACACACATACATACACACATACATACATACATACATACATACATACATACATACATACATACATACATACACACACATACATACATACATACATACATACATACACACACATACATACACACATACATACATACATACATACATACATACATACATACATACATACATACATACATACATACATACATACATACATACATACATACATACATACATACACACACATACATACACACATACATACATACATACATACATACATACATACATACATATACAGAAACCTATGCAGGCCTACATACATGCATACACACATACTGTGGCTTATCTCTCTTAATGATTATAGAAGGTATTCGGTAGGTGGAGCAATATGCCACACTTTAGGTAAGAAGATCTTCAAGGTGGTCTTGAGGTGGTTGCAGGAACACTTCTTTTTGTGTGGCTGTATGACTGGAGGGATAGGTCATTGTCTTGCTGCCTGACTCTCGTAGGAATAAAAGGAACAGAAAGGGGAGTTTCTTTCTTTTCCGGCAGAAGCGAGTGTAGAGAAAGTTTGTAATCTTTTGGGTAGGCCTATCTGCTTTGAAGTCTTGAATAAACGGAGTTTTACTATACTTGTTGGTGGACGTCAACGGTTTTGAAGACACCTGGACCTGTAAGAATTACGTACACGCAGCAATGCCTACATAGGTACATACATACATTCGGAGAGGCATAGTGTATACCGTTTGTGTCGATTTTAAACTTCATGTAAGCTTATCACAGCAGCGTAAAAAATGTCAATGACTTAACTCTTTAAAAACTTGTGACTCGCATGTAAATTTATTGATGCTCATCGTAACTTGGGCTTTGTGATTGATTCTACTGTGTCTCACCGACCAAGTAGGCTAAATGGTAAGTCGTCATATCGGTATGAAACAACATACGCAATATACACATGTCGCAATGTGTTTAAGGATATCTTTGGCACTCTTCATGAACGTCTGTTTGACGCGCAATACTTCAGAGTTCGTACGAGAGTAAGTGAGAACAAAAGTCTGACGATGAGAAGAGCTACGATGATTACGACAGCAACAGTAATCATAATCTACCCCAAGCGGACGATATCGGTTTCACCAGATACTAGACATAGTCAACTTATAATAAGTTGACTATGTTCTGTGAAAACCGATCTTGGCCTGGTATTAATTGGCATGCCTCCGGGAGGCTGTTATAGCTAAGAATAACTTTTACAGTCTGACGGCCCCACTGCCAGCTAACGTTTACTAAAGACAGTATGCTGCTCCTGTGGCCTATATTCGTGATGAATTCTAGTTGGTTCGTCCTTCGCATTCTTTGACATTTATCCCTTTGCATGAGTAGAAATGTGAGAAACTGAGCATATCGATCATCTCTTCCAATCAACTCTGATTCCGCCATAACGAATCAGAACTTCTTCCGGAAAAGGGGAGTGGATTTTCTATG
This sequence comes from Allolobophora icterica, assembly GCA_963556255.1. Lineage (NCBI taxonomy): Eukaryota > Metazoa > Annelida > Clitellata > Crassiclitellata > Lumbricidae > Allolobophora > Allolobophora icterica. The sequence goes on along the minus strand of OY744610.1, from coordinate 37,412,057 downwards.
GTGACTAAACTAAATTCGGAACACGCGTGATGTGCTCTGTCACCCAGCGAGCCATAGATCGCTATTCCTCGTCTTTTGTGTCTATATTCAATATTCGTTTATTGGATAAAAACAAGCCACAGGCGCCGACTTTTGCTTTTGTCTTTGGGTGCCTGTGTCCTCCCCTCCCTTCCCCTTCCCACTCTCCTTATAGGTAGGTGAGTTATAGCGGATTTTAGGAGAAAGAATGTGTTTTCTTGTCAAAGGTTACGAGGTTAGAAGCATTGGAAATCGGTGACGATGTTCCAGTGTTAGGCCTATTATTTATTTTTTCAATAATAAATCAATCAATAATTTGTTTATGTACGGGCTGTGACTAAGATCATGCAATGTTGGGTATTTGTGTTGTAGTTGTACTTCTCAAGTTGTCAGATTACTTAGTTGTACAAAATTTGAATTTGAGGTCCGAATTCTTCTGGGTGCCAGGCACCCACTGAACTTTCTCTCTGGGTGCATTGGCACCCAAGGCTCCCAAGAAGTCGGCGCCTATGAAACAAGCTGTCATAGACGCAACTTGTTTACGTCGATACATTGATATATGTTCTTAAAGAGAACACGAGAAATAAAATTTCGGTCGTCTTTGTTTGGCATGTTAAAGTAATGTTTCCGGGTGCGGAGGTGGTAGTGATCGTGCTGGGTGTTGGAAAAACTGAAGGAGTGCGTTGGGTCGGCGGTGATAGCTATTAACAGGTTTTCATCAGCCGTCTCGGCCATTAGTTTATTACTGTGCCTTCCTAGATCGCAGACTCCGCCTTGCTTCGTGTATGTAGACAGAGTGAGGAGTGTGTACCACCAAAGTACCAAAGTACTTAGATACACAGGTAAACCGAGAGCCAGACGAACTGAGTCACAGGCAGTCGGACTTTCAGCCACACAGGTCACCCAACAGACTGACCGCCGTGACCGGCTCGCAGGCCGCAGGCGCCACAGATCTGGGCCACGGCTACACTCTTCTTGGAGAGATCTGGCATCACCCTCACTCTCCGCCTTATTGCTGTCATCTTAGTCATACCGAAATGTGGAGATGTGGGTCAAAGCGCAAGATTCAACATCCTTCATCAGTTACAAATCCGTATATGGACCACACTCATATTGTCGGCCTTCATATGACTCCTCACCCCTCAGTCCCCTCACAATCTCAAAAACAATAACTGTCCTTGGTTAAACATATCTGAGCCAGCTAGCTGAAGAAAGCTCCCTCCGTTACATAATATAAGGATTTAAGGCGTCGTTGATTTTGACATATACATGTTGTGTTCCTATTCGCTGATAGGGAAAATGAATAAATTTATTCTAAAACGAAGACGCATAGATGACATTATAGACGATAACATTACCATTATGGTGGTAAGCTCATCAGCGTTTAATAATCAGTTACTGGCAGGGTAATAGGTCCAAAATGGTCTCCATGCGAAAAGCAAAAGGGGAGAAGAAATTGGAACCCCCACTTTTAGAACAGTTACCCCTTGCTCCGTCTTAAGAGACCCATCTTCTCGGTTTCACTGATTTTACGGCTTGGATTTAGTGCTCCATTGGTTCATGCCTTGTGCATTAGATACCGGCTATATATAGAAGTTAATAATTAATAATAATAATAAATATGCATACATTACATATACACATAATACTTACATATTTACATACTTACGTACATTATTGTATAAGTAATCGTAATTTCGAGATTTCTACAGTGCTAAAAAGCGAAATCGCCAATTCACAGGCGCTCAGTCAAAGCAAAATCGATAGGCAAGTAGGATCAAAATCGGTTCAAGGTCAGGATCAAAAGGGGTCAGGCAGACAGACACTCAAACGGCCATGGTGGATGGTGTTTAGAAAACACACACACACACACACACAAACACACATACACACATACACACAAACACACATACACACATACACACAAGCACACATACACACATGCGTGTTCTCAAAACGTCTGCTATATTTCTCATTATGACAGCGTCGCTCTAGGAAGAATTTGCTAACGTCACAACATTCCACATACAGACCATCAAGACCCTTTTGTCCGATTTTGGCAACCCTTTTCGTGACATACAAACTGCATATATCACGCACCACATCACACTCATCGGCATTCATAGCAGCTACTTTGGAAAATTCAACCATGTGCATCAATACATTCATATTTATGTTCTATCTTTCTACTTTTAGTGAGTATTTCCTAAGTAGCATGCAATCGTTCAATATCAGCAAACCCGTTCTATAAACCTGAAGAACCAAAGAATCGACAAGAAACTCGTTTGTTTTATACTAGTGTCGCGTGAGGAGATCGACGACAACGACGAGATGTCATCATCATCAGGATGGAGTCGTCGTTGGTGGTCGAGATAGGATGATGACGGACGAAAAGCCAGTCTCCACTTGGGCAACAATGAAGGCAGCGAGGCCCAGGTGTAATCGGACACCACACAGCCAAGGTGTAATAGGACACCTCGCGGCTATGGTGTAACCAGACACCGCCCGCGCTGCAGGCGAGCGACGATCCGCGGCGCGAAGAGCAATCTGACACTAATTGGCGATAGCTTGACGTGGGGAGGGGACTGACTGATGCACGCTGGGGTTCCTACTTAACAGAAGGGAAAGGAGAATACGGGACTTGTACTGCTGACGCGAGCGACGCGTGAACATCGGTCGAGCGATCAACAGCGAGAGGACGACCAGCGCCAGGCGGCAGAGTATAGTCCGTCAGATTCAGAGACTGACGCGAAAGAACGATCTGGAGTTACGCTGTACGAAGCAACATTTGAGATAGTCCGATTTAATAACTAAACGCTTTAATACTACGGGGAAGGTCCCGTAGAGTTAGTGTATATATTTGTTTCTTTAATTAAATTCATTTATTAATTAAACAAAGTTCGTCGTGAATCTTCTATAGAAAAGTTAGGCACGTTAAATAAAAGTGCAAGTAAAAGAACAAGCAATCGAGGGTCGACATCAACAGCGGTAAACAATCGACTGGAAACCTTCGATTGCGACAACTAGTCGATTAGACTTTTAAACATATTAAGAGAGCAGTCAATCATACCCGTAACCAATTAACTCCATTCTATTTCATGTAGTGATCTAAAATGCAGAAAAGTTTAAGTGAGAACAATGAAATAAATAGGTAGCCGATAATAATATTGTTTCGGTGTCAATTAGATATTTTCTTTCATGGTCTGAAATCCAAGCAGTCATTCTAGTCGATAATAGTCTTTCATTCCTCAGTGTTCTCCCTTTGGGAGAAGCCTGGAATGAGAGCAGACGCTGCAAACCCAGAGCTCCGGCTGGTTGTGTAGAGTACAGTGGCTGCAGACCCACGCAGAGCAGGAGTGGCATGCGTCTGATTCGAGTCGATTCTTCGCTGAGCAAACCGAGCACTTCCACTGCTCGTTTGCCGTCAGACTCAAAAAGCAGGCAGAGGGCACGATATAGGAGGACGGAAGTCGCTGAAGGGCATCGTTCGCATTGTCACGTGATCCGGTCACAGGTGGGACACGTGATCCGTGACGTTCCTTATCACAGGCCGAGCACCTGCTCACCGTCGAGGGATTGATGAGCGTGCACAGATGGCATGTCCAGGCGTCTCCAGGCGATCTGTCTTCCTTCGGTTTCTTCGTTTTCGGTAGCGGTTGTGGCTTTGCAGTAACCGTTTCAGGCGTTGTGTTGGGTTGTCGATTCGCATCGTTTGTGACCCCAGATGTTGGTTTATTTCCAGTTAGCTCGTTACGCCGAGGGGGTAATCTCGGCTTGGATTTTGGGGCGACTGACTGACTGTTGGTGAAATCTTGAGTAATGTTATCGTAACTGTCTCTGTCGTCGTACACGTGAGTTTCGATCGGTATTCGTGAAGCAGGATTTCTGCTTTGAACTACTTTACGATTCCCATGTGATAAATTTTTAAAGGCTGCATTCGGTTTGGTAGGACACGGATGACTGTCTAGCTCATCACTGAAGTTATCATACGCCTCAATGCCTTCGTATGTGCTACTTCCGTTAGGGTTGGGAGGATCAGACACTGGGTCTGCAATTGTTTCATAAATGCCAGTGAAATTGTCCGGGCGTTTCGGTATTGGCGGTGGAGTGGTTACACCATCGAATACATTTACATACCACTTTGTAGTCTGTTCTGCTTCAGATATGGCATCAGCGACGTCCTCTCCCGTCTCGGAACTACCACTCCTCCTCATCGCACGACTGATTAATTCCGGGTACTGAGGCTGGCGATTGTAGTCAGACACTGGATGCTCATCCAGTGGAGGAGTTTGGATCTCAGAGGACGAAGGTGTACGTTCGACAGCCCTCGGTGGTTTCTGCGGAGGTAGCTTGTCTACTCGAAGCACGACAATGCCACCGGTGTCGTCTGATGTCTCTTTCGTCGTCCTCAGCTTCTTCAGGAAGCTCAACGTGCTCTCTAGTTCCTCGTAGAAACGTGCGAACTGATTGGAGTCGTGGAAGTTGAGTGCAAAGCGTCTCCTGTCGCTGGCTGTGATCTCGTGCCAGGTTCTCGTGCGGACGAAGTACCCCCTCACGTACCTGAGGTTCACCTCGAAAACCTTCTCCTGTAGGTAGTTCTCTCCCCAGAGGAGGAAGCACGCATCGTTTGACCAGCGCTGACCAACGACCTTCAGCATGATGGTCAGGCGGTTGCCGGACACGAGGCGCTCCCGCCAATGACTGACCCGGTCATCGACAGTCGGTATGAGAAGCGTTCCTTCGCAAGAGTAGCACGATGTGTTATCCTGGCCAGCCATGTTCGTCGGACGGCTCATGTTATTACAATGAGCAGCTCAGACAACGCTTAACCAAAACGTTTTGTTTTACGTAATCCAAGCGAAAGATATACTAGCGAGAAAACGGATGTGTTGGCAAGTGGCTATAAACATTCGAGGCTTTCAAGTCTTTGCAGCCTACTCAACGTAGTTATGCAGGACTATGCTATCACACGTTGCCTACATGCAGGGTCTACATAGCTGTTGACCTATGAGTTTCATGCACGTAAACAGGCATATAAATTAAGAACACTGAACTTTTCGCAAGATCCTTAAGTATAAAATGGCCCTCTTAAGGCTAAGGGTTGAGTCACATAAGTATAGCCTATAACACAGGTGTAGTCACGACATAGACGACCGACCGAAATCAATAGTGGATTATATAGGCCTGCATGCACCTTGCCTACCTGCTCGGTCTACGATGCAACTACGCCCTGTTATATAAATAGACCTTATGCTTCATGCGCAAGTGACAAAACCGTAGGCCCTATTCTATATTTGGGCATCATTTCGTGCACTATCAGCGCACAGTTTGTTAAGATACATAGCCTATTGTACGTCCAGCGTGCAGGGCTTAATGTATATAATTATACATTAAATATTTATTAAATATACATTGAATATTTATTGTATGTGCCCTTATATATATGCTGCATTATATACTTTGCTAGTATTCAGTGGAATCAGTGTAGACACTATGCTTAAGTCTATCTCGTATGAGCCTAAACGATTGTCTTTATCACGAAAGTGTTCTTAACTAGGCCGTAGCATTCTTTTTCCTCGCTATTCTCCACTTAATTCTTCTCATTTTCTCCTCCTCCTCCTCTTCTTTCTCTTCCTCCTTCTCCTGCTCTTCGTCTTCTTCTTCTTCCTCTTCTGCTTTCTGCTTCTCGGTTGAACCGGTACTTCTCATCATCCAATTCTCATATTCGCCGTCATAAACTTCATCAGCGTGTCATAGGACTACAAATTCCACTCCTACTTATAAACTTCACGGAAGTGACTTCAGATATCCTAATTACAGCAGGAGACAAGTCAATTACTATTCTAAGTAAATGTTTCATAGCTCGAGGAGCGCTAACGTTGATAGGTTGGTTAAAGACCCACTCACTTCCTGTCACGAAGCCCTTAAGACCCACTTAATTCCTGTCACTACGGCCCAGAGAATTGGTCACTTTCTTTACGTTAGCGCATATCCAGGATGATATTATGTCCTTCAATTAAACCTTCTTCTGAACTCAGAAGAGAGTTGCCTAGTTGCAAGTTTATCGTTTACCGTTGGCAACAATAGTCGTGACAAAAGATTTCTCACCAATTTTCGCATTTTTAAAATAATATTCATCATGATTATTCAACCTGTTATGTTGTATAAAACTGAATAATCGTAAACTCCAAATTTCTAAAGGCTGAGGATCAGATGGATTAGGGTAGGAGTTCTTGAAGAGGGGAGACTTCATTTTGGAATTTAAAGCATGTGGAATAGAGACTTAAGTCAGCCCTCTTTTTTACTACTAGCTGGCTCTTAGGACTATTTCAGAACATTTCTTTCTCTTTATTGGAACGACCAGAAGACTCTTCCGAAATCAGACGATGTCTCTTCTGAAGGCGACTGAGACCAAAAACGCAGCCTTTGTGAGTGGTGAGATGCTCTGACTCTAGTCATCGCATGACTGACTCAGTTTGGTATGCTGCAGTTACCATTCATGCAAATGAGAATAATGCTTTCTAAGGCTAAACTTGTGTGTCAAGCTTCGTTGTTGAATGTTACGCATGCCTTAGTTTGAATTTGTTGTAAATTCAACCCCAGCTACAGGTTACATATAGACCCCAGCCCAGGAACCGCCGCCATCCTCCTCGCCGCTAAGCCCTCAAGTCGAAACCAGTCGCTAAGCTATCGACTTCTAACGACTTCGTTCACTAAATATTTGGCTTATTTTTTAATCGAATCGAGGTGTTTCAGTTTCGATTTTTGATGAAGACACCAGTAACAAGACAAGAGCAACACTTGCTTATAAGGTATGAGTCACGGTGCAACAGACTAACGGTTTAACAAACAGTCGATGTCAGGTCACCAGTTCTTTACCTACTATACCTACCCGAGTGGCGTCTGTAACTTTGCATGACATCACGCAATGGTGTTCATCGAAAATGACGTCTGTTCTTTATAAGTTGGCTTCCACGTCTATCTACGAACAGACGACTAAACCGCTAAATCAGTCGCTAACTCATCAAGTCGATAATTCCTTAGCGACTGACTCAGGGGACTAGATATTGACCTGATTACGGATATTGACCTGATTACGGCTTGGCTTTGGTGTGCCATCGGTTGATGCCTTGTACATTAGACACCGGTGCAATAGAAGTTACTAATTACAATTATAATTGACATTTTGCACGTTATGTACTTTCACTTATCATGGTCATCGCCAGCACAGCATTACTGGCATTATAATTATTTATCAACACCGTCATTATCAGCCACAGCGTCTGTGTTTCTCGTTCTTCTCCTTCTTTGTCATCATCATCATTCATCATCTTAATTATCTTCATAATCATCAACATTGCCATAGGCCTACATATTAGCAATGTAATAAGAGATTTAGACGCATCCGTGCTAGGCCAGCCTAATAATAGCAACCTAACGCATACATGCAAGGGCAACCCAATAATAGCAACCTAACAATAGCTTAGACACAATGTCATGAGCGCTTGTGTATATATGTGTGGTGGTATAAACTGCCGTTGCACGGTCCGTACAAGCCTTGCCTTCATACGCGGCATGCCCACATGGAGCCTACATGGAATATGGGACCTGCATAGAACCCACATGAACAGTGTTTAATCTAGGCCCCCTCCTCTGAGGGGGGAAACAAGGTTTGTCGGGGACCAACAGCGTCGACCTTTTTAGGAGCAATTTCATCCGTGTTCCAACGTCCAAAAAATTTAAGGAGTTTAGGAATTTTCTTCTCTAAAAGTTGGAATTTCATCTTCAAAAAGGTGATGACCTTTTTTAGTAATTCGTCCCAATTTTTTTCGAACTTAAAACTTTGACGACCTTTTTAAGGAATTCATCTCTATTACTCGTCTCTGGGGGAGCGCTACGTGTATCCTGGCATATAATATTGCTGGCCTCTGAGAGGAATTCCCCCCCCCCAATGACGTCTAGATTAAACACTGCCACATGAATATCATCAGATAATAATAACACGGACAATTTCTAAAGCGCCGTAACGCGACCATGCCGCTACAAGGGCGCTGTACAGACACCACCTACAGCCTAACATAACAACCGGTCCTATTCAGCAGAGGGATAAGCCTTGGTGAAGAGATGACGCTTCAGCGTCATTGAAATGCTGGCAGGGCGAGGCCTTATATGGTATGGAAGTTGTGGCACCCATTCAAAAGTGTAGCGGTGGTGAAGGATCTCATCCGGTTAATTCAATAAAAATGAGCAGGGTCGTGACCATACGGTCTCTATGTAAAAAGTACATTATCTCGTGAATAACAGGGCTCTGAGAGCAACAAAAGGTTCTTTAGAGAGGAAGAAATGCTGGGATCAAGTTCTAATCTAGTCACTGTAGTCAGTCTGTTGCATTTGCTTTCACGACTCTTGGCTATCAGAGAGCAACAAGGATGCTCTTGCAGAAGGGAATTTTCCGTACTGTTTGCGAGAGGCAAATTGTTTGATATATAGGCTTAACTGGTGTTTTTGACTGTGGTCAAATAAACCTTTTAAGGTCAATTGACCAGAGGCGGCGCTACACCAGGGCGCGCCAGTGCAATTGACCACAGTGATTGCTTAATGAAAAGAAACCCAAACTGAAGCTTTGTCATAGGCCACAACTGTGTATGTCAGGTCTTGCTTCTGGATGCTATACATAGATTGTATCTGAAAACAAATCCTGATACTTAGAATGCGCTAAAAGGCAACAATAATCAAGGCTCTGTATGAATCGTGCTTGCAGAAATGTATGCATAAATGTATGAATGCATGAGAGTATGAATCGTGTCTATAGGCCTATGCGCAATTTTAAAATACTTTTTCTGCTTAAGTACAAGCCTAACTCAACACAGACTCCGGTTAGACGGTCTGCAAACATCAAACGGGCAGCTGAACGCGTGTCTAAGAATTACCTTACCCAACCAATTCATCGAAATATTAGCAGAGTCGATCGAGGCCACTCGGTCGCTTTAGGAAAACGTGTATATTTACATTTATATTTATCATCTTGGCAAGGCACTGCTACTTCGGTGCGTGTTGACAACATGGCTATGGACCTCAGTGAGTCATTTCGCCAACATTCATGGCTGAGCAATTGGCATTCTTCCAGAACTGCATTACAGCGACTTCATGCACACGTTCAGTGGGCCGCATTCTGACTAATACCATCACGTCTAGACAGCATACCGACTAATGAATAGACGTTTCTATCTTTCAATTGACTTAGCAAAGCCTTACACGCACTAGTTCTAACACAGGTGAAACGTGTTTTGAGCCTTTTAAACCTTTATCGCAATGTGACGTAAATCTCAGAAATTTCAGAGCGCCACACAAAAGACACGGACTTGACTTGATATAGAGCCGATGAATAAGCTGGTCCCCAAAAAGAAGAAGAAGAAGAAGAAGGAGAAACACATACACTGTGGTTGATAATGACGATGTTGCTGAATAATGCCAGTATTGCAGCTATGCTGGCGATGACGATCACTGGCGTAAACGTTGTAATAAGCTGGTCCCCCCCCAGCTTATTTACCGACTATATATATCAAATCAAGTCCGCAACAGCCATGTTGTTTGGTCCGTTCCGGTGCCAGGTCAGAGTCCGGGGATGTCAAGCCGAGGAGACAGCAGGGTGCTACGGTGGTAATCGGTGATGATGGGTCGTGTGGTGGCGCAGGAGTAGAATCGGTTTAGGATAACCTGAAGAGTTGGGTTTTCAGTCGTCAGTGGAAAGCTGCAGAGGTAGAGGAGAGGGCAAGCGGAGGAGAGGTGAAAATCATGAGATATTAACAAGCGACATAGAAACACGATCAAACTGGCGGAGATTTTTAGGGAGTTCATTCCAAAGAGCCGGTGCAGCATACACTAAGAAGCGGTTGCAGAATTTCAGACAGGAGGAGACTTCATGCATGTAGGCCGAGGTAGAGAAAGATATGAAGATGAGCGAGTAGACGGTAGACCTGTACGGTTGGATGGTTAACAGCTGGCGAATGTAAGAAGACTGAAAGGTTTGAAGGACGTTGTAGGTCAGGCATACAATTCTGTGATGGATGCGGGGACTTGAATCGTGTAACTGTATTTATTTATTCTATATTTGTGCTTTTTAATGTTACATTATGTTATTTTTGTAATGTTGGGTTATGTTATGCTATTATGTGATGCAATGTTGTGCTGTCTTTATATGTTATTGACTACGCGAGGCATCCAGAACTTCCCGTGCGTTTTAAAATAGTAGGCGGTTTGAAAATCTTACTTACCCTCCGAGTTAGACCCCTACGATGTTCTCTGGTTGAAGGCTGATAATACCCTATTCTCAGCCGTTCTGAATAACCCAGGTCACGTTCTCCATGCTCTGCTCCCACCTGTGAGGGTGCGTACTTATGATCTCCGCCCCCGCCCGCACGACCGCCAAATCCCCAGAGCCGATATGATAACCCGTAGGGGTTTCATCATTAGAATGTTATACACATGACTAATACTTAGTCAACTCCAACCAATTTCATCATCGCCAATTTATCAGCATTTTACTTATCTATTGGTTTAACCCACCTATTTCAATTGGTTTTCCTTTTTCTGTTTTTGCGCCTCGTTTTGTATGCTTGTGTTTTGTAAACCGCAGTGCGTTTGCAAGCGGTTCAATAAAGAATATACTTATTTACTTACTTACTTACTTAAATCGATCGCGCAGGATTGAGTAGGCGAGCGATGCGCGGTCGACCTCGGGAGATTTCGTGTAGGCCTACACCGTATTTTGTGTACCGTATTCGTATAGCTGCATAATTATATTACCAATTAATAGTGTTGTTATGGCCAATCATATTGCACGAAATTGGAGTGATCAGTCAGCATTCATTAAGTAAATTTACCAGTAAATATTGTCGTGGTAAAAAATCCGGATTTTTTCGGTCGAAATGGTTGAATATCAATTAATAAAAAATTTAAGTGATGTAATATCTGGGTTATATCCCACGTCTCTACTATGTTTAGCCATTTGTAAGTTTCAGTCAAACACAGTAAACACTGAAATTAACAATGACACTGAAGTAGTATTGAATTACTAAGTAGATATAGTTTGTTTCCAAACAATACATTTTAATTACGAAGTCAGTTTTCGTTCACTGTCACAAATTGCGATATTTTTCGCATCATAAGTGGTTCAACTCAGATGAAGACTTCTGATAAGTTGTGTGTTCCAGTCTCATTCACATAAGAAAGACCAACTTATTAGTTCTAGTAAGTAGGCTATTTGTCGAAACAGTAAACAGGTAGGCTTATTCACGAGCGCTACGTCGAGTCCGAGGGGTTTCCAGAGATGCCAATTAAAGATCCGAGTCCGGTTGCCATAGAGACCAGACAGAGGAACTGCATATGTGTATGTGATACAGATACAAGATGGGAACATGCATGTGTAGGATATGGAAGCCCATATGGGAATATTGTCATAGGAGCTTCTTACATGTCCTATAGGCTATTATGAGGTTCTGTTGAGGATATTAGACTCCCTGTCCTTCCCACTCAAACAGGATCGACTGGATGAAGTGAGAGGTTCAAGGGGGGAAGATTCATCTCGTTTATGGAGTCATATATAATCGATGGAGTGGGGTGTCTAAAAAAGTGGAGTGTTTAACACTTTAACGACGAGCTGCATTGGCATTGGTTTCCCAGCCGTTTTTAGTACACTCTCGTCGTTAAAGTGTTTTAACGATAGCGAAGCCAGCAAACAGCTCATAAAAAGAGATAAGTGTAGGCCTATAGAGCCTACCCACAGAGTTGGCCTTGTGTCTTTCAGCTCTACAATAGATGAAAAGCTGTAAGAAATACAATCTGGGTTATTATCAAACCAGAACAGGTCCAAGGGTGAAAACGCAGCATTCTATAGGCCTACATCAAACAAAATTTAATGTTTGTGATAAAGTCAATAGAGTTCTCGTAAGTTTATTATCCTATAATTTTTTACTGCCGTTGCTGACTTGCTGCGCACGTACTCGGCGCCGTCTTAACAGCACTGTAGGCCCTGGGCAAAGCAATACGCTGGGCCTCTGCCCACCCTCGGGGATAAAAGTTTAGACGGTCAATAAAATCAAACGTATAGATTTATTGGTACTTCAACGTTCACTTTGTAACTAAATGAATTTTTAAACGTAAAGAAACACACTGTAAAGCGAAGATTAACCAACACAAACGTTTGAACAATATAACATAGCCTTAAAAAGCACAAATATTTCAACATGGTCTTTTTAATTCGGGGGTCCATAGAGTCGTGGGCCCCTGGCGACTGCCCAGCGTGCCCACGCCCTAAGACGCACTGCACGTACCGGTACTCACGTTAAGTAGACCTAAGGTTGTACGTTATAGTTAGGGAATTAGGCCTACTGCTTAACAATGTTGTGTCATAACAAAGATTTTTAGCGTCGCCCTCCTCTTTTGTCCAGGCTTGGAACTGGCACTACCAGAGTACTTTCAGTTGCGGAGTTAATATTTTAGTCAAACACAATGGGTAATGTATAGCGACGCTATTAGGCCTACTCATATAATTATAATCATTAACAGAGAATCAGACAATGATGAGGTGCCAAGGGTAATCATAGACTGGAATTGTAAATGTGATGCAAATCTGCTATCCATTTAAGACGGCGTATTTAGGTCGATCAGTAGATCAGAGACTCGGCCGCACATAAGGAAACCCATAGGCCCTATCCCTTTGGGTTTCCTGATGTGCAAGTCAGCAAACGTACAAAAACGAAGAGAGATTCTGATACACAAACGCATGCACAGTTACACGTCCGAAGTGCATCCCTCACTTTTGAAATAATCTGATCAAAAAAGAGTTTTGAACTGAACTGGTCAAAAAAGAGGTCAAATTTTTTCCCGCTCATGCGCGATTCAAATTTTTGTGAAAAGCATTTTTCGCTCAAGCGCGATAAAATTTTTTGACCTGTTTTGGTGTTTCTTCAAAATTTGGGGGGATCGGATGTATGGCGTGTCCCCCCTGGATCCCAACTCTTAAAGGTGGGTGTCTTGTCCCCCTCGACTTCCCGGGATAACCGCTCATGGCACCCCTGCCAGCATGCCCACAATGACCCATTTAGGACCCATGTTCTCACATGGGACCCAAACAGAGCCAATATGGGTCTATATCTAATGCCCAAGAAAAGCTGGCATGGCTGGTGACATGTGCAGTGGATACAGTAACCGTGATTCGCGGACTCGTTTAGGTAGTTCTGTAATTTATGTAACCAACTAACAGTGTTTGGCACGTGTTTATTCGGTAGCATGCTGTGTCTGCAATTCAACGAATGCCGGCTTCGATCCTGCAGACTAAATCTAAGAACTTCTATAGCGCCAATGCCATAAAGCTCAAGGCATCATCAGTCGATGGTCGCTACCATAGGCGTAATTTGTGGGGGTACGAGGGTACCAGTACCCCCCACTCTTTAGACTGGGGGTATCAGTACCCCCACTTTTTAGACTGGGGGTACCGTACCCCCACTTTTTGACCAATGCCAATCAATGTTTTATCATTGTGTCTTACAAGAAATCGCAGTCTCAGCCCTGCTTCTTATATGTAAGAAATTGGTACCCCCACTTTTAGGCCAAAGGTACGCCCCTGGTCGATACTATGCAAAAACGTTGTCCAAGTGAAATTCCGGTGAGGGTCTATTCGAAAGCCAAGAAGGGGTCCGAGACGAAACGGACACGAAGGGAATAAGTAAGGAAAAGATGAGTTTTTAGTTGAAATCTAAAGGCCAGAATAGACTTTCCAGCGAACTTTTACCGAGAGTTCCAGAGTCTATAGGATCAGAAACATAAAAGGAGCGCCTACCGAGAGCCTATACGTCCTTGTCCATGGAATATTCAGGACTTCAGATTGAGAAAGTCAGTTTACCTGGTTGAGTATAGAGAGGTCTTTGGGGTCAGCAAAGACTGAAGATTAAGGTTTACTGAAATGCAGAGTCTTGTGTACAATTAGTCTGCGGTCTTGAAAGGTAAAGGCCTATTCTTTTTTCTACGGACAGCAAATGCAGTGATTTAAGTGTACCAGTATCATATTTCATATTTGGAAGTTTTAGCTCTGCCCAAGGTATTTTGGACCCGCTGAAGTTCATGAAGTTAGCTTTCGAAATGCCTGAAGAAGTGAGTTACAGTAGTCGAGATGGCTAACGACCAGGGCATTAACCAAGCAAATCAGATCAGAAAAGGGAATATGGCGTCTAATCCTGCGGATACAACGCATATGGTAGTGGGCAGACCTGCATACAGATCTGTGTTCACTGAAAGGCAAAAGACACTGAAAGAATGGAAACCGTTTAACAAACCCAATCAAGTTGCTCACGCTGCTCACGCACAATTGTCTCGCACCTTGGATTCGGATTTACCTACTCTGAGCACTTCATAACTGCAATAAATAAATATGCCTAAACGAAAACAGTACGCATTGATAATCTTCATGAACGTGGCATACAGGACATGCTCTATAGTTGCTCAGGTCGATCAAGTATTCAAAGTGTTGGTGCAATTTTTGAAGACAACGCTGAAGGGGATGGGGGTAATCTGTTTTCCCTATTAGTTTGCGTGCTTGCATGTGTGCGTATACGCGTGGGTGTGTATTTGTTGTTTAACGACGTTCATAATCGTAATCGTAAACATAAGTTACTTCAAATTTCTAAAGCAACATTCGAAAGCTAAGTGCAAGGCACCAGCTTATTCACGAGCGTCGCATAAACTTCAGAGGGAATTGCAGTCAATAGGGTAGTCAAAGCAGTCAAGTTGCCAGAGGGTCAAAGAAGGCAGAGTAGCTGCTAATTAAGTATTGGTCGTATTGGTCTAGAATTGGAAGGCGAGTGATCAAATGAGTCAGGGTAGGAACTCCTGAAAATGTGAGACTTCGGTTTTGAGTGGAAAGCCCAGGGATTTTAGACAGAGGAGCTTGATGCAGGTAATGATGATTGTGAAGGGTGATTGGCAATGATGATGGAGGAACCGAAAATTTGCGAAATTCAGAGGGAAGATCGTTGCATTGTGGGACTTTGAGAAGTTCAGTTTGAAATGAGTAGTGACCGAGTGTCGAGAAAGTCTAAGGTATACGAGGATGATCGGGTGGAGCGGGTTAGTTCGATGGTGAAGAGTTCGCGAAGATATTTGCGCTGGGAGTGTAGTAAGCAGTTGTAAGTTAGTGACAGGACTTTCAAGTGGATTCACTCTGGAATTTTAAGCCAATGGAGTGATTTTAGGATGGGAGTCATATGATGATGTTTGTGCATTCTAGTAACAACCCTGGCAAGTGAGTTTTGGATAAGTTGCAGACGCTTGATTTGAGTGGATTCAAGGATTGAGGAAGAGGGAATTGCAGTAGTCGAGCTTTGCGTGGACAAAGGAGGTATAGTGTCGCCCTTCTCCTTTCTCCAGGCTTGGGACTGGCTTCAACCGGATATAGCAGTGGCGAAGTTTCTCTTCTGTTCATGCACATTTATATTTACATTATTTTAATCTAATTCTAATGCAATAACATTTTCTTAATTCTAGTACGCATCCACTCGTTAGGTGTCACCAGCAGTCTATGGCACAGACTGCTATAATAAAAATTAGGATTGTTGCTTACAGTTGCAATATATTGCTGGTCTTACAGATTTACGACCCATATCAGTCACCCCGATCCTTTCGTGAAAAGTTGAAAACATGGTTGTTGTTCATCGCTTCTTGCTTCCTGCTATTCCTCAGCAAGTGTTGTCTGATCAGTTCGCTTTCCGTCCTACTAGAACAGAGGTGGGCAAACTACGGCCCGCGGGCCGGATCCGGCCCGCCACCACTTTTTATCCGGCCCCCACAATTCTTCAGAAAATGTTTAAAAGATTCGGACCGCGAGAAGTTTTCTTCGTTTAACTCAAATGGCGCTGCAGGCTCTATTGCTTACTATTCCGGTCTCTTCTTTAATAATAATTCTATGCATTAACTCTGCCGATCTGCCCCTACTTCCCTGCAGAGGATTTTGCACATGATCTGTATACGGAGAAGTGAAATCCGTTCAAGTAAAGCTAATGTTGCGTTCAAAGCAGATGAAAGAACAAAACTACGGGAACTTAAAATAGCCTTCAGCTGTCAAGTTTGACAAAAGAGTTCTTCGGATAATTTGTGGTTTTAAATCAGTTGACACTGAATTTGCTGTGCTTATTATACCGTTCACATTTGACATTAACATTTAGCTCATATATGGAACTTCAGCTGGAGTTAACCGACCCACAACGTGACATTGTTCCACAGTATAAATAATTAAATAGCAAAGAAGAGCTGAAGGGATCAGACCTGATAATGTTCTTTTCTTCACTTAGGAAGGAAAAAAATTCTCAAATCTACAAACTTTTGCTTTAAAAATGTTTGTGTTATTCGCATCCACTTACATCTGTCAACAGAGATTTAATTTTAACTATGAAGATAAACAAATCCAAGTAGGGCCTACAGGTCTCAGTTAAGTGATCTAAACTTGAACTCAACCTGTGAATTGCAACCAGCACATCACTCCGGATTATGGGCAGCGTTAATTAAATGCATGCACGTTACAGTCGCATACATCTCATTAGTTGCAACCAAAATGTATTTAATATACTATAAATAAGTAGGCCTAAACTTCTTTTCATATTTGTCGTTATTAAAACACAAATTTGTTATCCGGCCCTCCGAATTTTTTTAGCACTTAATGTGGCCCCATCTGCCAAAAGTTTGCCCACCCCTGTACTAGAATGTTCCACAGGGCTCTGTTCTGGGCCCTCTCCTCTTTATTTTATACACGGCCGGTATTCCCTCTCTACTCCCCATCCATGGGGCTTCAGTCCACCTCTTTGCTGATGATGTCCAGGCATATGTTCATGGGTCTCCTTCCTCTCAACTCCTTCTTGCTGAGCGCATCGAAGCTCTTTCTAATGATCTCCATTCCTGGATGTCTTCCAATCGCCTCTCCCTCAACTCGTCCAAAACCCAATTTATCTGGTTTGGCACTCCTCAGCAACTTCAGAAACTTGACTTTGCCCTGCTCTCTAAAAGATTTCCGCTTTTCACTTTCTCGTCTAGCGTTCGTGATCTAGGAGTGACCCTTGACAATTCTCTCACCTTTACTGAACACATTTCCAAACTCACCCGCACTTCCTACTTTCACCTAAGGCGCTTTAGGGCTATCCGTCGTTCTGTCTCATCTCCAATTTTCACTTCGATTGTCCATGCATTTGTCTGCTCTAGACTTGACTACTGCAATTCCCTTCTCATTGGTCTTGCGCTCCTATTCAGTCCTTTCTCAATGCTGCTGCTAGACTAATTGCCCGTCTTCCTCGATTCTCTCATATCACCACCTTTATGGCGGAAGAACTTCACTGGCTCCCGCTTTCTGCCCGCATCCAATTCAAGGTCCTCATCCTTTTGTCTAAGGCTCAACTTGGTTTTGCTCAGAAATATTTATGTGACTTAATTCATCGCCCTCACTCGGCTGCTTCTTTTCGTCCTCTTCGTTCCTCTGACCGTTTGAACCTCCTCGTTCCCCGTGTCAGGACTTCACTGGCTCAATCTAGGTCTTTTGCTTCCATTGGCCCTGCTCTTTGGAATGAACTTCCTCCGTCCGTTCGTTCTTCTATTCTCTCAGGTAGCGTCTCTTCCTCTTTTAAGTTTCTTAAAACTTGCTTTTTCTCTCGGGGTCTCTCGCACTGGGAGCGCTTCTGAATGGTTCTCCCGCTAGAAGCGCTTTATAAATATCCGAATACAATACAATAGACCTACAATACAATACAATACTGGAAGCACTACGTGTGCTCTTGTCTATCTCTTACACCAAATAACCAAACTTCTTGAACATAACACCTACGTTCGTTGCCTCCTTATTGATTTTTCAAAGGCATTCGACTCCATCAATCATCTCATTCTCCTCCAGAAACTGAAAGCTCTCAATATTCCACCTAGCATCTTTAACTGGATAGCTAACTTCTTAAGCGGTCGAACGCAGGCTGTTAAATTAGATGGAAAACTATCCAATTGGCTGCCAGTTACCCTAAGTATTGTGCAAGGGCCTGGGCTGGGGCCTGTTCCATTCATCAAATTCATTGCAGCTCTCTGCACTTTATGTCAGCGGTTCCCAAACTTCTTAGTGTGACGGACCGGCAGGAATTCACTTTCAATGCGACGGACCGGCAGGAATTTTCCCATTGCAGCAGGACCGATACCCAATTTATTAGTTTTATTTCTTTCTCAATCACTAAAGATGTATTAATTATAAGATTTAAAAAACGAGAATTAGGCTAAAACAAATCTTGGAATTTGGTACAAATTATAAAGTTAGCTTACATTGAAAGGAGCGGATATTGTTGGGAAAATGTCACAAATTTAACCACAGTTCTAATTATAAAATAAGTTGTAAGCAAGTTAATGTGATACGAAATAATATCATATTCACTGGTCCAATATGAATCAAAACTTTGCTTTTTGTTAAAAAAATATAAATAATTCATGCTAATGCTTTTCATTAATATATTTATTATATTTTATTCTTGTAATTTTCAAATTTATAATATATTGTACTTACAATATCAAACCTAAAAGTAGACGCGTCTATTGACGAAAGCAGTGACCAAATTATTAAAGACGAAAGAGAAACGTCACATCCGGTTTCTAATTGCCGGTCAAAAAACCCACATGTTACGATCAAAATTTCTAGTAAAGGTGAACAACATCTATTTGACCTGTCAGCAATTCGTCGAGAAACTATTTATTCGGCAGTTTTAGTTAAAATAGCTGAAATACATTCACTTCCAGAACAAATCTTAATTTATGAAGCAATCGTGTTTTTGAAGATAGTTCGAAGCGACACCCAATCGAGAAAACGTAGTTTTTCCTGACTCACTTCGCGGACCGGCAACTGAGGGCTCGCGGACCGGCACCGGTCCGCGGACCATAGTTTGGGAACCACTGCTTTATGTGACGACAACCACCTGTGTAAATATGCTAATGACTTAAGTCTACTGAACCCTGAGAATGCAAGTATTGGGCTCAATGCAGAATTTGACAATATTGAGCTGTGGGCCACACTAAGTAGGCTAAACATAAATGTCTCCAAAACCAAGGAGATAATTTTCAGGCGGCCTGGTAGGCCCCCTATTGAGCGTCCTTTAGACCACTGTCTGCCCCTACCCGGTATTGAGCAGCTGGATAGTGTCAAGCTGCCTGGAATCATTCTACAGTCTAACCTTTCTTTTTCAAACCATATTAACTACATTCTTAGTCTAATAAACCAGCGATATTTCCTTCTCAATAAGTCAAGGCAGCAGGGCTTACATATCTCGAAGCTCGACGTCATTTTTTAAGCGATTGTCACTTCAAGATTCATGTAGGCCCTATGCATTACCTGCCTATGCTGGATTTCTCACCTCACATGACATTGCGCGCATTACTGCAGCTCTTTAAAAGGCTCGCAGATGGCAATTATGTGAGAAGATCCATATTGCAGAAGAGTTGATTGCTCGAGCAGACAGGAAGCTCTTCCAGAAATCGCAGTTCTTTGGCCACTGCATTCATCAGCTCTTGCCATCTCCTCGTGAGGACAAGTACTCACTTCGCAAGAGAGGACATCCTTTCATGCTGCCTCTTGTTAAATCTGAATTGTTTAAAAGCAGCTTTGTCAATCGATGTATCTTTAATTATATTTAGAAGTGCATATGTGACTTAATTACCAGTGCCTGTTATAGTTTATTTTAAAATGTATGTAATCATTGTAGTCTATACATGTTATGTATGTGCGCTTGTCATGTGCTAATAAAGGCTACTTACTTACTTACTTACTTACTTACTTACTTACTTACTTACTTACTTACTTACTTACTTACTTACTTACTTACTTACTTACTTACTTACTTACTTACTTACTTATACAGGTCGAATGTATAGGCACCAACTTTATCACATGATCTGCACTTACTTTATGCGCCTTATAACAGCTAAAATCCATGCTAAAATAACAAAACATGTGTATGAACATCCATTAAGCTTTAAACTGGCATGCTGGCAAAATTTTATTCAAGGACGTGCGCTAGACCAGTGGTTCCCAAACTATGGTCCGCGGACCGGTGCCGGTCCGCGAGCCCTCAGTTGCCGGTCCGCGAAGTGAGTCAGGAAAAACTACGTTTTCTCGATTGGGTGTCGCTTCGAACTATCTTCAAAAACACGATTGCTTCATAAATTAAGATTTGTTCTGGAAGTGAATGTATTTCAGCTATTTTAACTAAAACTGCCGAATAAATAGTTTCTCGACGAATTGCTGACAGGTCAAATAGATGTTGTTCACCTTTACTAGAAATTTTGATCGTAACATGTGGGTTTTTTGACCGGCAATTAGAAACCGGATGTGACGTTTCTCTTTCGTCTTTAATAATTTGGTCACTGCTTTCGTCAATAGACGCGTCTACTTTTAGGTTTGATATTGTAAGTACAATATATTATAAATTTGAAAATTACAAGAATAAAATATAATAAATATATTAATGAAAAGCATTAGCATGAATTATTTATATTTTTTTAACAAAAAGCAAAGTTTTGATTCATATTGGACCAGTGAATATGATATTATTTCGTATCACATTAACTTGCTTACAACTTATTTTATAATTAGAACTGTGGTTAAATTTGTGACATTTTCCCAACAATATCCGCTCCTTTCAATGTAAGCTAACTTTATAATTTGTACCAAATTCCAAGATTTGTTTTAGCCTAATTCTCGTTTTTTAAATCTTATAATTAATACATCTTTAGTGATTGAGAAAGAAATAAAACTAATAAATTGGGTATCGGTCCTGCTGCAATGGGAAAATTCCTGCCGGTCCGTCGCATTGAAAGTGAATTCCTGCCGGTCCGTCACACTAAGAAGTTTGGGAACCGCTGCGCTAGACAAAGTGCTCAAGATGTTTATGATATTTTATTTGTTGCTTGCGCTTGTTTCTATATTTAGCTCAGAATGTAAATAAATATACGTCATCGTCAGCTGACGATGAGAAAAATAACGGCTTCCTTATACAGACATAAAACTTTTCAGTTATATGATAATGGAACATATCGCATATTGTAATGTGCAATTTTCAGTCGCTTAGATTAAAATTTTGCCTAAATTAATTTATTTTAAATTTACTTATAAATATTTTTCAACGCTATAGAAACTACGCTGGTTCTGTGCTTCTCGTAAAGATCAACGACCTCTTATATATAAAGATCAACGGTTTTCTTTTTGCTTTATTGCGGTTTTTGCCTAGAGCAGGGAACCAGATACCTGCTCGGTGAGGATGTGAACGCTGGTTCTGTGCTCCTCTAAACTAATCATCTGCGCGTCTACGATGTGTAGGAACCTCACCGGAGAACCAGCTTGAACACAAATAAAGGGAAATCTTTCGTAGCTCTGATAACTTAGAGAATCCGATTAGGGTGACATTTTTTGGGAAAAACTGAATTTTGGAGGGGTTCTCCACTCCGCCGAAGCCAGGGTACTGCAAGCCTGGCCTCGTCGTCTGAAAACGAAGACGGCGAAAAGCCGAATCCGCCGCGAAAAAGACTGTGTCGAACGTCGGACTTCTGTGATCGAGCAATCATGCAAACTAACGGGGTGGATTACCCCTCAGTGACGAACCCCGCTGTAACCGCGATGGATGGGGTGGAAGATGGTCTTCCCAATGGGGTCAGCAACGGAGTATTGGTCGATAGATCCACGACATCTGAAGCCAGAGGAATGTCGAAGACACAGCAAGAGATAATACGACTTATTGGCCAATTTTTGCGCAATTTGGGACTAAAGTAAGTGGCTCCTTTGTTTGGGTTTTATCTGCTTTGCTAAATCAATTAATTAGTGGAACTTCGTCGACAGTTCCAGCTGTGACAGTTCCACTAAGCGATGCATGACTTAAGCATGTCGTTTTTAGTATGAATTTGAGAGTTTATCTGCACTATTTTTGTTTCTTTGTTGTTGTTGTTGTTGAAAGCAGTTAAGTTAAAATGAATGACTTGCAGTTAGCTGGGGTGTTGAATTTCTTTGTGCAATATTTACCTGTCTGAGCAAGAATATTTTGAATGAGAAATTTTCAGAGATTGTGGAATTTAGATATGTTAGATTCATTTGGTGCAAAATATTATGTATAATAATATGTATTATGTATTGTGATGCATTGTAATTAATTCAACTAGAAGCTTATACACCAGTCTCGCACATTACCTTTAAATAAATATTTAAAGTGAATGTGCAAGACTGGTGTATAAGCTTCTAGTTGAATTAATTACCATGCATCACATTACATTGTGTCAATATGGACGAATGGTTAGTGATTGAAAACAATGGGTAGAAAAGAAAAAGATCATAGGTCTTTGAATGAAAAATGGCATAAATTCAAAATACCAACTTCAAAAATCAAAAAATTTCTTTTTTCCGCATGCTTCTCTAAAACTTATAGTTCCCAGTTCATTGTTTCAACTTTAACTGTTTCAAGTTGAGAGCTGTGATTGGTATCCCAAAAACGTGTGGCGGTAATGATAAGTTGGGTATACTAGAGAGAACAGCTGGTTCTCATAATTATCTTTTTTTATTATGAAATGCAGAATATAGAAATAGTACTAGGAATGAAAATTGAAGCTGATTGGTGTGACAGTGATCATCACTCATGCTAGTGACTCTGGTTCCTTCATCATTTTGGAGACATTTTCAAAATTTTTATACATTTCAGGTACTGAGATTGATAATTTGCAGACTTGTAATTATTTATTTAGTTATCTAGACACAATATAGTGCCTTATAAGTACCTGTGGGACGCGGCAGTATAGCAGTATGCTCTGTGCCTTGTAACCAGAGGGTCGCAGGTTCGAATCTACCTTTAGCCACTGCATAGCGACCTTGGACATGTTGCTCAACCATTATTGTCTATGAGGAAGTCAATGGGAAACAACCTCACTCATCTCATCCCCGGGTGGCATAAAGCCAAATACACATACCTTTGGGCAGAGAACTCATCATGATACGTACCTGTCACAAAAGCAGTGCCGAAATAGTTTTGAAGTTTATGTTGATAAAATAAAGAAAAATTGTTAAAATAAGTGACCAGTTGCAAGTATTTAATGATTGAGAAAATCTACTTGTGTGTGCAGTCGCACTGTCGAGCAGTTGGCCTGCGAGTCTGGTTGTATTCTGGAGGATCCAACCGCTTCCAAGCTGAGACAGCATGTTTTGGATGGAAAATGGGACAAGGTATCACCTTCATTTTTAATTGTTTAGAAGTATTTTAGAATTTAGTAACATTAAAAACACTTGTAACCCAGGTAGGAGTCTTGATTGTAGAGTTGGGTTTTGTGTTCCATTTTGTGTCTTTTTGTGTTGCACGTAGATAATGATCTGTCATGCGATGTAATGACATTGTATTTGCGTCTCTTTAGTCACATTGGGCTGATGTTTATTGTGGTGAGAAATGTTTCATTGACCAGTATGAAATGTTAGAAACTTCATTTTCTTAACCTCAGCACATGAGGGTGGGTGGTCAGTCCTCTCCCTCGCTGTCTCATCTTCCCACCGACAGTGTATGGTCAGTGTACTCATTATAGCTGAATTGGCTAGGGGACACAGACCTGTGGAGAAGAAATCTTGAACCAACCTTCTGTCCTGGAGGGGATTTGAACTCCTGACCTTTCGATTGACAGTCTAGCACACTAACCATTACGTTAGCAAGCAATGTGTAGTTGTTCGAAGTACCATCTTGAAAAATTTGATGGAAGAAATTAGGTGACCCTGTTAGGAGGACTTTTGTTATTGGTCTGACCATTGGATGTCTATAAATATGTAACTTTGAATGACTGTAATGTGGATTAATAACATTATCTGGTGTTCAATGAATGTCAGTAGTAATAGCGAAGCTTAGAGATTGCTTTTTCACTTTTTTTTAAAGAGTCTGTAAAAAATACCCTCTGCAGCTTTGTATTTTTTAATTTTTGTTTTAGGTTGAAGCTGATGTTCTGCAACTACAATCATCCTTACCAATATCTGCTCAAGAACTGACAGTTTGCATCTTTTCTTTGTAGTTTTAGGAAAGTTTAACTCAAGTTGATATTTATTTAGAATGCAAATATAAACAGAAAATGGTACAGGTTTGTCGCAATCCGTCAGTGTAGCATGTTTTTAGAAATGTTTTTCTTTTTATATAAATTAATACCGGTAGTTGTATTCAGACAATGAAGAAAGTATTGTAATAATAAAGGTAACATTTTTGAAGTAATACATGTACGACAAGTTTAATGCTCTTTTTGGTGCATATGTCTATCAGCAGTACTTACCGGTAGTCCTTGAGCATGGCCCTGTGATTCAAGGAGTTTTTGACTGAAGCACAAAAAGACAACAGTTATCCAACAACTGGACAAGCTTTTATTATGAGTTGTGTGGCTGAACAATATTTTTTAGATTTTGTATGATACTTCAGAATTGAAACCTTTGATGCAGGTGAAAAGGCAGATACTTTCTTCAGCTTTCTTAAATGGACCGAAAAAGAGCTGTTCTTTGAGAAGGATTCTGATTTTTGAATACAGTTTTCTGTAGTATGAGTCATGGTATGATGGTGTGATATGAAAATTATACTGTAGAAGTATTCTTTTTAGATTGTATGTTTTTTCAAGACACTTATTTTAGCACCTTTTTAAGTACTTCACTTACAGTGATTAGCACACATAGCTATCTATCTGTTATCTGCTGAACAAGTGCATTTTTTGTTAGGCAATCGTAATGACAAAGCTAAGCTTGTTGAATTATCTGATGAGATAAAGACTGGTTTTGTTTTTCAGAAAATGCGTCTTATGATTCTGGAGCAGAAGTATCTGGAAATGCTGGAGGATGGGCAGCATCACGAAGCCCTTGACTGCCTCCGTAACCAAGTGACTCCACTCAAACCTAACACTGAGCATGTTCGCCAGCTGAGCTCGTAAGCCCTCGAGCGCCTTTGCTTTCTCATTTATATATGTCTGCTTCTCATTATATCAAGAACAAAATGAGCCCCAAGAAAATTTTTAAGCCATATTTTCAGTGAAAATGTTTTATGTGTGATGGCTTGTTGTACAACGTTAAATTTCACAAACTGTAAGGTGAGTAACCCATTGTAAATTAGAGTAACTTTCTGATGCTGCAGACCAGTAATTGCTTTACCAGCCATTTTACAGACCGGTGATTTTCAACATCAACTTACTAATATGACGTGACGTGTAATAAAATTTAGAAATTTATATGATGTTGATTATATTACGACTATGTCTTTGTTACTGTTGTGTGTTTAAATCACTTTTTATGTGTGAACACTCTGTCGTGTTCTCATTTATTATGTTTAACAACACACTAAGTTACAAATAGATCTTTTATTTTTATCAGGTCTAAATTGTGATTCCGCATATCATTCCACGGCCCAGTCACCAATCTCTTTGAGTAGCACTGACTTAGGAGGACCTGTTGAGCTCTTTGTTACTTGTACTATGTTTGCAGCTTTTATTGGCTTTACAACTGAAGTGACTGTATATGGACAAAGAAACCAAAGCATTCTTTATTTTATTTGACTGATTATTTTCGTCACAAATGATGGGTGTTACTTTGAGAAGGTATCTGATGGGTGCTAATTTTTAAAAGGTATCTGATTGTGTTACTTTCAAAGGTATCTGATGGTGTTACTTTCAAAAGATAATGATAGTGTTACTTTGAAAAGGCATATGATGGGTAGTAATTTGAAAAGGTATCTGATTGGTGTTATTTTGAAAAGCTCTGTGATGGGTGTTACTTTGAAAAGCTATCTAAAGGGTGTTACTTTGAGAAGATATCTGATGGGTGTTACTTTCAAAGGTATCTGATGGGTGCTAATTTTTAAAAGTATCTGATGGTGTTACTTTCGAAAGGTATCTGATGTGCAGTAGCTCCGAGGATATCCACAGATTGGCCAAATGGTCAGGAAAGGGTCCAGTCTCGCGAGGAAAGCTGCTTGAGTCTTTACAGGGTAGGTGTTTTGTTTATAATTCATTAATAAGGCTGTGTCGTGGTTGACACACAGATGGTTTGGGATTTTGGGCTGCCTATCCTCTTCACTGCAGACTTATCACCGATTACTGCTCTGTGCTTTATTGCAGTGATGTCACACAGTTATGGTGAGCAGAGAATAAGTTAATTTAACAGAAGTATAATTAATAATTTTGTTATTTGTTAAATTTGGTGATGTGCAGCACTCAAATTTTGTTTACTTTATTTCTTATTTCAAGATGGAGTATAAAGCAATTTTTACTGGTGGAAATGACAATTACTTTTTTAAAGCAATTTTTCTGGTGAAAATGAAAATTACTTATTTTTAGGATGAAGTATGAAACTCTTTTACCAGTAGAAGTTACTAGTAGAAATGAAAACACAATAGAAATGAGTGCAACACACCAGTGTTTGTGATTAAGGAACGGTTTGCATAAATGTGGTACTAACGAGTGTAGCGGTAATTGTTTAGTTATCTGTTCCCATAGGTGACATCGTTCTGGGTTGATAGCATTTCAATAAAATAAAGTGTAACAAAACAGACAAATCTGTTCTCATACCATTTACGTGTCTTATAGTTTTGCTTCAATTTCGTGTTTTATACTGTAGCGTTTAATGTGCTGGGCTGTCAATTGAGAAGTCAGGATTTCAAATCCCCACCAGGGCAGAAATTAGTTTCAGAATTTCAGTTCCACTTGCACCCCTAGCAAACTCAGATATAAAAATAAGTCACCGACTGCACGCTGTCTGTGGGAAGATGAGGTGGGAAGGACCTGCCCTCATATACTTCGTCCGTTTGTTATCACAGTGAAACTTACCCTGAATACTGTTGTTGATTCAGCATGTATAACTAGGGAAGGGTAAAAGGATTTTCATTTGCTGAAGCTGTGTTTTAAGTAGCACTGGAGCCTTTATCACTGATGGTGTGCGTACCACCACAGTGATAAATCAGGCTGCTTATTTTATTTGTTGAAGCTGTTTTTCTTTCCCACAGCATATCTGCCTTCATCACTGATGGTACCACCTCAGCGATTAATGACGCTGCTAAATCAGGCCGCCCAGCGACAGATGGACCAATGCCTTTTTCATAATTCAATCTATGGGGACAATCCACTCGAATCCATTTCTCTGCTGCTGGACCACACGTGTTCCAAGTAAGATAACATCTAAACACATTTAAATAACAAATTTGTGATTCATTTTTTTAGCATCTTGTAATGTTATTGGCTTAAAAAATCTGGATGTCCAATTGCTATTCACCTGGCAATTGAAAAACCTTGTCTCATTCTTGCTTTTCTGTATAACTTTGAATGTGTTCAAAATGTGAATAATGATGATAATAATAATAATAAATATGCTGTAAATATGTCATGGATTTTTCTGAGGCTGCATTGTAATTATTATGCAACACTGGTTTTTGAGTATCCCTCTGAGTCTGTAATTGTAATTGCAAATTTATATAGCACCACTTCAAGAGAGACTCTGCAGAGGCACTTCTGACCTAACACAGTGAAACCACGATGGAACAGTTTAATTTCATACCAGTATAAGCTGAGGAGTAAGCAGTAAGTCCTGTACTGCACTGGTCCTGTGTCCAAGGTCTTGGAATTTGTTCAGTGATGGCTCACTGACCAAAGAGTATGAAATGAGTGCCTCCTCTGCATCTCACTAATTACTCATTTCTCACAGGAGCTTCAACTACTGGGAGAATTTGCTCTTGTGCAGTCACATATGTTAAGTTTGGCTTGACAGTAGTAGTGTTTTGGTGACTTTCATGTGGTTGGTTATCTCTCGCAGTGTGTTGTAATATAGTTGGTTCATTTCATGAAAGACTGAAGCTGTTTTGTTTGATGGTAGATTGGTATTGAGTGTAGAATGCTGGTAACAGTAGTTTATAAATGCATTTCAGTGTAACCAAAATCGTGTATGGCATCTCTGTAAGAGACTGGGATTGTTAGAGGCACTTCTCTTCCAGGACACAAGATTAAAATTGGGACAAATTAACGAGGTGTGAAACTTGTGGAGGATTTCATTGAGTGGGCTAGGTCTTGGGTTTATGTGGAGTCTTTGCAGATATTTTAGTATACAAAATGGGAGAGGAGTCATTGTGAAGAAATTTTATGGTCTTGTTTGTCTAGGGATCAATTTCCCTGCACAACTTCTCAGATCCTGTCAGATCATGCGGAAGATGTTTGGTTCTGTCGGTTCTCACCAGATGGCTCCAGATTGGCCACAGGTGCAAAGGACGGGAGCCTTATCATTTATGATGTCGATAAGGTAGTTTTCTCTATGAAGTCCATGATTTTTTGTCTAATTCAGATATGCTGAACCAGATACAGCTGAAGAATATATGATTTTCCTGTAAAATGAAAGGTTGTTTAAGGACTACAATGAACTGTAGATACAGCTACTTAATTAATTTTTTCCTGTACTAGCGTTTGACGGGACATACCCTGGAAGTTGGTATGCACACCAACTTTGCTTAGTAACAACCATCGACTGGTGCCTTGAGTATTATTAAGCTGGTGCTATAGAAGTTCTTTGATATTATATACTATGATAGCATCTATGACTTATTGCTGATCCCTTTAGTTTTTGTGTAGTAAAATGTTTTTATCTCGAGCTGTGTGAAGACCTTTAAGCCTCCTGTTCTGTTTAAAGTTGGCGACTTCAAGCACATAGGTTATTGGTTCAACGCTTACCTTTTGCACAGATGGCTAAGGTTCAGTCTTCCTCGGAGATGGTCTCGATGCTCTAACCAAGGCCTGAGCATACTACTGCATAGCACCACAAGTGCAAGATCTGACTAGCTGTTGCTAAGAATGTTCATTAATTAATTGTCATTTAATAAATCACAGTTTGAATGATGGTTTCGCACCTTAAAGTGGTTGAAAAAGGAATTTTAATTAGCGTGTTTGCAATATGTTGTGTTGTTGTTGTAGTTTCAGTTTAATGACGCTGTGTGGTAACAAAGATCACTAGCATCGCCCTCCTGCTTTATCAGGCTTGTGACTGGCACTGCCAGAGTACGAGCAGTGGTGGAGTTTACATGTTGTGTTGTAATTATAAATGAAATTATGTTACACTATGAAGAAACGTACAATGTGGACTTGTTGACATGAAGCCATCAGGGAACCTGCCTTACGATACAGTGTATAAACCAAGTCATGTGTTAAAGAGGATAATGCTCAAAAAGTCAATGTTTAAGACTGCGTTGTAGTTAATTTTCATTGATAGGTGTTGTGTTGTAGGAAACGTACAGGCTGACGAGAAAGCACAGTCTGGCCGGTCAAACAAATGGAATTGCTCACATTTCCTGGAGTCCTGATGGAGTTCATATCATCACCTGTGGACCAGAAGGATCGGCAGAAGTTATCATTTGGAATGTCGAGGTTCGGTTGATGCAAAGTTTCTGGCATTTGTTTCAATGTTTATGAGTTTTCAGCTATTTATTTAAACCTTAGTACATCTACCGTAATTTTATTAGAACTAATGCAAGAGAGAGTGTAGATATAGATATATATATAGATAGTGTAGCTTACGTGCTTCAACCGCTGACTCGCCTCCACCTGAATTCACACGCACGGACTTCAAGTTTGGTGACTTTCGTCCCATCCTTGAGGCTGATCTTCGACGTGTTCTCAGCTCTTCAAATCAGAAATCTTGTGAACTGGACCCGCTTCCTCCGTTTATTCTTACTAATGTTTTGGATGATGTTGTCCCATTTTTGATATATTTGTTCAATAGGTCTCTAGCAGAGGGCCATCTCCCTCCATCTCAGAAGCAAGCTATTGTCTTCCCTACCCTCAAAAAACCTAATCTTGACTCACAAGTATGTTCTAACTATCGTCCTATTTCTAACCTTTCTTTTCTCTCTAAAACTCTTGAGAGACTTGTCTCGCTTCAACTTCTGCCCTATCTTGAACAGTCTGGACTCCTCCCTTCTAGTCAATCAGGGTTTAGAGGTCACCATTCTACGGAAACTGCCCTCCTGTCACTTCTCTCGGACATTTATACTGCCATTGACAGGTCTCATTTGACGCTTCTAGCACTCTTTGATGTTTCCTCGGCCTTCGACATGGTTGACCATGAAATCCTACTTCAACGTCTTGAACTATCTTGTGGTCTCAGTGGTCTCCCTCTTCTTTGGTTCAAATCTTACCTCTCTGACCGTACTCAGAGGATTGTCCTTGGTGACTCCAGAACTGCCTGGGTTAGAGTTGAGTATGGTGTCCCACAGGGTTCTGTCCTTGGCCCCATTTTGTACTTACTCTACACAGCTGACATTCCTTCTATATTTACTAAACACTTTACCTCTGGTCACCTTTATGCAGATGATGTTCAGATCTTTGTCCAAGGCCCATCCTCTCAGCAGATCTCCCTTGTTGGATCCATTGATTCCCTGTCACATGATCTCCACTCTTGGATGTCATCAAATCGACTTAACCTTAACTCTTCTAAGACCCAACTGATCTGGTTTGGCACTAAACAGCAACTTTCTAAACTTGATATCCCACTTCTGTCGTCAATATACCCTGCTTTTTCATTTTCATCCAGTGTTCGGGATTTGGGTGTCACCCTTGATAGTACCCTCTCGTTTTCTGAACACCTCTCCCATCTGACACGTTCCTGTTTCTATCATCTGAGGCGTTTGAGGGCTGTAAGAAGATCAGTTTCTCCTTCAGTGTTTACTACTATGGTCCATGCCTTCATTTGCTGCCGCATTGACTATTGCAATTCATTGTTTGCTGGGCTCCCTAAAGCGCGCCTTTCATCTCTGCAGTCTGTTCTGAATGCGGCTGCCAGGCTCATTGCCCGTTTTCCTCGCTTCTCTCACATAACTACCTTTATGACTGATGTACTTCACTGGCTTCCTGTTGCTTCCCGCATCCAATACAAGGTTCTTCTCCTGGTCTCTAGGACTCAACTGGGAAAAGCTCCTAAATACCTCTGTGACCTAATGCGCAAACCTCTATCTGCTCTGTCTTCCCGCCCTCTTCGGTCTGCTGACCGCCTTGATCTGCTTGTCCCTCGTGCAAGGACTTCGATGGCTCAGCATCGTGCGTTTGCCATCCTTGGCCCTTCCCTTTGGAATGACCTGCCCCCCCTCTCTCCGTAGCAAGATTTTGCTTGGGATCTCGCCTTCTTCTCTCCGCTGCTTAAAGACCTTTCTTTTCCCTCGAGGCTGACACGCTGGGAGCGCCTCTGAATAGTCTATGCTGTGAGAGGCGCTTTATAAATAATTATATAAGATAAGATAAGATAAGATATCGTAATCATAGTTGCAAATTTGTATGGTGCCACTTCAAGAGAAACATCAGAGATAATTTGGAATGTTGAGGTTTGGCTGATGCAAAGTTTCTGGCATTTGTTTAAACCTTTACGAGTTTTGTGCTGTTTATTTAAACCCTAGTACATGTACTGTCATTTTAATATAACTAACGCAAGGGAGAGGGTAGATATCGTCCAGACCTAACAAGATGCAACCATGCTTGAACAGCATGTTTTTCAAGCACTTGAGGAAAAATGGCAAAGAGAGGCTGAGGAGTTTATGTCGTAGGTTGACCGGCAACTTATCCTAGATGGATGAGTCGACCACAGCAAAACTTCTATGATAGTCTTTAAATGTTTGAGCTGGAGGGACAACCAACTTACCTTGTGCAGCAGAGCGAAGAATTATGTATTAATTATGCACCCCAGGTAACTTCCGGGTATTGTGCAGACGAAACAACTCTAGTTCTTTGAAATAAACTGCCTTGTGTCATGGTTGACTTGTCAAGATATGATGCCCTAGGCAGCAGACCTTGACACTGTTATACTAATGGACCAGCAGACTTCCAGTGAAGCTACCGTTAATACTAACTGTACAGTGTACATCTGCGGGCTGTTTCAGTTGATAGCTGTTACAAAATGTTAGCACACATTATTTATTATTAATGAGACAGTTATGTTGTACTAATTTTATGATTTCGCATCATAGACCCTGTGCTGATTGTATTGTTATTGCTGTCAGGAGATGTCAGCAGGAGCTTTGAACTTGATGAACTGTTGCTTTTTAATCTCAGACTGGTGAGCAGAAGAATAAAGTGTTGCAGGCTAATGATGACAGTCTGACGACTGCTGCCTGGCACGCTGATGGCGTGCGCTTTGTGACTGGTGGAGCCAAAGGACATTTCTATCAATGTGTAAGCCTGTCGTGCCAAGTCTTAGAATTTTTTTAGAGATTCTTGTAGGTCTGGTTTGATTCTGTATTAAAACTGTTCTGCCTGAAATTCTTTATAGTCTGTTAATTACTCTGATTTCACAGTTTATATAAATCTTTTTCTAAAATAAAATTTTTTACATAGTTTGTTTGTATTGAAGTAAAGTATTTCTGCTCGGCTGCTTAGCCAACTGAGCCTAGCTGAGCATAAATGTTTGTTGTGTGAGTTTCCTCAAGATTTATCATTCCTTGTATTAAGTTTTTAGCATTGTTCAACCTGCTTCTTGCATCATATTATTATGATGAATTTTAATTGACATGATTTCATGCAAATTGCAGTTTTTAATGAAGAATTGTATTTGACATGATTTCATGCAAGTTATGTGTGATTAGAGTACTCTAACCCTGGATACTGAAAATGTATATGGTAAGCTAAGAGGCTGCATTTTAGTTAACATACCAAATTTAAACAACGGTTTCACACCGTGCATCATCAGTTGATGCTTTTGCTCACACTGCAACCATGCAACAGCGCGCATTCTGTGTTGCCGGTCACACTATCTGTAACAGGTTTCCTCTGGAATTGTGGTCTCACCCTCGGGACTCGCCCACATCTTTCTTCTCTGCTCTTAAGGCTGTTCTCTTTCTGCGAGGCTGGGCTGGGAGCATCTCTGATTAGCTACCTTGAAGAGTGTGCTATATAAATGTCTAGTTGATTGATTGATTGGTCAATTAGATACCACCGTGCAGGCGTGCGAAGTTACTAATTGCTGGGTGCTTTCAATACAAATTTGCATATATATATTGACATATCTTAATCTGATTTTGACTCTGTTGAATGCAGAATGTTGAGGGCAATGTTCTGTCCACTTGGGAAGGTGTTCGTGTCCAGGGAGTCGTGTGCCTGTCAGACAATCGGACTGTTCTAGCAGCGGACTCACACTACCGTATTCGAACTTATAACTTGGATGATCACACAGGAGATACTGATATGTAAGTTGTACAATGATCGGTATTGCATTCAAACAATAGCAATCAATCAGTTCAATCGGTAATAATCATAATCAATTCAATAGGTAACAGTCAATCAGTTCAATACGTAACAGTCAATCAGTTCAATCATTAACAATCAATCAGTAATGATCAATCAATTCATTCTGTTACAATCAATCAGTAACAATCTGTAGCAATCAGTTCAGTTGGTAATGATCAATCAGTTCATATCAATCAATTCAGTCAGTAACAATGAATCAGTTCAATCAGTAACAATCAATAAGTTCAATCAGTAACAATCGATCATTTCAGTCAGTAACAGTGCCAGTAACAGTTCTTCATAAGGTCTTCTTTATTTGCCAGTACACTGAAGAAAAGAAATGATTATGGAGTTATGACCTTAAATGCACTTTTTTCAGTTAGAGTTCTACATACAGTGCTTTACGCAGATACCTCGAGCACACTACGCAAAGTGTCTTGTTATATGCATGCAAGGATGCATGAGGAGGTCTTCTGCCTATTTAACCTACTCTTCCAGTTATGTGACTCGACTGCTAGTCTCTTGTTAAATGAATGTGAACGGCCAATTGCTAGAATGATTTGGACTGGTCTGAGTTTGATCTTCTTGTTTTGTAGACTTCAGGAGCACCATCCCATCATGTCGTTCACAGTCAATGATTCAGAACAGCTAGCCTTACTAAACATCGCAACTCAGGTCAGCCATTTCAGTCTTGCCTTAATCCTTTAATGTTAAGGAGCCCTAAAAGCTACTGGGAAAACAATGCAGCTTATTGTTAAAGTGTATTGTTAAAGTGTTAAGTGTTATTATTATTATTATTCGTTTATTATCTCCACACGTTGTCACACCGCAACATGGTACAAAGCACAAGTTTAAATAATAGAATGAAGAGTTGCTAGATTGTAAATAAAATAGAGAAACAGTATTCTAAATTAGGACACCATAGAGAACTCTAGGAATAAAGTTATTATCGTCCTTAGGAGGCAGGGCAAAGTCATGTGGAACCGGACGGAGGCTATACTGTTGCACTTGAGGAAGCCAAGATGGGACGCTGGTCAGATTCCAAGAAAAATTCATTGTGCTTTTATGATTTCAGGTTTCAGAGCCTTATAGTTAACGGCCAATTCTGAGGTTGAGACAAGTAATGTTGTCTAGTAATTTATACTTTATTTACCTTTATGTACGTACTTGGTATTGTTAGAGCACAGCTGAGGATGTCTAAAGTCGTTGTGTTGTTGGTTTGCCTGGGTTTGTAGGGAGTACATTTGTGGGACTTGCCCAGCAAAAGTCTTGTCAGGAAGTTTATCGGAGTTACTCAGAGCTTCTACACAATTCATTCGTGCTTTGGTGGGCTCAATCAGAACTTTGTGGCAAGTGGAAGTGAAGGTACTTGTGCACAACACGCAATCAGACTTTTGACTAGACTGCCATTTTTTAGCTTTTAATTTTTTTCTGCTTTAGGACAAATCTTGCCATGTTTGGCAATGACAATAACAATAATAATATTTAGTAATACGAATAATTCATTATCATTCCTACTTTGGGTAAACACAAAAAGAGCAGTTCCTGCCCTTAGAGGCAGCCATAGGTATGAAGTGTTAGTGACTATTTTTCTTATATGAGAGTTGTGGCCAGACCTGTTTTTTTATGCCTAAACTTCCCACTGACAGTGTGACCAGTTCCCTCATTAGAGCTGAGTTGACTATAAGACATATATGGAGCTTAAATTTCTAAATAGATTTCTGGGATATGAACCCCCAACTTTCCAGCATTTTAAGCTTTACATTTATGTACCTTTTTCTTGGGTAAAAATCCACACAAAATATAATAATAATAATAATAATAATAATAATAATAATAATAATAATAATAATAAATAGTAACGTCTACACTCTACAATGCCAGTGTCTGCTAAATAAGGCATTGGAACGTTCTCTTGAGACATTGCTTAAATAAAAAAATCAAATCATTCAAAATCGTTTTATTGCAACCCAGAACAGAAAACATAAAAATGACATGATACATCAAGCGACATCGAAAGAATATAAACCTGAGCAGCAAAGGGAAAGCCAGAAAGGATGTAAATCCCGCTAGATTAGGCATCGCTGTTTTAGCATGCACGTCCAAGTCCGTCCACACATTCATAGCAATGTATTTTTGCAGATTTAAGGCAAATGTAATTCATTATTCATTTGGAGCATTCATTTAGTGTTTTTCATCTAAGGTAACTACTGAGAGGTGCACCCAGCCCAACTCCGATGGAACGAAGAGTTTTCAAGTGTTTGTATAAAGTGCCTGCAGAATCCCTAGCCAAGACAGTGGACAGATCCAAAGGAAGGGAATTGGACACGCTTTGCACGTCTTCTGGTCTTTGTGTTTTTCAGATAACCAGGTGTACATCTGGCACATAAAGAGAGAGCAGCCGATCGCGACACTTGAGGGACATGCTCGTACCGTTAACTGCGTCCACTGGAACCCCAGCGTGCCTGGCATGTTGGCTAGTGCTTCAGACGATGGAACCGTTAGGATCTGGACACCAGCCTCGGTGCTTTCAAACCACGGCTGTAAGAAATTTTGACATCTGTATGTAGTGTATGTGATTGTAATTAGTAACTTCTATTGCACTGGTGTCTAATGCACAAGGCATCAGCCGTTGGCACACCAAAACTGAGCCATAATCAGTTCAATATCCAGAAGATCAGTGCGTAAGACAGAGAGCGTGGATTCATTAACGCTAC
The DNA here is from genome assembly GCA_963556255.1 of Allolobophora icterica. NCBI lineage: Eukaryota > Metazoa > Annelida > Clitellata > Crassiclitellata > Lumbricidae > Allolobophora > Allolobophora icterica. Next base: position 37,376,040 of record OY744610.1, on the reverse strand, counting down.
GGCATGGGGGTCATGTCTTAATATACAGCGGGTTAACAAGCTTGGATTTAAAAAAGAGGTAATGCTGAAGAAGTCAGTATTTAGCACCATTGTGCAATTCTTGTATGGTGCATTCTTAATAGCGTCGGGAGTACAACATCACTTGATGTTAAGTGGAATAGTGTGTAAACTGGGAGTGCATAAATGAATCCATGCTGTGTATATTATTTTTGTACAGTTATGCTGGTTATGCTGCTTTGAAACTTATAGAACATTAATTTGTTCATTGTTTCTTCTGCTTGCACTTCAACAGTGCAACTTTGTACCTTTTCAGTGTTTGACCATTTATCTGGAATCACCTTCCTGTAGATCTGCTTCTTCTAGCCAGGGATGCCACATACACCTTTCACCAATATCTGTTCTGTTTTTGCCAGAGGTGGGCTGGGAGCGTCTATGTTTAGTGATTTTGTAGGGGCGTTAAATAAATGCTTTGAATAAATGAATGACTGAATGAATGGTATAGCTGGTGAATGAATGGTTTAGTTGGTAAATGCTTTGCTTCAGCATTCTGTGTTCAACTTCCAGTATGTGATATAGCTGTTTGACGGCTAATTGTTGAGACATGTTACAACATGCATAGGGAAACGTTAAGGCTGATTGATTGCTGGTGTCTTGATTGCGCTTTAGCCAAAAATATTGCAACCCTAGGACAAGCTTTGCCTGTGTGGAACCTACAGCCTGGAACAGTCTTCCCCAGTCCCTCCGCCAAGAGCTTCTTGCCCTCTCTCCTTTTCAGTTCCGTACACACTTGAAACCTTTCTTATTGCTGGTGCTGGCAGTGATGCGGGTCGAGAGCGCCGCTGATGTGAGTGGTGCTATAGAAATGTTCAATTTCAATTACATAAAGCTAATTTACACCTTTTTGCAGGCCACAATTGCAGAAAACAAAAAAGACACAACGAAGAAAGAAAACAGCACCACTGCTCATTGCTTAATAGTCCATAAAATTTGGATTGCTCTATGCAAGTCATTGATATCTCTATACAGTTGGCTGCTTTCCTCGTGTCTCACTACAAGTACCAATTTAACGCTTCACTATGGTGAACTGTTCAAAGGGAGATTACCTTACCTTGAGTTAGAGATTACTGCCCTTTTCGTACTTTATCTTACCCATTATGGAGTGAGGAGATGGTTGAGTGGTAACATGCTGGCATAAAGAAAGATCAGAAGCACGCAGGTTTGATACCCACTAGCCCACAAGGTAGACTGCCCCCCATTCCCTTCCGTTACCATCTGGCTATGGTAAATTGAGCAGTAGGACAGATGGGCGCCTTGCAGGCTGCCTTACGTTAAATTCGACTTCTGTTAAACTTGTTATCGTGTGTTACTACTATATCATGTAACCTTACTGCGTACTTGTCAGTTTGAATCAATAAACGAATATTATTATTACTATTGCTATTATTATACCTTACCGGGTGTTTGTTGTTTTTTCATGCAGTGGATGACTCGCAGCAATCAGAGGATCAGACTCAGCTATAGCATTGTCTCCAGAAAAGCGATCGATGCGTTGTAGGAAATGACTGTAAAGATAGCTGGAGACGAACTTAATGGACGCTGTTTTTAGACCATCTGGAACAAACTGACAGAGAATTATTTGCGGAGAAAAGTTTAATTCGCCAGGTCCAAGAGAAACGGTTGACTCCTTTGATCCAATCTTAATCCATGATCAGAATAATTCGTGATCTCATCTGCGAGGCTAGCTGACCGCCTCGCCGCTCCTGTGCCAGGCGTCCGCCACAGGCTGGTTGTAATTCTCTTCCGACTAGAATTCTTCTTGCTTTAGGTTTTTGTCTTACACTTGGGAAGTTTGGATCAGAGATGAAATGCACTGTCTTCAGCTAGTTTTAACCCTATCAGTCGCTTGGATAGGGTAGACTTTCGGATTGAAGGGTTGAAGTCACGGCTGTACTTCTGGTCCGAAGCATAATTTCTGGACAGCATTTCGGTTCTTTGTTTTGAAGAATCTGGAGCACTCTATGATATTTGCGCTTTTGTTTTCTACTGGCCCGTTATTTTTGATTATCAGTGTACAGTGCCTTAATGCACTGTTAGCAGAGCTCGCAAGAAACGCCCCACTCCTTAGGTTCTGTGCAACTGCCGGATGGAAAGTTTCGGTTAAGGAGAAGCCAGAGCAGTACTGATGTTATAATATCTTCTTTGAATTGTCTGAAATGCACTGCACATTCTTTGTTTTGTGCTGAACTTCTCACATCAGCTTCCGTGGACATACATTTGGTTTCGTTGCCATAAAGAAGCTGATTTGATCTCAGGGAAACGGCAGATAAAGAGCTGTTCGTGCGTTTTAAATAAGGAACATGCAGTGTATTTGGTCCACCTCATTCTCGCTCTCCATTTCTTGCAGATCGGTGTAGAACACGTGCTTATCATCCTGGACCCTCTTTTCGAACTGGAAGCACCCTAAATAGATTTTCTTTGCTAACTCAGTGTCAACTTTTGTGGTACCTTGCTTTCAAGGGTTCACTGGGTAAAATAAGTGACTGTTGAAATGGAATTTCTAGTTCTGTGTGTGCTCACTGTTTCTTTGCAACACTTGAAGTTTGAAATGCCTAGCCATATCGAGGTGTGCAAACAAGATACTTATTTTGTTTCAAAGCAGAAAAAAATTGATATGTTTTACAGAGTGCCGTTGTAAGTGTTGCATCACCATTTTGGTTCTTGTTCAACTTGGTTCCAAAATCATGGCACTTCAGAAGCGTCACATAACTCTTGTTTACAGTTGAAAGTCTGTCTGATAGTCAACTTATTAAACATTTTTACATATGATGACAGTTATTATTTTCACAGCTTCTTTTACTATTGCTATCACATTAATTTACGGTTGCTACATACAGACTTGGGAGTACATGATATATCGGTTGCATCGAATAGCTACATTTAGGTGTTGTGAATGCATCTGTAGTAGAAAATGATGTGACTGGGCATGGATATGCGCTCGCGGCTTCAACTTTTGTTATGCTGTATATCAGGATAGTGTAGTGGTTCGCATGCTGATCTGTCAGTCAGAAGGCTTGGGGTCAAATCCCACCAGGGCAGAAATTTGTTTTGAGGGCTAGGTTCCACTTGCATCCCAACGAACTCTGCTATAATTTGTTCACTCTCTGCACTGTAAGTTGGAAGATCAGACGGCAAGGGAGAGGACATGCCATCCGCCCTTCTTTACTGAGGCTAAGAAGAATGAAGTCATTGACACTTCATACCCATGGCTGCTTCTGAGACTAGCTAAGGGGCTGCTCTTCTATGTATATATATATATGCATATATATAAAATATGTCACATATATATATATAATAATTATATGCCTTCTTCTGTGTACCCAGTATATATATATGTGTGTGTATTTGTATATATATAGATATACACACCTTAACAAATTGACTTTGGTCAAAGGTGCTGTTCGATGTTCACATCTTGTTTGTTTTGTTGAGCAATAGGCAGTAAAATTGTTTAGTTAATTTGATTCTTTTCACACTGGATTAAAAACTCTTCGGGCAAGCAAGGCTTACACTCATAACTTGACTCCGCTAAGTTGGAAACGAACCTGTTTTATGTTAAATCGTCAGTGGACTATGTGACTGCATAGACCTCTATGCAAAAACCACGACTCAGTGACATGATTTTAAAATGGTTTTGTCGATATTCGCTGTGCCTGGTTCTCGAAGAAACTGTTGACTGTCACAAAAAAAGAACATTTCGTCTGTTTTACTGATTATTTTTGCACTTAATAATTTTAGTCAGTAATGGTAACATTTTGGTGCAGGTTAAATTGCACGCTGGTTTCAGATTTGAGAGACAAGTTTTCTGTCAGAAGTATCCCTGCAGCATGCCCACAAGGGTCTGGAAAACATAGCATTGTAATTGTAATCGATCATTTATAAAAGCGCTACTCGGCGATTCAGAGGCACTCCCGACCCAAGTTGGTGCTATCACTAACAAATAAAATGGTCTTCAGGCGTTTCCGGAATAGAGGAAGAGAAAGGCTTAGGAGCTGAAGCCACAATTTCTGAGGAAGATGGTTCCAACATGGAGTAGCCAACATAAGCATGAAGTAAGACCGGTTTTAAATGGTTCAGAAGACTTTTTATCTGTGTTTGAACTGCTGCCAGTTACTGGAAGGCTCAATGGCTAATCCTACCTAGGTTCCTCTAAGGAATGAGGCATGTTTTCATACGGAGTTCTTCAAGGCCCCTGTGGGTTGCATAAACTGTGGGCATGCTGCAAGGGTTACAGTTTGGTGTATATTAACTTGCATTGTGCAGGATGTTATAAGTCTAGTTGTATCAGCTGTGTTTTGTATTCAACTGCTACGCCGTCATAAGTTATTGCCTCTCATTTCAGTTTGGATTGTGCGTGGGCGTTCTCTTAAATTTGACATTGTATTAATAACACTGTTCAGCTCAGCCCGATTTGTTTTGGTCTTTGAAATCTGTGGTGGTATGTTGTTACTGGTGTAAGTTTATTCTGTTGCAATTGTTTGTATTATTTAGACTTGATATGAATAAAATGTGCGACTGACTTGTGGGTAGAGTTTACAGTTGCAACTGTTGTTAATAATTAAACATTAAATTTCACAACTTTATAAACTGCTCATGTATGTTTGTCATTATTTAAATGGATCCTTTTTATTATTGTGTCTGTACAGTGAAACTGGTAGTGTTATTTCAGTAAGAATAATAATTTTAATAAATTAGTCAATATGTATGTGTAGTCATTTGTTATAATCAAATCTGGATGACACACCACACCCAGCGAATTCAATAATAATAATAAATATACATTTAGTAATAATTAAGATTGAAAAAATTGGTGTAAACACTGACCATGCTGAAAAGCAGGTGACATAAATATGACATAATTATAAATACTACCCATTTAAATAATGACAAGAACCACATTAATTGCTCACAGACTTTAATGTCTTGATGGTAGAAAATTATTAGTTAATAATAATAATAATAATAATAATAGTAATAATGCAAATTTGGATAATAGTGATGTTTAATACTGCATTAATGTACTGCAAGAGAACTTGAAAATATAATATCATTTAAAATATTATCAGTTTCTGCTCTGTGATTCAGGATTGCACTGCGACTGTTGTGAAGGATACTGGTTGGGTTGTCCGAGATGACAGCTGGTCCTCTGTTCTGTGGCACGAATAGGTTCATGTATTGCGCATGTGTGTTTCACTTGTCAGTGCCTGTGTGTTTCACATGTGGCACTAACCTGTGGCACTGACATGTGACATGAGGCACCTACTTGTTTGATGAATTTTAAAAGTTTCCATTGCAACTGTTTTGTTTGAGGTCACTTGCTTTTTGAGGCTGGCTGTAAATTGTGGAATATAAATGTTCATTATAATAAAAATTATTTTCTTGCATAACATGCTCATAAATTCCAATGTTTGATTTTGCTTTATAGGGGTTCGTTTTACCTTGTAAAAAACAACAATGAAGTTTGAGTAATAATCTGGTAAAGAATGAGAGTGTTATTGTTGTTCTTATATTCATTGTAGTTTGCAATGAGCGCTGATGTATGTGATAGTACAAGAGAAGCTCTCTTGAAGCATAATAATTCTGTGTAGCCAAATGAATGAGAGGACACTGTGGGAGATGTTTTCGCCATTTATAAATATCCAGTTCCATTTTGGTTCACTACAAACGACAATACTGATCAAGAGCTGGATTTTCTGTTTTCAAAATACTTCGGCATAAACCACTATTTGAAATAAGTAATGAAGCTTAGGTGTGAGGGTGTGGGGCACGGTAGCCAAATGGGTGGAAGTATCAGGACACTGGGCTTAGCACATTTTAGGTACCTCGCAAATGCACTATCTAAGATGATTATAAGTCGTACGAAATAGTCACGGTCAGTGTTAACGCGCCACTTGGTGCCACCTATCAACCCTATCGAGTCATGTAACCCTTAATGCAAAGGTTGCCCAATTGTTGGAGCCATGTAACCCTTAATGTAAAGGTTGCCCAATTGTTTGAGCCATGTAACCCTTAATGCAAAGGTTGCCCAATTGTTGGAGCCATGTAACCCTTAATGCAAAAGTTGCCCAATTGTTGCAGCCATGTAACCCTTAATGCAAAAGTTGCCCAATTGTTGGAGCCATGTAACCCTTAATGCAAAAGTTGCCCAATTGTTGCAGCCATGTAACCCTTAATGCAAAAGTTGCCCAATTGTTGGAGCCATGTAACCCTTAATGCAAAAGTTGCCCAATTGTTGCAGCCATGTAACCCTTAATGCAAAAGTTGCCCAATTGTTGGAGCCATGTAACCCTTAATGCAAAAGTTATCTAGTTGTTGGAGCGATATAAAAAAAAATGGAAAAGTTACCCAGTTGTTGGATTGTTACTTTTGTGTTGTGCTTGAGTCGTAGGATTCTTAAAGACTCGGGACCATCTCTGTCTGTCTGAGGACTAGCATTGATAAAGCCATGTAATACTTGAGCACAATTTCACTTGAAGTTACCATCGATTCATACTTTATGATAACAGCGCAATAAAAGTCGTTAGATTAGATAATAATAAGATTAAATAGATTTAAAGATTAAATAATAAATGAGTGTTTTACCTTGTTTAACATCCGGTAGACTTTTGTCATATTGTGTGCCTTGTTTTTGCACGCACACAGGCACTATCAACATTGTCCGCTTTCCAGCCATTTCCAGCTGAAGCAGGGGCGTAGCCAGACTTCAATTCAAGAGGAGGCAACTACTGCTTGTCTAAACTTTTATGCAGTGGCGGCGATTTTTTTCAGAGGTCAGAGGGAAATTTTTCAGCGTCCGAAAAAAACTTCTGAGAATTTAAGAATTTTGCTCTCAAAATTTCTCAAATTTCGTCACGAAAAAAGTAAATTTCGTCACGAAAAAAGTTGATGACCTTTTTTTTTAGTCATTAACACATTCGAGGACTTTCTTCGACACAAATCAAGAGGAGGCAAAATCCACCTCTCCTGGGGTCTACTTCCTGGGGTCTACTTCAGAAAATACATGGAGAATTTTTAAATTCGCAAAACCAAGAGGAGGCAATTGCCTCCTCTTGCCTCCATGTAGCTACGCCTGTGAGCTGAAGCCACAGGTACCCAAGGGCTGGAGCTGCCTTGAAACATTATTTGGTGCATAGGTTAGGCTAATGGGTCAAAATCTAATTCTTCTGTCTTTTAGAGCCAGATGAAATGGATGTGATCCTCCACCAAGTCACTGGCAAATTCTCTAATTTAGTGACCGACCCGATTCCGCCCAACTGGAGACCTGTCTTATGCACTCTGCTTTGCTGGCAAATGTTACTTAACACTAAAGGTTATTGACCTGTTCCAGTATGAGTCCGGCTGACCTTAACGGAACAATTTGCAGGCCTGTTTTCCTTGTAGGAAATTCATGATCAGGTCAGGATATAGTTGTGTGCTAAGATGCATGTAGGTATCTGGACGCCTTTAATAGCTGACAAAAGCGCTGCCTACATAAGTAGATGAGGCGACTGGTGTTTCGTGTGTTAAATATTTTCTGTCTTTAAATCTTAGTCCTTTTAGTGTTACTCCTGCACATTGTAATTGGTTAATGACTAAAATGCCTCAACAAATAAAATTGGCCAAGTATGTATACATGTACATGTATATACTAGTATGTATGTATGTATTTGATACTAAGGTCTGCCGGTTGAATATATATTATTGTACAGCAGAACCTCGTAACAGTGCTTGCTGTCTTCAGAGGCCATATCGAGTATCATCTTAATGCAAGGTTATATTATTATGAGGTCGCTTTTTAATATCAACTAAATTTGGGTTCAGTGTAACCAATTTGTTATATCAGTATCCAAGTTAGTGAAGCATGTTTTAAGAAGAGCCTGGTGTACTGTTAATTTTGGCATACTTATGAATTTCATAACCTAAGCCTTAAAACTAACATTGTGGGTGAGATAATACTGTAAAATCACTGCCAAACCAGATTAAAGCTCAATCAATCGAAGTCTGATTTAAACATATGTACCGGTATGTTAGTGTCCTTGCAAGATAACTGCAACTTGTTGCTTGCCAAAATTATTGTACTCAGATTTTATGCAAGTGCAAACCTTAGCTTAAACTGTGTAGTTTTTGCAAGCACAAGATGAAATTGTGCACTCACGACTCGTGAGATTAAGATTTTTTTGCATTAAGTTGAGAGAGTCATCATATGTTGTGCTGTTACAACTATTGACATAATCAGCTTATTACAGTGGCGGCAGCCCGATTTGAAAAGTAGTACGGCAAATTAGAGGGTCTGGGTAAAAGTGTACGGCAAAATTATGTTTTTGCCGTAAAACCTTAAAAAGTGGTACGGCAAAAGCCGTACAACAAACATAGGCGGCGCCGCCACTGGCTTATTACCATATGTTGGACTTCTGTATCCAAGATTTTCTTGCGGTTCTGTTAACAACTGTGTTGCATTGATGTGTGTAGTTCATCCAAGGTTAAAATTAAAAGATCTAATTTTTATATTGTGAGGAGCAGGCAGTTCATATTTTTAGCTTTTTGGTCTAAATCTTATGAATTCATCATGAAAAAATGGACATGTACCTCTGCTTATGGTCGAACACAGTAGCTGACTGGTTAGATTGCTCGCCTTGTAACTTGAGCACGGGTTCGAACCAACCCTGAGATGGTTACTATTTAGGGACCTTGAGGAAGTCCTTCACTGACAACTGCTCAGTGCCACTGTTTGATGCTTGGGTCACTAGTGGTGCTTAATAAATCCATAATAATATAACTGGTCTCAAAACACCAGTAACTGTTGCTTAATCTTTACGGTACCTTGTTCTATTCATACCTTCTGGATTGTGTCAGTCAGTTCGAAAAAACTTGACTTGCTTCTGAATTACGCTAGTAAATAAATTTAATTAAATATCTTTTTAAGATTGGCGTTGTAAATAAATGTGTTGCTCCTGGGGTAAATTAAAATAATTACAGAATGTTGTCAGTCTCAATTTTACAAATACTGTACCTATAAAGTATTCATAATTTTCTTTCTTTAGCCACGTCATGGCTGATATTTGCCAGTTTGTTTCTTGCTATATTTGGTTAACACTTTAACGACGAGCTTGGACTAAAATGTCAGGGAAAATAATCCCTCTCATCGTTAAAAAGTTACCGGTAAGTTAAAGCAAAGCAACATTTTGCTTTCGATTTTCAACTTTGAACCATCCCTTCTGTAATTCCTTGAAGAGTTAAATCTATTTTGTTGTGCTTTACTGAAAGACCAGAAAAAAGCACTTTATAAGCATTTATATATTTGTTTATATTAAACAAGATTTAGATCTCTTTCAACCATTATACCAGTCTTCTGCACCGGTTTGGCACTGTTGATATGAATGTGGTAGGTACAGCGAGTTAAGCAATGCCAACCCTGGTTGGCATTTAGATGGGTGACCAACCATGTCATATTAAATCACCTGGTGCCAACTCAGCCTTCCATATACCAGCACAGAGTTTGAGGTTAAATGGGTGTCCTGTTTGAATTGCTTTGCTCATGTTGGCATGTCTGCCAAAAGATCCTTAAACTACAGGACCTTGTTTCCAGGGAGTTTTCATAAACATGTGCAAGTGAACGTGTTATGGTTTCGTTTTTGCACACAACTGGTTGATGCCACTTGCATTTAGACACCGGTGCTACAGAAGTTTCTAATATTATTGTAGAGGTTAAGGTTAATTGGTACCTTCCTTTACTTTATTCCTGAGTATGGGTTAATGGGTTCCTTTTTAAAACCTTGTTCCTGTCTAGAAGTTAATGGAACTGGGGCTGTACATATGAAAGCGTCATTGCACAATAAATGATTGCATGAAAGTTAAGCTGGTGGTAATCTATCAAGGCTTTGTTTGGGTCCAGGTTTTGCAGAAGCATAACTTTCAGATATCATGACCCAGCAGGATTACTCAAATGGGCTGATCAACATCAATGGGCACTCGTCTGTATGGCTTTGGCTAGCTTACACAACTTTTGTGGTTTAAGCTCAACATATTGCACCTTAAATCATGTCTAGGAAATTCAGTCTGATACCTTTTCATGGTCTGTTTCAACAGAAAATAAATCAAAACGTTACTGAAATCATGCCACAGTATAATCTTTTGATGAACAGCTCATATAATGTTACAATTCATAAAATATTTAAATTTACATTTCACCGAGTCTTACTACTGCTCTCCTAACAAGCAATCCTCGAGCGTCATGCAAGTTTGAATTTGAAATTATTGATACGACTATCATTATTATGAAACTTGCAGTCACACCAATTCAGGTCCTGAATGTGCCAATGGTAAGCAATATAACTTAAAAAATGCTTACAAAACCATAACATTCTTAATGTCTCCTCTCACAGGTCGGTTTCAACAGAAAATAAATCAAAACGTTACTGAAATCATGCTACAGTATAATCTTTTGATGAACAGCTCATATAATGTTACAATTCATAAAATATTTAAATTTACATTTCACCGAGTCTTGCTACTGCTCTCCTCACAAGCAATCCTCGAGCGTCATGCAAGTTTGAAATTTAAATTATTGATATGACCATTATTATCAAACTTGCAGTCACACCAATTCAGGTCCTGAATGTGCCAATGGTAAGCAATATAACTTAAAAAATGCTTACAAAACCATAACATTCTTAATGTCTCCTCTCACAGGACATTAGGTGTTCAATAAATGTCCAGATAAATACATACACTGATACAAGATATGGAAACAAAACCTCAATATCCTAACGTTAATCTGTCGTAACAAACTATTTTCTAGTGTCACGACTACTGAGAACTACGAGTCCTCCTGACCAAGCCGAATATCTATGGGTAGAGTCTTTCATAAACCCATCCATCTGTTCCCTTCTTTGTAGCGGCTGGGTTGATCACCTCCCCTGACTGCAGATGTCTAAAGACAATGCGATCGTGCAGCCGGTCTGTCTGACCTTGCCAAAACTCCATCAAATGTGGTGTCAGCAAGTATCCACCCCTGACAAAACAGAATCACAACTTCGAATGGAGAATTGGTTGACATACAGCAAGTAAAGTCTATGATGTCTCTAATGCATCATCCTAAGGTAACACAACATCACCGGCCCTGGTAGCCACAAGATGTTAACGACTGCAAACGACAACTATAAACTGTCCCACTGTAATTTAGAGGCACTTTCATTCTAAATACATTTACTTAGCTCTATCAGCCAGCAGAGTAGCACGACAGTCTATTTTGGTTAGCATGCTGGACTACAAGCCCATAGGTCAGAGGTTCAAACCCATTCAAGGACACAACTTCGTAATTTATCATTTACTTAAGGGGGTCCGTAGAGTAATGGACAACACACTGGCGTGAAGAGCTGAAGGTACCAAGATCGAACCCCATAGACCCCGTAAGGTTTTCCAGCGCTAGGTGGTGGTGGTTAAATGAATAGTAGGCCATGTTGGCGCCGTGTGGCTGCCACTTAAATACAGTTATATTCGACTCCTGTAAAACTGTTACAATGTGCTTCTACTGTAAACATGTATGTAAGGCGCCCTGCGTTGCTGCCGTTTCTACTATATATATATGTTCACTGTACAGCACAGTGCGTTTGCAGGCACTTAATTAAAGCACAGATTATTATTATTATTATTATTATTATTATTATTATTATAGTCCACTCTACCAAATTCGGTTACAAATGGGGTTCATCAACTGTACACTCATTAGAAAGTAAGGGAGAAACTCGTCACCCACCGCAGCTAAAAAATTACGAAGCCAACACTTTAAAACATGGCTACCTTTCAGGGACTGGTCATCTGGACATGACATGATTACAGCTTGTCTTTGGAGCTTCATCAGTCGATGCCTTGTGCACTAGACACTGGCGCAACAAAAGTTAAAAATTACAATTGCATAAAAATACTCTTCTTGGTCAGCAATACCTAAAGCTTCCGTACACCTCCATGTTCAAGTTGTAAGCATTAATGGTTGTAATTTTAAACTACAGCCAGGGCCACATTAAGGCTATTGCGGGCCCAGGTGCTGTGATTACCTATATAGCCATAAGCGCGGGGCCCAATTGCAAGTACAATTAAATTTTTTAATGTACTTCCGACAATGCGGCCCTTCAAACTGCGGGCCCGGGTGCTGCAGCACCCTTAGCACCACCCTTAATGCGGGCCTGACTACAGCCTGCTATCTGTTTTTCTACTCGCCAGTTTAAAAAGTCTTTCTGGTTGAAAGACAGCGTGAATATGCAATTGGTGAATCCTTTCTCTACTGACCAGCATGAAGGCTTTGGAATAAGTTTGTCTTCTTTGTATTCTTCCTCCATCGCAAGACGCTTCGTCTCCAGTGCCTGAAATCGAACATTACCCACCTCTGGATCAATGACAGGCCACTCATCAGACAGATCATTTTAGAGGACAATTTGTTTCAAACTCTTTGCTAATTGAATTGTTGTTTATTGCACAAAAGTATTACAGTTACAGTCATGTATTAGCAAGTACTGAGCAACAGGAGCCTAGAAAAGCTAATAGCTTATACTAACCTTGGCCCCTCTTTCTTGATTATTACTCATACATGCATTTGTTACTTAATTAGTAATTAAATTATAGTAATAATAAAATACTACTATTAATAATAATAACAGCTACAACAGCAAGAATATCAATACTAATAATAACAAAAAATAATAGCAAAAACAATAATCTATACATATAATATCCATATAGTGTCCGTCTGTCGAGGGACGCTACGTCACAAACGGGTTCTGTTCTATTGTGAAACATAAACCGTTGTCTTGACGACGGCGGTCTTGACGACGGCGATAACCAACGATACATATAGGCCTATAATATGACGTCATAATATGACGGGCAAATACACTAGTAATAATAATAATGATAATCAGGTAAATATTGCTCACATACTAAATGCAGAGTGTGAAGTAGTTACAACAGTTGTAACAATAGTAATCAGCAGTATGGCAGTTAGGAGAGTGAATCGAAAAATAAAGACTTGTCACTGCCAAAAAAATTACATGTGATTACTCATTGCTCAACACATCATATCCATGGAATTAATATTATTATTATTCTTATTACTATGCAATAATTAAGTGCCACTATCTACTGACCAAGCATCAATCGATGGTGCTGAGCAATTGCTAATGAAGGACTTGCTCAAGGTCCCTACACAGCAGCCGTCTCTCAGGTGAGGCTTGAACTCGTACTCTCCTAGTTACAAGGCAAGCACTCTAACCAATCGGCTTCCTCACCCTACAAGCCCAACTTGTGTAAAGCAGGAATTTTAGCAGTGCTAAGGCACAACAGTCGAGAGTCAGGTCAAAATTAAAATAGAATTCCATAAGCATAAACTGCTGGCCTAAATCAGAGGAATAAAGACGCTAATTTAAACAAAAGTTCAGTGTAAGATGTTCAGTATACAATAAAGTGAATCGAGTGAATAAGACACTTACTTTTCGATCTTCAATAACCTGACTTTGCTTGCTCACACAAGCTGCAACCTGGCTCTTTAGAGGTCGCGAGTGGAAATAAGTTGACGCTTCCTCGTCTGGCAACTGAGTCACCTTCCCTTCGATACGAATCTATGACAATATCACACACAGATCAATAAAACGAATAATAATAGGTCAACTTACATTCGTGTCTTCCCAATCCACTGTTTGAACTATTCTCCAGTAATTACTGATAGGCTAACTTACCACTGACTCTTACTACAGGAAAGGCTTCAAATGGTCAAAGCAGGAACATTAGTATTTAATAAACAAACTCATTAGGTACATATATTTATCAGCTCGTCTCTGTCCATGGTCTGAAAGTACAGGTGTTTGCCACATATTCAACTGTCTCTCTTCACACTTTCATGCCAACAGTCATGTTGTCGACGTAGTTTAACACTATCTTTAATGTTGTCATTTCTCTACAAGTGCTTCTTGCTGTAAAGTGATGCTCCCATATCCCAAGTGGAGAAGCTCAATTCTTTCACTCGGCTCTTGAGCCAGCAATGGACGAAACCCCAAGGCCCTGGACACGGGGTCAGAGTATTGCACAACCTGCTGTTTAGTTCCGAGCTTATGCTGGTGATAGAGGCATGTGCGAGCAAACAACTTGCCTAGGGTTGCTAAATGGAGCCAAATCCGCAACTGCAAGATCAGTGACCAAGTGAGTTTCCTATAGACCACCCTGTTGCACTCCTCTTGCTGAGCCTTCCATAAATTCCTATTCTCTTGTTCCTCATTGCAGTGTGCCAACCAGTTTTGCCTAATAAACGAATATACACAAACACAGAAATCCCCACATCATCTTTGGCTCTTCCTTTCAAACAACCTCATCAGCACAGAGGTGTTCGAGCTGTACTCGAACACCTCACACAGTTGCATCTTTAAAATCAAAGCAATCGCTGTACAAATACGCTTTTAGCAATAAACAATCATAGACGGAATTGTATTGATTAGATCTGCCTTTTAGTTAGTTGATTAAGAGAACTGAGACAAACAAGTACAGGACAGAGACCGAGTAGAAGTGGAAGAGAAGTAATACCTGTCTTTTGAATGGCTCCCAATAAAACAGCAGAGAAGCCTGAGGATTCTCTGTCTAAAAAAAAACAGAAACAAAAGCCAAAACATTAAACAGCTCTGTTAGACGTGGGATAATAAGCATAATAATAAGATCAAACAAACCCATTAATTAGTAGGAGCTCTTGGTATCATAATTTCATTTTCCAGGATGTCAAAACGAAGACAGAATTTGTTTACGAGTTTACGACTTCCTCATGATGTACAATTGTACATGTATACAAATTTTCATACATACAATACATACAGGCACATGCATGTATGCACATAGTGTAGTGAGCACCTCCAAGTAGTATTTCTTGAAATGGTGCTATGTAAATTTCAAATTACAGTCAAAATAACAATTACTACATGCTATTCAATAAACAAATTTCAGAGTCCCACTTTGTACACATTTTTACTTGATCTTAAATAGTCCAGAGTTCACATAACAGTTTATAGCTTGTTTGATACAAACCAGTTCTTTTCCTTTGCGACTGTCGAAGTTAGTGAAAAATTTGAATCCGTTTTCACTGAATCCCTTGAGCAGAACCATCCGGACAGAAGGACATCCATCCCTAAGTCATTAAAAACCCATTCACCTTACAGAACCAGGGTGTGAATTGTCAGAGGATTGGGGTGCAACCCCCTAGTTTTTCTAAGGAACCCCACAGTTAAGTCTTCATTGCACACCCCAGGGGGTCGTTTCCAACCCCTTAGTTGTGCTAGTGTCATTTAGCATTATTTGACTCAGAGTCTCTGACAAAGAGAAGAAATTTCCATGGTGTATCATGTATGCAAATGTTTTTTAATTTTCTCAACAAAGAAATTGATTTTGCAAAACTGCAAGGGTTGAAATCAGCTGCTTTCAAATATCGTTGACATCAATTTGCAAAATATGGATAAAATGTTCAACCCCCCCCCACAGTCTTTTTTCTTCAATTCCCACACTGTGCAGAACTGAAGGACATCAATCTCTAAATTATTAAAACCCATTAATCCAGCAATGAATTACAAGAATATTGATCAGAATGGCAATTCAATTTTACAACCCATGATAAAAGCACAAGAATATTGAACAGTAATGACAGGTGATACTAAAATAGACAGAAATAACATATAACATAATTTAATCTTCTGTGGTAGTACTGTCATCGTAAAGAGAAAATACACCAGTCTGTGGTCTCATCAGGCACAACCACAGTCAGAAATTGCAACCTGATGAAGAAGCTCAAGTGAAATCCAAAAGTTGAAAGTTTAGCAATTTAATTATATATACATAGTCTAAGAAGTTACAAACTTTGTCTGGTGATACTAACAGCAGATGAATATTTAAATGAAAAGAATGTCTCGATTCCTATGCATTTTATTCTATTCTAGGGCTTCAGAGAAAGAAGAGTGCAACACTAGTGACATAATTTTTTAAATAAATGGTTAAGAGACTGACTTTGTAGCTGTGGCCAAAGCCATGGCATTCGGTTCCAAGATGCGAGGTTCCTTGCAAGCTGCTTCGAACCAGTGTCGGAAGTTGCCAAAAGGCTCCTTTGAAACCAAATCGCATTCATCAAAACCATTGCCAGTGGTATGATAAGGCTGCCTCATAGCTTCAAACAATTTCACAGAAAAATATCTCAAAGTAAATCATTTAAAGTGCCAATCCCATAAATTCACAGATAATTAATAACACATAAATAATACTGTATGCATTACCTATGCAAGTAGACACTGTTTAAGATTGTAATGCAATTAGTGAATAATTATCTTGCAGGCTGTGTTACATCTTATCTTAGAAAGCTATGCATCTCTGTTTTATTACTGGCCACAGATTTCTTTGCTCTGCAATGCAAGAACAAAGAAATCTGAGGCTAACCGTGTTTAGTGGACAAGCTCCTTTGGTTGCTGGACCTAAATTTTTGGAACTCTCTGTATCTGCGCATTCTGCCGTCGTTGTATCGTTTCGTTCTCAACTTAAAACTTGCATATATGGTGTTATACGCTGTCGTCATTCTCAACTTAAAAACGTATGTTTCAAATAGCTTTTCCACCACAGGCTGTCACTCTGTCTTGGCGGACTGAAGTGGGTGTGGATCAGTTTTGTTTTCATGGGCCATCTGTTGATAGCTTGTACATTAGATGCTGGCACTATACTTAATGAAAGTGAGCTTGGTTGTCAAGCAGACTGTGTTCCATCTATCCATAGGGAGCCTTGTGTCTCTGGTCTCATCCATCCATGGTCGCAGATTTCTTCACCCTGCTGTGCAAGGTCACCAGCATGTCATGCTGACCCAAACTTCCGTAGAAATTTTGCTGTTCGGCCCTTTTTTTGGAATAAGCTGCCTCGCATCTTGCAGTCTGAGCTTTTGGCCTTTCTTTCTGATCCTCCAGTTACAGGGCACCAACCATACCACTACACCACTGTGTCCCACTACCAAGTACAAAACTGTAACTGCTAGTGAAAACTTAATCATGATATTTGTAACGAAAGTGCATTTCACAAAATGCACACATGTTGAATCTCAGACACCGAGTTAATGTAGAGCTGGTATAATAACTATTTCCAGAAAATCTTAAATATATTTTTGGCCGCTTTTGTAGTCACTGGACTTTGGACTACATGTTGTAGTTTGGAAGACGCACATCGTCATTACTTTTAACATACGTCGCCGATGTTAAAAATGGAATCACATCTGTTAAGCATTCTAAGTAAAATTGTGATTTTGCGAAAGATACAGGTTTCTAGTTAGAGAAATGGAAAATTCCTGAAGGCCTCCTGTCTTTACCTGCCAAGGATGGCATTCCGTTGGTCATCATCAGCGTTTGATTTAAACGTCTCCCGATTGGAAAACAGTTGACGAACTTCGCTGTTTGAACACCTGTCACGTATTTAAAACTAGTTAACCTATAAATAACCATCACATGCTCGCTGAAATCTCTATTTCTTGCGCTGGCAAACGTCAAGTCCAACAAACGCCGGCTTCTACCGGCAAAACAGAATCTTAAACTCTGTTAATGTCCTCAGCCTAACCTTGACAAAACAGCTGTTTTAGTATCTCAAACCCTCCACAACTTAAAAAACTTCTATCAGTAATTGAATACCGGCAAACTTCGCTCAGCTACTCGATTTTCCCCTCCTCATACTCCTCCCTTTCTCTCCTCCGCAGTACTTATACGATTAGCCTGAATTTTTCTAGACCGTTAAAACTAGGTCACGAGATTTTTCGAGATCAGTATAAATAAATAGTAGGTCGTGGAGCGTTTCGGGCCTGTTAGGGGTCATTCATAAAGGACGTCCGCAATGAGGGGTGGGAGAGGTCATCGAAATGCGGACAAGGGGAGGGGGTCATGACCAGTGCGGACGTCCGCATCTAAACTTTTAAATTTGATAGTTTTTTAAACACCACGTTGTTTCAATCTTCCTGAAAGACAAAAAGTCAGTGAATTAAGTGATTGCCTAGAACTTCATGCATGGTGTAGGGGCTAACCTTTACTGCGACTTTAGAGGCTTTTATTACTGCATATGTTGCGATACGAAATCCCAACTGTCACTTAAACATGCACAGGAACTGTGGGGAATAATTGTAAAAATAATGATGATGACATTAAAAATTGGCTTAGGCGTGCGGACGTCCGCAAAGGGGGCGGGAGGGGTAAGGTCAAATGCGGACAAATGCGGACAAGGGGAGGGAGGGTCCAGAGTAGGTCATATTTTGCGGACGTCCTTTATGGACGACCCCTTACTCTACTATGCAAATCTGTGAATTTGCGGTCATAGACGTCGCGAATAGGCCTACTAAATTTTCTTAAATGAATTAATTTCTATACATAGGCGTCTTTGAAGAATCTCATTTAAAATCACAACTATTTTAACGTGTTGCAAAAACTTGCGTTATCATAGCCTATGTTATTCCGCTTATGCGCACTTGAGACTTTATGTTACTTTCAAATAGGGCCTACAAACCATTTACGATAAAATATAGGCCTAATGATCTTGCTAATATTATTTTTCGTACTGGACCTGCTTTGGCATATTATTAACGTTCCCATTAACACAGATTAGGCCTACACATTGTTGCGACGATGTAAATGCAGTGATTCAAATTTTTTAAATAGAAAACCTGGATCCGATCGACGTATTAGCTAGGTCAGCACGTTTTGAAAAAACCCGTTCGTTGAAAATCATTAATAATAATATAATAATAATAATAATGACGACAATTTCTATGGCGCCGTAACACAGCTCATGCCGTTACAAGGGCGCCTTGACAAACAACAAAAAACACACACACAATTGGTCAGAGATACGCCTTGGAAAAAAGGTAAGACTTGAGTCTTGACTTGAAAGACTCGACCGAGTCGGCCGAACGGATCGCGGGAAAAAGCACGTTCCCCAAAGCGTGTCCTCGTCCTCCGCACATACAGATCACCTTTTCCACTCGAACTCAGCACCAGTCCAGCACTCGACGACGCCGTTCGCACACAGTAGGACCTGAGATATTGGTCCTACTGTGTGCCTATGTGACATTCGTAGGCCTATACTACGCGTGTTGGCAGCTACGCGGTATACTAGTAAGCCTATTACCATTGAGCACATGTTGAACTGCACCCAGATAACTAGTTTGTTTACACAAACGATTATTCCTGTTATGTATTTGAAAATTATGATGATGATGATGATGATGATGATGATGATGATGATGATGATGATGATGATGATGATGATGATGATGATGATGATGATGATGATGATGATGATGATGATGATGATGATGATGATGATGATGATCATAATAATAATAATAATAATAATAATAATAATAATAATAATAATAATAATAATAATAATAATAATAATAATAATAATAATAATAATAATAATAATAATAATAATAATAATAATAATAATAATAATAATAATAGTTTCTAGGAGCCTGAGGGATTACTTGTACCTCGGGCGATAAAAAATAATAATAATAATAATAATAATAATAATGTACCTCGGAGAGAAAAAAAATAATAATGATAATGATAATGATAATAATACGGGTCTCATTAAGACACTTAATCTGGCCATTGCTGACAGCAACTGGGTTCAAGCCACTCTACCAGTTAGGAGGTTAACCAGTGGAGGTCTTGGCATCCGTCGTGTGTCCTCGCTGGCATTACCCGCCTTTCTGGCTTCCGCCGCAGGCACCGCAACTTTGCAAGCCTCCATTTTGTCCAACTCTGATGCGCCCCTAGATCGCGCTGTCATAATGGCCCAAGAACAGTGGCTAACTGAATCAGGTGCTCCACTCCCCGAAGAAACCCTCTCCCATAAGCAATGTGCCTGGGACCACCCTCTCAATATGAAAGACATGGCAGCTTTAGAGGCCTCGATAACAACAGATTACCACCAGGCTTAATTTAAGGCAGTCGCCTCACCGCACGCAGGTGATTGGCTACTAGCGCTCCCCATAAGCGCTTGTGGACTGAGACTAAATGACGAGGCAGTCCGTATCGCAACAGACTGCGCCTCGGGGCAGATTTATGTGCTTCTCACGAATGCCCTTGTGGAGCGACGGTCCAAGAGGACGGCTCACATGGGATGAAATGCAGCCTCTGGCCAGGTCGTACTGCCAGACATAGGGCCTACTCTACTAAACGACATCATTTGGCGTGGCCTCACCAAAGCTGGCTTTCCAGCCACAAAGGAACCCACTGGACTTGTCAGGTCTGATGGGAGACGTCCTGATGGGGTAACTCTTATCCCATGGGCGGGTGGTAAATGCCTTGCCTGGGACGCCACTGTTATTGACACCCTGGCAGAATCATACCGCACCAGATCAGCTGAGGTTGCGGGGGCCACTGCCGAGATAGCAGCTGATAGAAAACATCTAAATATACTGCCATTTTGTCATCATATTGCTTTGTGCCTTGGCCTTTGAAACTCTGGGTCCAATAAATCAGGAAGGCCTCGCACTGATCAACCTGATCGGCTACCGCCTAGCCCAAATATTAGGAGACAATAGAGAGAGACTATACCTTCTTTATCAGCGCTTATCTATGACAATCCAACGCTTCAATGTTATCGCTTTTGTTAGCACCTTTTGCACTGATAAAACCATCTGCGAAGACTAGCCATTCCAGAACAATGACCCCCTAATTTTTGAACTCCCGAGGGATCATAATTATGTACCTCGGGGAAAAAATAATTAAATTATCATTACTTTTCTTAGTTAGGCCCTAATGTTGAAGTCCCTGATGGATCATGCACTTTTCCATGGGACATAACAAATTAATATTATATTATTACTTCAGTCAGAGGCGCCGGCAACGTGACGCACTGGACGCGTGTGCGTCCAAGCACCCACGAAATCAAAATCCACACAAGGATTAGGCATCGCATCGATATTTTTGACAATTTCACTGTGTAATTTTGGTTTACCATACAGTAGGTATTATAAATAATATCATTTGATATCATATGCACAGTCTTGTTGTCAAGACCTTAAACCTCAAGACCAAGACCAAGACCAAGACTTTGAACCTCGAGACCAAGACCAAGACCAAGACTTTGAACCCCGAGACAAAGACCAAGACCAAGACCTTGAACCTCAAGACCAAGACCAAGACTTTGAACCTCCAGACCAAGACCCAAAAAATTACATTAAGCCCAAGTCTTCTTATTTTCCTTACAAAAAAATTGTCAAGTCGGACTAATCGTTATTTCAATGAAAACATTCTTTTATTTCATTCAAGCAATTTAACTTTAAATGCAGACTGCGGAGAATTTCGAATTCGTATTTGCAAAAGTCCTTCATGCAAAATGTTATTCGAAATGCCTTTTGTATTTTATAAAATCAATTCACTCAGAATTTTCTGACCAAGACGTGACCTGAGGGGCTTCATGAAAACTCTGCCATGTGAAAAAATACGTCCTAGGCTACAGGTCCTGAAGTCGCTGGCACACAGTACGGTAGCTTTTCAAGCACTGGATGTAAATGTACAAATCGAAATCGTGAGCCTTTTTGAAATACCCCATAGTTTATCAGATCGGCTGGCTTCAGAAAAAGTCTCGGCAGGGCTTACAGACACAACATAACTTAGTTGCTGCTGCATGCCGATGGGTTTTCCTGACCAACAAGACTTGTATCCGTCTGTAGGTATTTGTCGTAGGCTATGATGCAAACAG
>OY744610.1:37206754-37349254 GCA_963556255.1 Allolobophora icterica | reverse complement strand
CCATCCTACCCGTCTTACACTGAAAATGACTCAGAGTGACTCATTAGACACAATTCAATTTAGATAACATCGAAATCTTTAACATGCCGTATTGTCGTTCATAAAATATCATGCTCTCCTTTATACTTGTGTGGATTTGATCTGGTGGGTGGACGCACGTGCGTCCAGTGCGTCCGCCTGCGGGCGCCTCTGAATCTAGGGGATAGGCTAAAGGAATTGTTACGTCGCTTTAATTATGATCGACACACGTCTCTTCAATAGCCTAATGAAATTACGTCTGTTGTTAGTAATTTTAAATTATTATTATTATTGTCATTATTATTATTATATAATTATTATTGTTATTGTTATTTTATTTATTATTACGCTTATTATCATTATTATTTTATTTGTTTTTATTGTTATTACTCTCAGCATCATTATCATTATTATTCGGCACTGCGCATAAATGGCGCCAAATGTAGATTCATTGTGCGCCATTATAATTATTTAACAATGTTGTAGGGGAAACCATGCGAAATTTGGTATCCCCCACTTTCTAGACCAAAGTTATGCCTCTGAGCTAAAAAGAAGCTACAGTAGTCTACAGCTTACGGCCTCGCAATCCGCAGGGACCTAAAAATTCTGAATTTTTGGGGTGGGAGCTTTTTAATTTTCTGTGTACTGTATGTATAATTATTATTATGTAGAACCTTTTAAACCGGCTTGTGTAATATGTAGCCTAGGCCCTATTCCATCTCGTCTGAGTAAATTTGCATTCATTTGAAAATAATTTTAATTTTTCACTTTAACTGCGTGCCTTGCTATTAAAAGGCATATGTGTTTTCAAGTTTTATGAGAACTTTTGGTATAATTTTTTGCAGCAAGGGGCCTCCAAGCTTTAGGCCTATATGGCTTAATAAGCCTCACCAAGTCTAAATCCGGCACTGTAGTTGACCAGAGGTGGTACACAGAAAGTTGATCCAACAAAGTAGGCCTATACGCTGCTTGGAGGAAAAGCATTCGCTCTCTGGTTTCTGTCAAACATTTTGTATACGGCGAAGCCTTCTTGTTTTCTTTATTTTTCTTCACAAAAGCAATAAGCTTACGATTTATATTTCGTGACACAGAACTGTTGGAGGTTCTCCCACCGTCGTTGTTCCTCTGTGATGCCTGTTCATACAAGACACGTCTATTACTTGGTTCGTGATTTCTTTGAGTTTATTAGTGTCTGCGATGATAAAATTGTCGTGACATGGAAACCAGTGAATCACCTATAGATAGGTCCTAGAGCAGTTTCAGTAATTGTTACAAAATGCATAAATTTAGATCATCACATGCGGATGCTCGGTGGCGTAGTTATCATGTGTACAGGGGTGCAAGGCACCCGGGCCCACGACCTCCAGTGGCCCACAATATTGGTAAGAACGCAAGGCTAGGCCTACAGGTTGTTCCTACAGAGCATCACAGGAGTTTCACTGCGGTCGGTCCACCTTTCTGGAGAATGTTGCGCATAACATCCTACGACATGTTGAGCTCATTTGTTCGTCTTTGCCTCTATATCGTTTTCATTTAAACCATTTTGTTCGATCCTGGTTTCCGTCGTAAGATCGGAAGAACCTCTGATAAGACTCTCCGATAGGGCTAGGCCTATATAAATCTATGATTACAGTTACATGTACCATGACAATTATCTTCAGCACGAGAAATGTGCCTTTAATTGCATAAACATGAATGCGTGCAGCATGCAGGCCCTCCAGTATTGGTGTATGCAGTTTGTTTTAAGCAGAGTAATAAATTGAGCGATAGTATCGGTTGCGCCTGTTCTAGCGGAGGTTTTTGCGCAAGAGAGACGACGAAGCAATATTGATCCGACTGAAG
Organism: Allolobophora icterica; assembly: GCA_963556255.1. NCBI lineage: Eukaryota > Metazoa > Annelida > Clitellata > Crassiclitellata > Lumbricidae > Allolobophora > Allolobophora icterica. The sequence goes on along the minus strand of OY744610.1, from coordinate 37,347,394 downwards.
ATATCAACGATACGACATTCACATCCCCAGCACGACCACTGCGGCAGCGTCCGTTGAAGAAATCTGGAAGGACGTGCACAGGGAAGAGAACGGTGAGGAGGAGACGGACTGAGGATGGGTTGAACACACTGCAAGTAGGATAGAGTACTGAGTGGGAGGATGAAAGAGGACACCGAGGGATAAAACGATGGAAGAATATGAGGAGTACAGGCTGGAAGAGTTTGAAGCAGAGGAGGAAGAGGACGAGCATGGAGGAGCTTATGATGTAGTGGTAGAGGAGGAGAGAAGAGGTAGTGGCCCAACGAATCCGCCTGGTGTATGCTCAGTCCTAAGTGGACAGGGCAGACGGACAGACAGACAACGGTACTCGGAGACATGCAAACAACAGGACCGGCCAGCTCACATTTTGCTGCTGCTGCGGCTCCTCTGCTGCTGCTGGCGGTGGTTCGGGCTTCGGCTAGCTGCGTCGGCGGCTTGGGTTCGGCTACAGAGGCTGGTGCATTGATGCTACGCATGCCGCCGCCGCCACCGATGATGCTGCTGCTGCTGCTGCTGTGATTTTTTATGCCTCGTAGCAGGTATAGTGCAAGGCGGCCTCAGAGCGAGCGTCCATTGGCGGATGAGAAGCATCCTTCTCATCTGCAGATACAGCAGCGGTTATAGTAAATCGCGGCGCTCTAAAAACAGCAGTTGGCGTCGCAGTAATCACTTAAGCAGTTATTCACCTTCGTCGTCGTCATCCTCTTCGTCGCTGGAATAATCGTTGCAACGTAGTAGGACGACCGTCGCTAACCAGAGAGCCAGCCACAGCCGACGAACTACGACCGAACGCCGCACCTCCTCGCCAGTCGAATGTAAAGCAGTGTCGGCAAGATGTCTTGTCACGCCGTGTCGACGGAAATTTTCAGTAGGTTCAGATTGCGAGGTTCAGATAGCGAGCGGTCAGGCCGTGCGGAGAGCCATGGGAGTGGCGAGGACGCCGGGCTGCATCATGGCGCTGCTTGGCCTGGCCCTGCATGTGGTTGCCTGATTCAGCTGCTGATGCAGCTGCATCCCTTATACGGATGCGGATGATTATGACGACAACGACAACGAAGTTGTTGTTGTTGTTCCTTGTGATGATGACGACGACAACAACTGATTTTTAATGATGATGGTCATCGTGACGGTAGTTAGGGTAAGGGATAGGGTATTGATGGATATCGATGGGTAAAGATCGCTTTGTCCGCGCGCTTCTTCTGTCTCCATATGGATTTTTGTCCATTTGGGAGTGGCGATGCCTCCTCGATACCAGTGGCTTATTGACCCGAATTTATGCAGAGCCCCAGTTTAGCCTATACATAATTATTGATGGTTTCGAGAGGTATTATTCATATCCATCCATCCAGGTAATAACCCACCCACCACCAATCCATACATGTATACATTCTTATATAAAGTACAGGCATTGAACACAAGCCTACTGGACAGTGAACATGCATATATGTGTAATATATTTCACATACAGACACTGGCCTACATAAATCAATCGACATGCATGTACAAGCCAATACCATTGCATTATAGCATTCTGTAGCAATTTAAACTGAATAATTATGTTAAATGAACTAAGGGCCTTGTTAAGTCTGCATATCCCAGACCCATAGCTATTTCAAAGACCTAGTCATTGTAAGTAAATTAGACATCTGTGCCCAGTGATGGAGTAGAGCAGGGGTGGCGAACCTTTTTTCGCGTACGTGCCAAAATGCTGCTAAATCATTAAAAAAAATACCGTCGCGTGCCCCTCGGAATTTTACATAGTACCGTGTGCAATTTATTTTTCTCATACAGATTTGCATTAACAAAGCGTAGCAAAAATGAATTAAAGACTTTATTTTAAAGATCGTTCTTGATTAGTGTTAAAATAAAGTCCTTCAAAACAGAAAATGTGGATTCCTGCAGAAATTTTATATTTCTAAGTTTGAAATTTTGGAGGACACTGAATTCCGCGTGCCCAAAAAATTTGAACGCGTGCCACTTTGGGCACGCGTGCCATAGTTTCGCCACCCCTGGAGTAGAGCCTAGTTCTCCTTTCACTAACACAAGCCAACAGATTTTCACAAATCTAGGGGCAAAATAGAATTAGGCTATAGAAGATCTGGAGTTATATCAGATTTTGTCATGAATTAACTGATAGTTGTACATGACTGCCTGTTGGATATAGACCCTATAGTTATATCTAAATCATGATATTTACTTAGAGCCTGTTATGTTGCTTTCATTGTTTCACATAACAATTCTTTCACTTGCATATGAAAAGTCCAAGACTGATTGGCTGAGACTGATATTTTCAACTTTTTCTATATCCTGAATTTTTTATTTGCTCAATATAATCATTTACCATTTTTTAATCATTTAGCCTAACTGCACTGCATGGGCATTGGGCAAATTCAGTTTATCCTCTGTCCAAGATGCAGACTGTGTGAGCTTGTATTATATTTACTTAACTGTAGCAATTCTAATAATACCATTGCTTTGTTTCGCCTGAAGACTGTTTGCTCTAAAATACTGTTTTGCCCGATCTTATAAATACTGCAACTGTAAGTTTCACAGACGAGTTCAAAACGCCAAAATGATGCAAAAAGTAGGCCTCAGGCTGCGTGATATGTGCATCCTATGAGACAACTACGGAAATTTGGTTACTGCAATGGTTTGCGGTCATAAAGTAGAACTCATACACTGTCAAAATTTCCTTTGGGATTCGTAGCTGACCTTTGTGTACTCGGCACTGGAATCTAGGTCTCTCGGGAAATGTGCATGATTTTGCACTCGTAAATTTGGCCCGAAGTATCGTTTGGAAAGCTAATGAAACTCTCTAATGGTCGGCGTAGTCCCATAACATGGACAGCAGCAGAATTAAGATACAGACGAATTACATGTAATGAAAAGCTGCTTTGAGTAGAGAAACACAAACTAGTTTTGTCAAACGTAGCATTTTTCAGGAAAGGATAATTTTATGGATATGTTAGACAAGGACTCAGAAGAAAGGTTGAAAACGTGTATGCTAATAACGTTGGAAGAAAGGATGAGCAGAGAAGATATGACTGAAGAAGGTTATAAGATTATCTCTTGAAATGACCAAGACAGCCCAAAGACAGTCCTGATGGATGGAGAGGTCCTTTGAATTAGCACCAAACAAGGCGACCAAAACCCACAGATATAAATTTATTTAAGAAACCGACTGAAACTTCAGGGCAGAAAGTTTTCAATGCAACAGTTGTAGACTTGTGGAATAGTTTGAATGATGCAGAAGTGCTACTGTCTCGGTTGGCACTGTCATAGCTTTTGAGCAGAAATTAGGATGGATTGGATGTTGATTATTCCAGGTAACTCGGTAAGTGTCACCTGCACCACTTAAAACCCATTTCATGTGACATTATGTTATGTTAAGGGCTCAAACTTGCATCAGACAACATATTGATCCGGCTTCACCACATGTAGTTCAGTTCGATCTTTGCCATTTGATTGTCACTGGAGCCGAGAGCACTGTCCCTCGACTTTATCGCTAGCCCTACCGGTATCTCTAAAACTGGACTGCAAGTAGCCTACTTCAGTGAAGATATTATGAAGAGGTAGTAGGCCCTATATAAATTATTATATATAAGATTATGGCCCTTATCAGGCTGTAACAGAGTATACTTAAATATGCTTCGTATTGCCTACTCAGGAATTCGGCATATTTAGGATTTTCACCACTTTCGGGGAAACAGATTTCGGGTACATCTCCCGTGAAATCAGGCAAGTTACTCAAGTACAGCCTTGCCCCAGGTTGCCCCATTTGAACTTGTGGATACGGCATCCTTTAGGCAACGCTTAGGCCTATGGAAAGAAGTATAGCCTTCAACCAAGTGCATGTCGTAAATATGACAGCATTCACTAAACCTCTGCGTCTTCGCTCGTTGTGCCCTTGAGCTCTTTCTCTGGCCTCTGCTTGCAACTGAATCGCCATATTGCTAGTGAAAATGGCGAACCAGATTCCACGTATTTGAGTGATCTTAACTGAATCAGAAATAAACGAAATTTACGGCGAAACAGTGACCACGAGCTGGCACGTACTGAGCCTAAATAAAAAATTTTAAGAAGCAGTAAGTCTGCCAACAACTGTAACGCAACAACACAGAAATAAAAGACGAACTTGAGACATGAACTGTCAAATGGCTTAATGACGTGTTAGATTCAAACGTTGGCCGCCAAGCTGTGGCTTTCCAACCTCCTTGCATTTCTACCGTCTCTTACTTAGAACAAGAACTTCACTGTGCTTATCAATGACTGCCTATCAATCCTAGCAAATCTGCAGGTTGTCTCTTCAGACTACTTTAACAGTCTTGTGTTTGTCTTCTTGTATAATCATATCATGAAATAGGCATGTAGTCAAAGGCGTTTGCAAAAATCTGTGGATATCTGAAAGTGCTCAAGCGTTTTTGAATCAATGCTCTTAACTACTGTGTGAAATATTTATTGACTCGCGGAAAGTTTAATCTTTAACAATATTTTCAAGTAGAAATGCCTTAAATTTTTCGCATATTATTATGAAAATACATGATTTTATTTAGTGGTGTTGGTTAAAGTTTAGACGCCTGCATAGATTGGCATTCAGTATTAACTGGCCTTGGATTTTATAGCACCAATAGATTTACTTCGGCCATCAGTTGAATCCTCAATACAGTGGCACTATAGAAGTTATCCTGCAGTTGAAATTAGATTGTCACAACTTGGACTCTTAGTTTTGAACTGGCCATTTAGATTCAAAGTAATGTTCTTCTAATAAAGGCATTTTGAGGTATTTGAATTGGGTCCATGCTTCTAAGCTTGTTTTCTTGACTTTCGTGTAGACGACACAGTGACGTAGTGGCAACAGAAAGTAAACTTTATCAAAGCTCAGATTCCTTTAAAATTCTTGTTTACCAATTTGTATTTAGTTTTTCAACTAAATACTTATGTATTGCCTAAGCCTTCTTTGTTTTGAATTTTTGATCAACACATAATAGATTAGCACTTACATATGAGAATTAACAATTTCTTAGCACTCAGATAATGTCAGAGCCGTAGCAACAATTTAAAGAACGTGGCCCCCTCCGAAGATATGTCCCGGCCCCCTAACAATGTGGAAACTGGGATGCGGTAATATACAATATACAAGGTTCATATTATGTAGGCCTATACAATATATAGACCTAGGCCTACGACAACTGAAGTCTGAAGACGTAGCCAATAGCATTATGTGATGTATCAAAACAGTAGCATAATGACTTCACGCCGATGACGGTTATTTTTTGCCACTTTTAGGGGCCCTCTTCCAGGAAGGGGCCCCCTCCGGTCGGAGGGTACGGAGGGTACGGAGGGCGGTCGCTACGCCTCTGGATAATGTGCACAAAGAGTGCTCCTTCAACATTCCAAGAATTATAATAAGAATTGTGAAACTGATCTTGGAATCTTGCAGTCAAGGGTATGCAGTTGCTGCAAGATTCCAAGACAAATCGAAAGCACTTGCTAAAGTGATGCCTGAAGAGTTCAGAATGATACTGAAGATAAGGCTGCCACTACAGAACTACTTTGGTTGTTAGCCTCTGATATTAAAGCCACCTTTTGAGACCATTCTCCTGCTTAAAATAATCTTTTAGCTCTGTCACATCTGGTTTAGTTTGACTGATTTTTCCAGGAACTTCTCCGGTATATCGGCCATTTACTATTGGCCGGATGTAATTCTCTGCTATTATAATACCAGGCTTGAGATTCTTTCATACAAGTGGCCCTTGCTTGTAATAAGGACCCTTACACTCCTGCCAACTGAAACTCAGTCTCATCTTCCTGATATTGCATACCCATTGAGAAGTTATTTTAGAGCCTTGGAATGTTTGGTTCCGGTCCGCTATTCTGGGGATCCGCTAATCTGGGGTCCGCCATTCCCGATGTCCGCTGTTCCGGGGTCTGGTATTCCGCTGGAATACATACAACATACATACATACATACATACATGCATACATATATACATACCTGCATGCATACATACAATCATACATACATACATAAATGCATACATACATGCATATATTAATTCACATATAAATGCACACATATATACATACCGTACATGCATACATACATACATACATGCATGCATGCATATATACATACATAACAGATACATATTTTTAGCAGTCCCTTAAGCTAGACATGAGGCAGCCGCAGCCATGGGTATGAAGTGTTAACGAATTCCCGGAATACCGGACCACAGAATAGCGGAACCCCGGAATACCGGACCCCGGAATAGTGGCACCGGAAAAGGGGGACGGTACCGGAGGTTTTTCTTCTATAGAAGCTGACCTACAATTGAAGTCATCACTGCAAATCATTTTGATTTAGGAGAATCTTACTATGTTTCTTTGATGCAGGCAACATTTACATATTGCAAAAATTACAGGTTTTTGCGTTGTATTTCATTGTGTTATGCATTGAATTACAATTACATAACATGTTTGCTTGTTTTTAGAAGGGCCACGAATAATCAGAGCTGGTCTCATAAAAAGATTTAAAAGTAAGTGTAACAATAATCGCATGAATTCACATGATATCTGTTGAAATCTATTTAAACTATTTTGAAACTTTATTATAATGTAGAATTCAAAAGTTGAACTTTACTGTTTAGCATTATGTTTACTGTGCAAAATGTCTATGGGCAGTTATGCTCCCAGGTAAAGTATACGGGCAAAGGAACCACTCGGAGGCAGTGAAAACACAAATTTTCTAGAATGTGGGTGCCAGAGATTGTTTAGTTTTCGTGTAAAATCTAGATTTTCATGAATGATGTTTTATTATTGTTATTCCAAAACACTGTAAACAATTATTTCTTTCATGACAATCTTGCCTTTCTACAGGATTATTTTTGTCTGTGTGGCACACATGCTGTTGTTGTAGTGTGTATATGCGTTCAAAGAGAGGGCACAGTGTCTGTTGGTCCACTTCTTTTTCGTTGTTTTCGTCTTTATTTTGTCCATAATATTGATGGATGCTGAGATGTCAATGCTGATCGCCTGTTTACTTCCAAGACAAACAATATTTTTGGCGGCCTATCTCAACCTAACTGTCTCTTTCCTTGTTGTTTGTCAAGGTTATTTCTGTCCATCAAGCATTGATTAAATTTCTTAGCTTATCGGGACAGTTGAGATTCTTGAGTATTGGTTTTGAATGTTTTGGTATGCAGCTGACCCAGGTCTGACACATCTTAAAATGAGCAAATTAGCATCTTGGAAATGTAGCCTACCAGACCATAAATGATGTAGTGTTGTGCAAACTTAACAAATGTTCAGCATCATGGAAAAGTTACAGCACAGAAGACAAGCTAAATAAATACTGGTGCTATATCAAATTAGGTCCGCAAGAACCAGTTTGTTGAGGTCAGCTGTTGTAACAAGTCGGAATGTTGGAAGGGGTCAGGTCGTGATCGCCATCATAGTGATAAGACGGTAATATACTAATATAGTATCACAGTGATAAGAAATGAGAATAGGTAACTTAGAAATGATGTTGGGATGCATTGTCAGGTCCCACATAGTCAATATTCAGAATTTTACTGTTTCATTTCTAAATTTCTGTGTAGTGCAGTTTTAATTATTGACGACGAAATCAGGACTAACAGATTCCTTGCCTTATGCCTAGCAGTTGTATCTGCTCAAAAATGTCGGCAATTGGTCAGGTTTTGCAGTTTGAGTATTTGCCATCGCGAAGTCAAGGTGAAGTAATAGTTTCTCTCTTCACGATCCTCACATTCGGCACACTCGTTTACTACGTGCCTGCTGGCCTTGGGGAACTGAACGCATGTGGTAGTGTAAATACAGCTAATGGAATTATGTAAAATGCAATTGATTTATTTGAATCTATATGAGGGATTTGGAGTGCTGGCTGCAGGGCGGCGGCGGCGTTTGTCCGCTATACAAGCGTGAGAGCGAGCAGGCCAGAGTGGTTAGGGCTCAAGGTTTTTCTCTCCATCGTTCGGTCCGGCTGTTCTCTTCTGGCGCATATCCATCATTCGAGCGATGACGGATTTTGTTGGCGATGCATATTGCACCCAATTTCTGGAAATGCTGTATGGATGTGGACGCTTTCGAACATTTTTCGCTTCAGCCATAAAATACACCGGACGTGCCGAGACTCGATGAATACAGTATGTGATGTGTATCACGGAATGCTTGTGTGTTTTAACTCTGTTGTAGTTTTGTTTTTATGATAATCATATTTGGCAAATGGTTTTTGCGTGGTTGTACAGTTTTTGTGGGCAGCTGCATCAATTTATTATTATTATTTATTTTCGTTGTTGTTGTTGTTGTTGTTGTTGTTGTTGTTGTTGTTGTTGTTGTTGTTGTTGTTGTTGTTGTTGTTGTTGTTGTTGTTGTTGTTGTTGTTGTTGTTGTTGTTGTTGTTGTTGTTGTTGTTGTTGTTGTTGGATCCTGTGTTCTCATCAATGAACTCTTCGTTACAACATCTTTGTAACGATTGTGTAGACCCTACACAATCGTTACACTGTAGGGCCTACCTCGAAATCAAACGAGCAATCTATCGCTTACCTTCATTATTATTATTAACATTATTATTTTTATTATTATTATTATTACAACTATTATTAATATTATTAACATTATTAGCATTAATCAGAACGAATATTCTGAAAGTTTCACATGTAATGATCTGTAAACTATAAAATTGAGAGAGATGTTTATCGAGTAATAAGATCGCAATAATTATGCCAGATGTCAAAACACGAATCAGATCCATAACACACCTAGGGAACGAATTCCACAAATAACATACATGTCTCTAGCTAGGAGCATTGTTACATGTTTTCGAACACCACGTGTTGAACAGTCCCTGCTAAATCACTCAAATCTCTTCATGGCTACAGTCCTAGAAGTGGCAAAACAACACTAACAAGTTTGCAGAATCAGTTTTCCTATGATCACTACAAGTCGGCTTCTCAATTCTGTTTTTCGAACAGAGGGCTTCCTTTCCAAAGGATTCAAAGTGGTCTATGCTGAATTGACTGATGACAGCTATTTTCTCTGGTACAGAGACCAGTCAAGTTACAAACGCGAAGGTGCTGTTCTACTTTCAGTAAGTCCTGCATCACTTGGTCTGTCATTGGTACATACGTTACTTTAATTCCGAGCTGGGTGTAGAGAATGAATGGAATGGAAAAAATATCAAAACAGGAAAGAGTTGTAATGGAAAGAGACTGACTAGAGTAATTTATTAGTTTTGTAATGAGATGTTTATGTAATCAGTTAGTGATTGACTAATTATCCTTAGTCACTAACTGAAGACTGACTGTGCATCAGCAGTGTGATGTACTGTAAACAAATGTAATGTAATTTAATTTTGAGCTGAGTGTAAAGAATGAATGGAATTAAAAAATATGAAAACAGGAAAGAGTTGTAAAAGAAAGAGACTGGCTAGAGTAATTTATTAGTTCTGTAATGAGATGTTTGACTAATTATCTGTACTCACTAATTGTAGACTGACATCAACAGTGTGATGTAACTGTAAAAAACTTAATGTAACTAAGGTAGCCTCTGAAAACTTTGTAGAAAAACCTTCTGAAAAGTATTGTTCAAATTTCAAACAGACTTGGAATGCCTCTGATTATGAGAGGCGCTATATAAATTCTCGATTACAATTACAATTACTTCTTCATGGTCAGCAGATGCTGTAACCTTTAAAAAGGGTTTAGCAAGTCACAAAATTGAATCTGGATACTGGGTTATGTAGGCAGTTGTACTCCTCCCAATCATATAACCATACAAAATGCTATCCACACCGGCCTATGGGGGTGGGGGAATAGAGTAATGGTAACACTCATGGCAAGGAGAGCATTAGATTCGTGGTTCGATACCCGTAACCACCCTCTAGGGCGGCGCCTTGCATGGCTGCCAAACCGTGTGTTTAGTTAAGATTTGATTGTACTGACATGTGTCAATGTAATCTTACTGCGTTTGTCAGTTTGAATTAATAAAGAAAATTAAATATTTCTAACTACTGTTAAGTCTGACACTCTTCTGCACTCAGTTTCATTGTGGTTTTCTGGTGGATCAGTTATTTTTCACGTTCTCAGCTTTTCAATTGCCATTTGCCTTGCTCTAAAGCGTGAAGCTGAAGTTTTGCTATTGCGGCATCAACAAGTGCTACTCCTCCCGGTCGTAAATTAAAGAAATATAAATCATTTCATCAACGTCTTCTCGGTTGTTTTGCCACCTTCACTCACCTGACACGAAACGGACTGACTTCATCTCGTCGACATCATCATCAACAACATCATCATCAGCTCACCTGGTGGCAGTTCATTAGAATGCTTTGCTAAATATCACTCAACCAGGGGAGATCCATCCATACTCCGTACCTCTACTGAAAGGTGCCAGTCAGTGTAAACATTCCCGGGTGTCGATCTCGGCAACTGTTCCATCAGTCAAGTCCTATGAATAGAGTTGGACAACGCCTGGAAATGTTGGCTTCTGGAGAACATAGTATTAAGATTGATTATTGGTTTTGACCTCTGAGAACCGACTGTTATCGGAAACGATAGATTTGTAGTTTGATATCATCCAAACCATGGACTGTGTGGTTTATCGGGTTTACATTAAATTGCGTGGGATATAAATCGTCTGTCTGGAATCAGAACTGTTACTGACACCACCCAGACACATTTTGGTCATAAAGTGTATCATGCTCATGTTTGTGAAGATTTTCCATTTCGTGGATCGAGCTATAGAGTTTTTGGCGTTTTCAAAGTTTTATTAAATTGAAAGTCGCTTCAATGCCGTCTATAGGCTATGCACTGTCTACACTTCATGTAGGCCTACAGTAGTCCATCAAGGCGTAACACCGGTCTCTCTCCTCCATCCGTTCCCACCTGAGCTTCGAACCTCCTAACTCCACGAGAGGTAAACACTGACTACACCGTGTCAACCTAATTCCTTCCTGTGTGTCCCCGCAGAACCACACTTCCGGTGGACCCCGTGCCGGTCCGCTATAGGTCACAAGAACAACACTCAATTTGGTGGGCACTCTCTTAGGTGCCTATTTGCAGGTCCCCAAGGCACAGCCGCCTATTCAGTCCCAACAACTAGGCCTACTAATTACAACCGCTATTGGTCACAATGGTGTGGTGTCATTATAGCCAAGTTGTTTAGAGGAAATAGGCCAGTGATCTTTTGTAGGCTTTGGTTTATTAATTGCATTTTTGAAACACTTTTCAATAGATGCTATTATGTTGACTGTCAGTCTGTGATTATGACATGGCATCCCCACCAATTGGCAATTCCACATCCACCCTACTGTATTCTCTCAAACAGTGTCAACTATCACTGGATACACTGAGCAACAAATCCAGTGCACTGTGCTGTGAGTAAAGCTGAGACTTCTTTGCTAAGCCAGTCATGGTGTTATTGCCTAATTTAGACCAGACATTGTATGCGTTTTCCACAATGGTTCATCGTCTTCATTTGTTGAATTCTCAGAGCATTTGTGATTTTCTTGCTGTCGGGCCATACACACGAAGCATTCCCGGTCGACCAAATCTGCCGAAAGGGGCGTCCGAGCGACACATAATCGCAATTCCGAGCACTCCGAGCAGGGATTCAACCGTCCACTGGTTCCTTTGTTTCAACGACAATGAACTTAAGTGAGTTGTTGTCTCTTTCAAATTTTATTCCTTAGCAGGTATGGTATTTTGTAAATGAACTTAAAAGTGAGCTGTTCTGTCTTGCCTCGAGACAAATTTTATGTGCAGGTATTCTGTTAATTACTTAAAACAATCTATTTAAGTTTGTCTTTCAGATTTTTTCACTAGTAGATATAACATTATTATAGTGTTGTTTCAATGACAATGAACTAAAGTGAGTTGCTCTCTCTTTCCCATTTTATTCCTGAGCAGAATGTTTATTGAGTGCTGCACTACATACCCAAGAAAGTTTCCAATGCATGGTTCAGTGCTCATTTACATTACTTGGCATTAGTGCATAGTTAAGCGCTCGTTTACATTACTTGGCATAACACCTAACTGTACATGTAATGTACTGCTTCTAATCACTTACAGTCAGTGCTAGCCTTAGCATTTTGGAGGCCCTATGCAAACTGAAATTGTCGGCCTCTGGCCATCACGAATCACGATCAGTGCCAACTGAAGCTTAACGTGGTACATTCATAAACTATATCTCTGATTGATCTAAGTCTGCCGATTGAATTCTCACTGGGATGCCAAATTAATATTAATTCAAATAAAACTTATTACAAGAAGGCATAATCAAATTTGTCGGCCCCCTAATTTGGCGGCTCTATACAGTCGCATAGGTCACATACTGCCTAAGGCCTGTACTGATTACAGTTAAAAATGCCTGCAATAGTTATGGTTCTTTATTTACAGTAACAGTGATCCCCGGTTATTAGAATACAGCAGTTCAGCGCATACAATTGGCACCAGCTGCAGGGTGAATCTGACATAAATAGTAGCACGTGTAAAAAGTTCTTTATGATTTATTGTATGCCTTACGGCTGCTCACAATGGTCTTTGTGGGTCACAGAATGGGATCTTTTTCATAGTACTCCTCTTCGTTCTTACTGAGGTTTTTTGTTGGGCCTGACTTCGTAATGTCAAAGCCATGAACCGCGTTCTCATCAAACGAGTATACTCACACCCACGGATACACAAACTACGTAATTGTAATTGCAAATTTATGTAGTGCCCTTTGAGAGAGACTCATCAGGGACGCTTTGTACCTCTTGATTTACTTGCATCTGGTTTTCTTCAGTTAATGTTATTCAGATCTTTGTGAATAAACCAAGATCAAACCTTTGATAGCAGTAGTTTATATATGTGCTGTAGGGTTTTTCAATATTTCTTTATTGCAACTGATGTTCTTTTATGTATGGACGAGGCATGTATGCATTTTAATACTTTAACAATGAGCTTTATTGGTTATCCAGTCGCTTTTAGTACACTGTCGTTGTTAAAGTTACATCAAGTGAGAATGATATATTATATGCTGTAATGTGGTATATTATACTTACATGTAGTGTGTATATATATATATATATATACACTACATATATATATATATAAGTGGGACGCGGTGGAAGTGGGACGCGGTGGTGTAGTGGTATGTTCTGTGCCTTGTAACCGAAGGGTCGCAGGTTCGAATCTACCTCAAGCCACTGCGTAGCGACCTTGGACAAGTTGCTCACTCACAATTGTCTGTGAGGAAGGCAACGGGAAACCACCTCACTCGTCTCAGCCCCGGGTGGCGTAAAGCCAATGAACCTGCCTTCGGGCAGAGAACTCGTCATCATCATCATATATATATATTGATTATATTCTATATTCATATATTATTTAAGACCTGCTATATTACTCAGGCCTTTGCTTAACTCCTTTGTAGTCCTTGGTGAGCAATTATCGGTACCTTGTACTGACAATAACATACGATACAAGACATACAGACGTCAGCTCGCTGTGAGGCCGTAAATCGTGAATCGCAATGCATACAAAGGATGACCACTTTAACACAGACACTTGAGTTGGAAAAGATCACCAGTGTAACATTATTATGAGACAATGACATCTGAGGCAAATAACATTTGAGACAATAACCCATGAGACACTAACATATAAGACAATAACATGAAACAATAACGTATGAGACAATAACATGAAACAATAACATTTGCAACAGACAATAACATATGAAACAATAACCGTTTGCCCTTCCTATCAAAGACAATAGGAACTTTCTAGCTCGGATGACGTATAAAAACAGTTACTGATAGTAAAAATTTTGACTTGCGTGACGTTTTTAAAAAAATGTGTTAATTGGCATATAATCAGTACCCAAGTGAATTGTACCTCATTGCGTTCTGTCAGTGAGAAGTTATTAATAAACGAAGATATATATATATATGAGACAATAACATATGAGACAATAGCATTTGAGACAATAACATTGAGACAATAACATATGAGACAACATTTGAGACAATAACATATGAGACAATAACGTATGAGACAAAAACATATGAGACAATAACCCTGCAACTTGAGATGTTGGAAGCGCTTGCTTATTTGTGCTAGTTTATTTCACAGTGTGTTAATTTAAAACCAACTAATTATCTTTACCCATCATGGCCTGGCTTCTGGTTTCTCTCAGTCTTGTTGTCAAGACCTTAAACCTCAAGACCAAGACCAAGACCTTGAACCTCAAGACCAAGACCAAGACCTTGAACCTCAAGACCAAGACCAAGACCAAGACTTTGAACCTCGAGACCAAGACCAAGACCAAGACCTTGAACCTCAAGACCAAGACCAAGACCCACAAAATCTCAATCAGGTCAAGACTTCTAAATTGTCAAGTCGGAATATTCGCTATTTTAATGAAAACATGAGTCTTTTATTTTATTCAAGCAAATTAACTTTAAATGCAAACTGCAGAGAAATCCGAATTTGTATTCAAAAGTCCTTCATGCAAACTATTATTCCAAATGCCTTTTGTATTTAAAAAAAAAATTCGCTCAGAATTTTCTGACCAAGACGTGACTTGTGGGGCCTCATAAAAATTCCGCCATGCAGAAAAAATACGTTCTACAGGTGCTGAAGTCGCTGACACACACACAGAAGCTTTTCAAGCACTGGATGTAGGCTAAATGTACAGATAGTGAGTCCTTTTGAAATCTTCCCATGGTTTATCATACCGTCTGATACAGAATAACTGTTGCTGCTGCCAATGGGATTTCCTGACCAACAAGACTTGTATATCCATAGATATTGGTCGTATGATGCAAGCAGGCTGGATACAGAATCTTTGACTTCTGTTAAATTACTGTTCATATTGACAGCCGGTCTTGGTCTTGGTCTTGCGAGACCAAGACCAAGACTTTGAACCTCAAGACCAAGACCAAGACCAAGACCTTGAACCTCAAGACCAAGACCTTGAACCTCAAGACCAAGACCAAGACTTTTAAAAACGAACTCGAGTGCACTCGAGACCAAGACCTTGGTCTCGAGGACAACAAGACTGGTTTCTCTGATGTATTGGATTTCATTCTGACGTTTGCTAAACAACCATCAACTGATATCTTAGAGACTTAGACATTACGATAACGTCACTGGATTAGATTAGATCTCTATGTATTATAATGGTAACAGAAGAAAATGCGGACATACAGACACTTGCATGTAGACAGACAAACGGACAGACAGAGGGACACTGGTGGAACGGTGAAACACGGGCCACATGCCGTGGCTATCCTGCAGCTGAAAGTCATTGCTTTTATTGCAATCCATCTTCCGATGCCGACAGTTGTAAATCCTAGAATAGCTGTTGCAGCAGCTTATCCTCTGACATAACGGCATGGTGGTTGAGAAGCAGTAATCCGTGTTTCATTATTCGAGATGTATTAGGCACCTGGTCTGACCCACTGCGCAGTAGTGCTGTTTGTATGTATATTCGTCTGACTGATTAAGCCGGGGTTCCTTCGGATGGAAGAATTCTCTTCCATTTCCATTCCATTCAAGTCCACCGCGGGCGCCCTCTGTTGTGCATGAAACTGACATACATGCATAAACACATGCATGCAAACATTTTAGCTTAACTGGAACACTCTAGTTCAACCGAGAACAAAGCAACCTAGCAATAGCACTTAGATATGGTGAGAGAGACAGAGAGAAAGAGAAAGAGACAGAGACAGAGACAGAGAAAGAGACAGAGAAAAAAAACAGAAAGCAAGAGAGAAACAGAGAGAGAGAAAAAACGGAGAGTAAGAAAGGTATAAAAAGAGAAACAGAAAGAGAAACAGAGAGTGAGAGAGAAAGAAACCGAGAGAAAAACAGTGAGAGAGAGAGAGAGAGAGAGAGAGAGAGAGAGAGAGAGAGAGAGAGAGAGAGAGAGAGAGAGAGAGAGAGAGGAAAGGAGATGAGATGGATTGTTATGTAAGTGTTATCTTGTTTGTGTATGGCGAGCAAAGTAAGCAATAACACATCGACATGGAGAGTTTCAGAGAGGCAGAGAGAGAGAGAGAGAGAGAGAAATAGAGAGCGAGTGAGACGGAGAGAAAAGGAGACAGAGAGAAGGAAAGAGAGGAGAAGGATTGTTATATTAATGCTGTATGTGTATGGTGAGCAAAAGTAAGCATTCCGTAAAATACTTTCATATGAGAAATTTCGTTTGAAAACTTTGTAGTAATTAGATTCTGTCACGAGTCAGTGTTTCGTTAATTCTAGATGTTAGCTTGCATCGTTGTGTAACAATTTGTTTATCAATTGTATTCTAATGTAATGTAAATCTCCGGAAATTCTCAGTGCCACATAAAAGCCACAACAGGGAGACCTGCTTGTTCGCCGGCGGTATATCAAATCAAGTCCACAACAACAACAACAATCAGGTTGTTTGGTGCGATTTTTATGTTGTACTTACTCACATATTTGTGTAGTACATGATTGTATATTTGTTTTTCAGTGACTGGATGACAAGTATTAGCAGTGTTGTAAGTACTTTATTCATGATACATATTCAGTTATGTTACTGTTTTTCACATAAATAGTAACACGCTTTTTTCTGTGGGTATTTTTATAGCACCTCTTAAAAAACAACAGGACCTAAAGGCTCTAGCTTAATATTGGTTTAGTGTTATATGTTCTGACAGATCTGTATGTAGTTGGATGATACTGGAGAAGATCTTCATCTCTATTTACACTTCCTCGTTTTATAAGTACTGTTAAAAGGTAATTCAGTAGTTCAGATATACGTGTACATAATATATATGCATAATTCTGTTGTATATATAGTATTATGGTCATTTTATTATGGTCAAGGAGGCACAGAATGTCTAAATGAATTTTACGAAAATATATGTGCAACAATATGCCCTGCAGATCTTCAGTGGAACCCAATCTTTGCTTTAGCAAGTTTTTCTATATCAAGTGCCTGCTACATCTCTTTTATATGCTGAAGAATTGAGATTTGATTGCAAATTGTCTAGGAATTGAAAAATGGTAGCAGTAGGAAGTAGGAATTATGTAACTCTGTTGAAAAATCAGCCTTAACAACTGTTGCATAGATATTTAATCGGTTAAAACTCTGTTGTAGCTTCCTCCCCTTCCACCTCCGAGTGACCCTCCACCAGAGTCTGCTGATCTCAAAGATCCTCCACCACCCTATCCAGGTGGGATTAATGGTGAGTCCAGTCGAAACTGTTTTCTTAAGGTGATAAAATAATAGTACAACTCTACTGAAGTCGAACCATGTTCTTCAACACTTTAACGACGAACTACATTGGTTTCCCTGTCGCTTGTAGTAGACTCTCGTCATTAAAGTGATAGCAGTTTTTCTGTTACAAGTAGGGGTCCACCGGAAATCGCCTCGGACATGTGCCTCGGCCGGAAATCCCGTTTCCGGAAGTATTCGCCTCGGCAAATATTGTAGACGCAAATAGTTGCCAAAACGTCTTCCTTTAAATAATTTTTTTTCTTTTAAAACTTATTCAATAAACTTACGTATATAAAATTGTAAATGTTGAACCTTAAAAACAATGACACAGAAAACTTCACAACTGCACAGAAATGACTACAATTCAAATTGTATTAGTCACTTATTACAAGTACACACACAAATTTATGTCGATAATTTCTTATTACATGAAAATGTGAATCTTCGCATATGGAACAAATGGTACCCGGTTCGTTTCCGGATCCGGCAAATAGTACATCCAAATACTCGGATTCGGTTTCCGGTGGAAAATGTCTTTCCGGTCGACCCCTAGTTACAAGTATTCTATCAGTTGTGTGATTCAGTCCTTTCTTTGTCACTTGTTGACAGTCTTACTTATAATCGGTTTGATGGAATTGTGATGTAATATTAAGTAAATCTCCTAAATTTATCAGTGCTCCACAATAGATGCTTCACAGACACCAGCTCATTCATCAAGAGCCGGGGTTTTCAAGGTCAGTTTCAGTGTCCGTTCAGAACCTGGGATGTCAAACCAAGGATTCTGGGTCATGAGTGTCATTTAAGAGTTTTCCGAAGTAGAGTTCTCTATTTGTATACCATTACTAACTTACTTACTTGCATCTCAGTTGCCTGGCACTCTACCATAATTACATGGACTACAAATATTCTACCACCTGGACTTTGCCATCTGTAAGCATCTATAGGCTGCCATCTAGACTTTGCCATCTATAAGCAACTATAGGCTGCCATCTAGACTTGCCTTCTGTAGGCAACTATAGGCTGCCACCTAGACTTTGCCATTTGTAAGCATCTATAGGCTGCCACCTAGAATTTGCCATCTATAAGCAACTATAGGCTGCCACCTAGACTTTGCCATCTGTAAGCATCTATAGGCTGCCACCTAGAATTTGCCATCTATAAGCAACTATAGGTTGCTACCTATAGACTTTGCCATCTGTAAGCATCTATAGGCTGCCACCTAGACTTTACCTTCTATAAGCAACTATAGGCTGCTACCTAGACTTTGCCTTCTATAAGCAACTATAGGCTGCCACCATGACTTTACCTTCTATAAGCAACTATAGGCTGCCACCTAGACTTTGCCTTCTATAAGCAACTATAGGCTGCCACCTAGACTTTGCCTTCTATAAACAAGTATCGGCTGGAGCCCATTAATAGTTGACCCACTGGGATAGATAGTTTCAGCCACAACAGTATTTTCATGGTTTAACTCTACACACGAAAGATGTGTTTGACTTATTGATGTGACCTGGTTTACCTCTTGAGAGGATTGGTTGGGGTCAGAATGGTGTGTAGAAAGTCTGAACTGTAGGAGTTGGTCTGCGAATAACTGTGAATGCCGCTGTGTTTTCAACCGTAGCCATTTTGTTATGCAGCTTGCACTTAGAATGCTATACAATTACCATACCAGTAGAATTAAATTATCTAAAAGTACCCTAAGTAGTCACTAAGACGAAAAAAATGAAGAAGAGTCTCTTAAGCTAGCCTGAGAGACAGCCATGAGTATGAAGTGTTGGCAAATGGGGAGTGGTGACTAGTCACTAAAGGAGTAGGTTACTTTAGGAAGCAAATAAAATTCAGTAAGTGTATAAATATGCGTGTTTGCTAAAGGTCGTTGACAGTCCAGGAAGTAGCCGGGTAAATATCCTTAAACAAATCACTGATGTGGTGCACGTGGGCTGGGTTCAATGGCTTTTGACATTTCAAAGTGTAGCGACTGTAGCGTACTGTTCACGTTGTAGATCACAAGGGTGACTTTGTGTGAACTAGGTAGAAAGTAGAAGTTGAGCTTGAAAGGACTGCCTCAGGGCCGTATGGTACATAACTACATATATAGAGTCTGAGGTGTGTGGCCTTTCAATTGCCAACAGACTGTTTAGAAAGGCAACCCGAAATTGGTTTTTATTGGGAAATAGATCTCATCTAAGTCTGTGCAAATGATCTCATCGGAGCCATATCAACGATCTCACACCTGCACGACGCCAGATACAGATGGAATCATTCAGGAGTGGCAGCTGTTTAAAAAACCAATTGCAGTCTTTCCCGCAAAGTTTTCCGTAGCCTGTTGTGTTTATCCATATGGTTCAATGATATAGCTTCTTCGGTTTACCACTGTATAATATATCTTCTTCCTTATTTGCTGTGGAGGAAAGGTTTCTCTCCTTTGCACAATTTATTGGATAATAATGGGCCTTTCTCAAGCATTACCACATAACCTGTTGAGTGTTGCAGTGAATTTGTTATGTTCCATTTACATACGTAACTGCTTAGTTAGGAGGTGTGAGTTCTACTGTTTATCAAATGCGTCATATCTCTTCGTCCTTATTTACTTTGAACTGGACAGATTGTCTGGTTTAGCTTTGATTACGATCGAAAGACAATTCCCTATTGAAGTGGATTATAGCGAAGTAATCGATTACTTTGCTAAAATGAAGCCTAGACAAAAAAGACTGTTTTAATTGGTTTGTGTATTTACTGTAGTCTGTTGTGTTATAGTATACTATACTTTTGCTCATTTACTGTACATATAGCTTTTGCCACCTTTTGGGTGATTCGGTGTTTCTATTTAAATAAGTAAACACGTGTGATCATAATGAATGTAATTAATTGAAATTAGTTATTTTGGTAATTTGGGCCTTTTGTATGTGCTCGCTCCACTGGAGTTAAAACTTGGCTACGCCACTGCTTTGAAGGCAAAGTTGTTGTCTTCTGCAGACTCGTTGATAATATTTATTTGAGAATAGGCATGGCTGTAGACGAGGGTATACGCGGGTATGCAACATGTACTCACCTCTATAGGCCGTATACTCACCTCACACAATATTTGTTTAGTATACACACCTTTGGAGAGCGTGTACTCACCTCCACTACGTACTTTGACATATTTTTTACTTTCACATATTTTTGTAATAATGTAGAGTGTAGACTATAACTTAAACAAAATTTCATTTTGAAATTTAATTATTTCTGTTTGCTTGACCTGGATGCAAAGGACATTAATTTTTAAATAAATTTTAGCGTAGTTGATGCATCAGAAATTGAGGAATTCTGTCATTTCAATAGCTTAAGCGCTCACAAAATCGTTTCCATATTTCCAAAAATTTTCTTGCTTGGGAGGGGGCACATACCCCTCAGAGTTTCGGAAAACTAACCTGTGGCTTGTACTCACCTCTAATTTTTCCACTATAGCCCTGAGAATAGGGTGTAATATTTGTGACGGATAAGCCTTATCATAACCTGTATTTCAGTAGTGAAGTTAATTTGATATGTCCTATTCGAATATTTTATTGTTTTAGTAAATTGTTTCTTGAATACTCATTCCTGATGTATGTACACCAGAGTGCGAATGCTCAACTGGTATAATAAAGAATATACTTACTTACTTAATACCGATGTATTCTGATAGTCGTAATCATAATTGTGCATTTATGTAGCTCCTTTTCTACAAAACTGTTTGGAGTATTTTCGACACAACAGTATAAGACCATGATGAAATAGAATTGTTTTCAATCAGTAGCAAATTTTGGTTGGAGAAAGCGCACGAAGCCATGCCGCACGTTGTGTTGCAGTCTGCCATGGTGTCCCCCATGCTATACAAGCCTTTCATCTAGATGTAAATGGTGTTAATTAAGTTATATTCAGTGAGGTGTGACTTAAGCATAAGCTTGATGTGTATAATTAGAATATTAATGTTAATTAGTTAGAAACAGCACCTGACAGCCAGCAACACAAGGGTTATAAAATTTAGCTTAGGTTTTTATATTTACGTAAGATAAAGATAGAGATACATATTCATATTGTATTGTATCTAAACATTTATGAAGCGCCTCTCACAGTATTCGCTACTCGGAGGCGCTCCCAGTGCGAAAGACCCAGTTAATAGAAAGTGGTTTTATTGACAACTAGACGAGACAGAAAACACAGGCAGTTGATTAGGCCTATGACTATGTGAATTGATTGACTGCCTCGAACTGATGATATATAATTGAATACATGCATTTGGTATCAAACCGTACTATGGATGTCTCTTTCTTTACACTGCTGTTTGACAAAGCCTATTTGCATCTAATGTTGGGGACTTTTTGGATTGATCTTCGGGTGAACGTCGGTGCAGTTTAGCAATACACTGTAGAGGGGCGTCACATAGTCTGTTTCCGAGTTAAAGACCAACCACAGTGATAATACCATTCAATTATAATTCATTGTATTGTTAACTTTCAAATGTGTTGCTTCTGCACTGAGATGTACTCCTGTGAAATTGACAATTTTTTCTCAAGCCTTTTGTTATTTTTGGTCGTGCTGGAGTCGGGAGCGCCTCTGAGTAGGTCTGTTGATTGAAGAGGCGCTATATAAATCTGTGAAGGAATGAATGAATGAATGAATACAACCCATGAGGAAACGTTGTCATGTAACTGGACTGGTGTTGTGTGTGTTCTGCAATCAAAAAATCCTTATGCTACCACGTCTCTTTGGCTAATGTTGATAGATAGAGGCCTAGGCGTAACTTTGTATTGTGACGGTGGTGTCTGGTCAGTGGTCACCACCTCTTTTAAAAGTGGTGGTGACAGTCGTCGCCATTTTTTGACTCTGTGCTGAAATATGTTTTGCGACATGACAGCGTTGTTTGGTTTGAAGCAAACATAAGCAACAGCAATTATCGGAGGTGTATTTTTGCATACTTAACTATCAGATGGTGAGGGGAAGGGGTGGGAGACAGGAAGCATTGGGCACCACCAGTGTAGCAAAGTTACTCCCTTGGGCGGAGGCATAAAATTGGGAGGGGATAGATGAATGGTAACACTCTTGCTCCAAAAACATAAGATCTTGAAAGACCCCTAACCTGGCTACGGAAAGCTTCCTATAGGTCGACTCAGCCTTCCACTCTCTATGGGTAGCTGTAAAATGAGCGGGCGCCTAACATGCTGCCAAGACTTGTATTCTATAAGATCTTGAAATTGTACTGTCGTATGTTTCTATGTTACTTACTGCGGTTTATCAGTGAGCTTGTCAATAAACATGAATATATATTATATATGTTTCGTTTATTCGTTTAATATGTAAAACCGATGTCAGACTGCATGGGTGAACAAAGAGGTGGGATGAGGGATGATGAACACTTAAATCATGATTATGTAGTAAGCTTAATGGTTAACCTGTCCTAGCGATCAGGCTAGAAGCAATCTCCGTGTGATATACCATGAGCATTAGTGGCCGTTGAGAAGTTTTCGGGTTAGATGTGGCAGACTGTGTTCCTTTGTTAAAATTGCACAGACGTCAAAACTGAGTTCAGAAATTGTCAGTCTTGTTGTCAAGACCTTAAACCTCAAGACCAAGACCAAGACCAAGACCTTGAACCTCAAGACCAAGACCAAGACCTTGAACCTCAAGACCAAGACCAAGACCTTGAACCTCAAGACCAAGACCAAGACCAAGACCTTGAACCTCAAGACCAAGACCAAGACCAAGACCTTGAACCTCGAGACCAAGACCAAGACCAAGACTTTGAACCTCGAGACCAAGACCAAGACCAAGACCCAAAAAATCCCATTCAGGCCAAGACTTCTTTTCCTTACACAAAAAGTTGTGGAGTCGATATTTTAATGAAAACGTGAGTCGTTTATTTTATTCAAGCAAATGAACTTTAAATGCAGACTGCAGAGAATTCCGAATTCGTATTTACAAAAGTCCTTCATACAAACTGTTATTCCAAATGCCTTTTGTATTTTATAAAAAAAGACAATTAGCTCAGAATTTTCTGACCAAGACGTGCCTTGTGAGCCTCAAAAAATTCCATCACGTGAAAAAATACTTTCCTTAGCTAGGTGCTGAAGTCGCTGGCACACACAGTAACTTTTCAAGCACTGGATGTAAATGTACAAATCGTGAGCCTTTTTGATATCCTTCCATGGTTTATCAGACCGTCTGGCTTCAGAAACAAGTCTCGGCAGGGCTTCCATATACAGCATAACTTAGTTGCTGCTGCCAATGGGTTTTCCTGACCAACAAGACTTGCATCCGTCCGTAGGTATTTGTTGTAGGTTATGATGCAAACAGGTTTGATAAGTTTTAAAATTCTTGAGTTTTGTTAAATGACTTTTCATATATTGACAGCCGGTCTTGGTCTTGGTCTTGCGAGACCAAGACCAAGACTTTGAACCTCAAGACCAAGACCAAGACCAAGACCTTGAACCTCAAGACCAAGACCAAGACCTTGAACCTCAAGACCAAGACCAAGACCAAGACTTTTAAAAACGAACTCGAGTGCACTCGAGACCAAGACCTCGGTCTCGAGGACAACAAGTCTGGAAATTGTCAAGTCATTCTGTGTTTGAATTCGTCTGCTTTTCAGATTCTGAAATTAAGCCTCCGTCATGTTATGCAGCGACGGAGGTGAAGAAGGCCATGAATGGCGACTTGGCCAAGAGCAGACAGCCTAGCGCTAATAAATGCGAAACTGTCACTAAAGACGGTACGTATATATATAAGTCAAATCAACTCGAATCATATTATTGTTTTAAGTCACATATACTGTAAATGTGATAGGGGAGGGGGGGATAGAGTAGTGATAACACCAGTGCTCGAAATGGAAACTTTTACGAAACGGAACGCTAGTCAAAGATATGGGAGCATTCACGTTAATTTCATAGTATTTTCCACAATAATTCATTTCACGAACCGGAACGGAACGCTGACGAACCGGAACGGCGTTCCGGTGCGTTCCGGTCCATTTCGAGCACTGGATAACACTCATGGCCAGGAGAGCATAAGGTAGGCCCCCTACGCGGATCGACTCCCGTAACCCCCCTCTAAGGGTGGCGCCTTGCATGGCTGCCAAACCGTGTGTTTAATTAAGATATTAATTGTACTTTCATGTTTCAATGTAATCTTACTGCGTCTGTCGGTTTGAAATAATAAAGAATATAATTATTATAATTATTAGATATATCGAACAGTGCGAGATAGTGAGCAGTTGTTTTAATATTAAGTTATCAATAATAATAATTATTGTCCTATCCATGGATTATTTTTGCAATTTTTGCATCCACGCCTTGAAGCACTGTCGTCTATAGATGGTTGTAAGAAATCAGTGGTTCTCTTGTCTCAGCTTACCTTACCTTCATTGCTTTACCTTATCTTAATTGCCCTGCTTTATCTTAATTGCTTTACCTTAATAATTGCCTTACCTTGATTGCCTTGCTTTACCTTGGCCTAACAACTGGTGCGGCACCTGTTAAGTTTCATTTGGATCATTTGAAAAAGTTAACACCTGTGTTAAAGAAGATTACAGCAATTGCAATTTTGTAATTGTAAGTGCAAATTTATATAGCGCCACTTCAAGAGAAAAGATCAGAGGTGCTTCGGACCTGACAAAACAAAACAACGAGAATGGTTTTCTAGCGCTTAGGGAAATGAGGCAAAGAAAGGCTCAATGCATAGTTTAACATAATTTCAAACTTCAAAAATGCACCTTCACAGTTGCTAACTGGTAAATGTTCCCTTCTTAATGGCATTTGAGATCGTTCAGGCTAGTGCAGAGAGGCGTTTGATTATTTTCCTTGAGATGCGCTATATCATAAATGTCCTTAATAAATAAATAACAAATTATTAACATAAATGGTTGCGCCTGAATGGATTTTGTGCATGTTGGTTCCTGAAACAAGGAAGCGAATTGATTGTAGTCCAATTGTTGTTTAAATGTTTTCTAATGCAGTTAGGCCTAGTTGTTGTTGATGCAGTGAATATGTAGGCCTATACTTCGTGAATGTAGAGGAGCGTTTGTTTTTTGTTTATGGTTCTGTTGACTGTCTTCTTTGTAATACCATTATCTAATTTAGACGCAATAAATAAGTATGACGATAAACAGTTTTATGTTAGAATGTAACCCATCCCTGCTCTGCAGTGCTCGGTACCACTACTCGGTGTCTGCCTCGGGCGAAGCTATAGCCTGCGTACCTCCATAGCCAAATAAACCAGTATGTACGCAACCTGTGTAATTGCTTGGGCCCGTCAATGACAAAGGGCCACAGAAGGTAGTCTGTGTTGTGTGTACTTAACTGCTGACGGATACACTACTCGTACTGCACTTCGATTTGAGCCTTTTTAACGACTTCACGTCCACCGATTTATAAGCTACACAGCACCTCTGTTCTGGAACGATCCCACTCCCCGAATTCCACAAATTCTCAGTTCCCAAACCAATACCGCCGCTTACCCACATTCATCCAGTCTTGTTGTCCTCGAGACCAAGGTCTTGGTCTCGAGTGCACTCGATTTCGTTTTTAAAAGTCTTGGTCTTGGTCTTGGTCTTGAGGTTCAAGGTCTTGGTCTTGGTCTTGGTCTTGAGGCTCAAAGTCTTGGTCTTGGTTTTCCAAGACCAAGACCAAGACTTTTCAAAATATGAACAGTCATTTAACAAAACACAAGGATTTTAAAAATTTATCCAATAATTACTAATACAATGCTTATTGCATTAGTATTTGCACGGTGTGAACGAGGCTTTACTGTTGTTTTGGACATTTATTTTGACTTCCGGTTATTTACCATGGAATGATTTCAAAACAGACTCACAATTTTTACATTTACATCCGGTACTTGAAAAGCTGCTCTGTGTGCCAGTGAATTCAGCACTGTAGAACGTATTTTTCGCATGGCAGAATTTTTATGAGGCCCCACAGGTCACGTCTTGGTCAGAAAATTCTGAGCGAATTGGTTTTTATAAAATGCAACAGGCATTTGGAATAACATTTCGCATGCAGGACTTTTGTAAATACGAATTCGAAATTCTCTGCAGTCTGCATTTGGAGTTGTTTTGTTTGAATAAAATGAAAGATTCATGTTTTAATTAAAATAGCGAGTAGTCCAACTTGACAATTTTTTTAGTAAGGAATAGCAGTCTGGATATGGTTGTGATATTTTGGGTATTTTCTCGGTTTTGGTTTTGAGTTTCAAAGTCTTGGTCTTGGTCTTGGTCTTGAGGTCCAAGGTCTTGGTCTTGGTCTTGGTCTTGGTCTTGAGGTTCAAGGTCTTGGTCTTGGTCTTGAGGTTCAAGGTCTTGGTCTTGGTCTTGGTCTTGGTCTTGAGGTTCAAGGTCTTGGTCTTGGTCTTGGTCTTGAGGTTTAAGGTCTTGACAACAAGACTGCATTCATCTGCCTTAAACTTCTCTTTTATCACCCCACAGGCTTTCCACTCCGAACTGAAGTCCCACCTCTTCAAGAAATTCTTACCCTGATCCATCATCGGGTTCACCTCCCCGGACTCTGAGTCTCTGACCTGGATATTGCGGACTTTATTTGATATAGCGCCGGTGAGTAAGCTGGTCTCCCTGACGTGGCGTTTGTGTGTCGCTGTGAAATTTCGGAGATTTACATTTACATCCATTCTTCCACTGGCGGCGACCTTGTTTCACAGGTGGGGGACACTGTTGAACTGATCTGGTGAAAAGAGTTTGGAACTGATCTGTTCAAAAAAGAGGTCAACAAATTTTTTCGCGCTCACGCGCACATTTTTTAAAACCATTTTTGGGAACAAATTTCACGACCTTTTTGAGGGTTTCTTCAAAAAGTGGGGGGTCAAATGTATGGTGTCCCCCACTCTTAAAGGTGGGGACTTGTCCCCCTCGACCCCCATGATCGCCGCCCATGCATTCTTCCGCCTTCCATTCTTTCTTTCCTCAGCGAAACCCACCTTAGTAGCTCCTCTGTCTCCTCTCTCGGATCTCCCTGACATTTGGACACTGATCATCTGTGACATCTGTGAACAACCCTGTGACACGACGCAGCGCTCGTGAATAAGCTGGTGCCCTATGATTACCTTTAGAGTAGCGCTTTGGAAATTTGGAGTTTACGATGTATTACGACGATCATAAACCAGCCATGCGCCGTGCGACAAAGCCCTCTGCGTATTTGCAATGGGACGACCGAGTGGTTAGCCCGGCCCTGCGCCGTCTCCCGCTATAGGCGAGCGCTTGCTACCTGCACAGTCTTACAACAGGTTATCAAAGTGACATATTAAGTGTTTGCGTCAAATCGTAAAGCGTTTGATAATTCATTGTCACCTGTAGGATGCACATCGATTGAAAATGCTTTGTTGCGTTTAATTAAACAGATGTCATCATTGCTACTGCTGCTGCTGGTACGGCTGCTGTCAACGCTTGGGGCTGGACCTGGGGCTGGGGTGGCGGCTGGGGCTGCGGCGGTTGGGGCTGTTTCGACTTCGGTCCGAACCCGATGTCCCACGGGAACCACCTGGATAGCAACTGCATGGATATGAACGACGGAATGGATATGAAGAACGGGGGCGGCGACGTCCACCAGAACACCAACGAATGCGGAATGTCCTCCGATCAGGCGACCGACTACGCCGACTACGACGGACCGGACATAGATCCGGGTTATGACGTCATGTGTGACGGGGGATTCGACGCGGGCTTCGACGCAGGCGGCTTCGACATGGGGTTCAGCATCGGATTTTAAGAGCCGACCGATGACGACGCTGACTTCTGGCAGGCCTCAACAAAGATTGTACGGAAGAGGAAGGATAGAACACTCGATCAAACAGCAGGAAACTGGGTCAAGGCATGCACCGGTTTTTGGTTATTTCCTGTGTAATGACACTGTGTCATAACAAAGATGATTACCATCGCCCTCCTCCTTTATCCAGATTGGGACTGGCAATCCCGGAGTACGGGCAGTGGCGGAGTTCTGCATGCACCGGCGCATGCTGGTCCCAAACTGACTGGGAACCGTGGCAACCAATTTTAACCAATCCAGGAATCGTACTACTGTACATTTCGCCATTGGGTTGCAATCCAACCAATCACAATCAATGATGACTGGTTGACCCAGTTTCCCAAATTAGACTGGGATCCATAGCAACCAATTGTTAAAGGTAACCAATCCAGGAATGTTACTACTATAGATGTCGCCATTGGATTGCAATCCATTGGGTTGCAATCCATTGGGTTGCAATCCAACCAGTCAGAATCAACGATGATGTCTGACCCAGTTTACTAAATTAGACTGGAATCCATAGCAACCAATTGTTGAAGTTAACCAATCCAGGAATGGTGCTACTGTAGATCAATATCCCATTGGGTTGCAATCCAACCAATCACAATCAACGATGACTATTTGACACAGTTCTTCAAATTAGACTGGAATCCATAGCAACCAATTGTTGAAGTTAACCAATCCAGGAATGGTGCTACTGTAGATCAATATCCCATTGGGTTGCAATCCAACCAATCACAATCAACGATGACTATTTGACACAGTTCCCCAAATTGGACTCGAAACCAAGGCAACCAATTGTTAGAGTTAACCAGTTCAGGACTATTTCTACTGCACCCGTCATCATTGAGTTGCAATCCAGCCAATCACGATCAACGACGACTATTTGACCCAGTTTCCTGCTGCAACAGTCAAATCTTCACGAGTGCTTTGTCTTCCTGTCTCCATAGTCTTTGATGGTAAGGGTGGTGGCGATGACGTCACATCAAAGATGGCCGACCGGAAACACCCAGCTCTGTGCAAAACTGCTTATCGATCATGCTTAATTAATCTAACCAACTCACTGACCACATTCTGCGATGACATCAGAAATTTTGAAGTTCTGTTGGAGATATTTTGCCGATGGTTTTAAACGTTTTTCTGGCGTGCAGTTTGCGGAGAGCACGCGTGGCTTCTACCATTTCCACTGTTAGTTTGGAACGAGCCTTGTAGCGTCTTATTTTTCATAACACAAGAAAAATATTTTGACGTAATGTTATTGAAACTGGACTTTAAATTTTTCCATAGCTTTAAATAGTTTATTCATGATGTTTTAATAGAAGGTTGTGCCAAAGTTAAATATCGTGACCTTATCATTACTTCCAATATTTGTGGAACTTTGCAACAAAATTTTGTATGCTTTTATATCAGATCCAGTTTAGTTGCTTGTTTCTTAAAGAATGACTTGATACTGCTTTAATTTGGGCGTATTGACAATAATTACCGACGTCTGATAGTTCAATATCGCCGGTCACGCATGTATGTCTGCACAAAACATGCCTAAATCTCCTGATATCGACAGCCTTTATAGTTTTCAGATAAGCACATACACCTCCAAGACGAGACTCAAGACCCATTACTTTATGATTGCTTATCCTGACTAGACTTTAGGCTGTTAAGCGCCTCTGCAACGGCATGTGCTGTGTTACGGTGCCGCAATCATCATCACCATCATCATCATCAGGGGCAAATCTAGGTTTAGAGTTAGAGGTGTGACAGATTTCTAATGCTATTAGGCAAGATGTATCATGCCGCCACCTTTTTAGACCTAAATGTAGGGACCATATCTTCTGCTATGCAGAGCAGGGTCAAAATGTCCCGTCTGGAGAGAGTCCTGTGTTACCCCCTCTTCCCCCATTAGCTATGAGCCATAAAAGCGACCGCCAGATTCTGACCCGATTGTGAGAATTTTAACGAACATGGCGCTTTTATAAACAAGTTTTTCTCATAATTTATTATTCGTCACATGACGTCAACCTATCACATGCACAGCTGCGGACCACGCACGCGGGTAATAAAATCTAAGAACTTCTAGAGCGCCACTGTGATAATGCTCAAGGCATATCTGTCGATGGGCTTTACGAATAAGAAAAAACTTGTGCAAGTCATGGTGAGTCCGTTCGAAAGCCAAGCAGGGATTCCGAGAAGACATGTAAATTCAGTGGAATTCAGTCCACTGAAGAGATGTTTTTAGTAGAGATCGAAAGGCCAGAGAAGTTCTCGTGGAGCGAACGTTTGTCGGAAGAGAGTCGCAGAGTCTGGCCAGCGATAGAAAATACATTCCTGCAGAGAGCTGTCCTTGTCCACGATTGAGAAAGTCAGAAGAACTGGTCGAGCAACTTATTATAATAGAGAGGGATTTGAGGTAGATTGGTGCTTGCGTATGGTGAGCGTCAGAAGATGCGAATTGTGTAAGTATAGGTCTCAACTCCACCATTTAAACTGACCCCCTTAACGTCCAAGGCTTCATGAACTGCAGGAGGAAGACCAGTCCCTTAAGCTAGCCTGAGAGGCTGGCTGTCATGGGTATGAAATGTTAGCGACTTCATTTTTCTTAGCCTCGGCACACGAGGGCGGGTGGCCAATCTTCTACACCGCCATCTCGTCTTCTTACCGACTGTGTGTGGTCAATGTACTCATTATAGCCGAGTTGGCTAGGAGGCGCATGTGGAGCAGAAATGTCAAAACAAAGTTCTGCCGGGCGGGATTTGACCCCCTCTCCCCAACCTCTGGGTTAACAGTTCAACGCGCTAACCATAAACTATCGCGCACTCCACATTATACTTTATGAAAAGCACCACAATATGCAGACGGGTATAAAAAGGTTCATTTTTTGCATGTGACGCTAACAAACATGACCATATAAATCATGTCCTCCGATCATTTATAGGCCCTAAATAGCCTAACTCAAACTTTGAAACGCTGACGATGTAGCCGCCTAAACATATAGGCTTCAGTTGTTCGTACAAGACTTTTTACGTTAAGGTAGGCTTATGATTGACGAAGACAACGTCCGGTAGGCCTACAATGAATAGCGTAGGCCCAAGCATAGAGACTCGCTCGATCGTTTTATGTATTATCTTCTCGTTTGCATTTTTTGCGTGTGCACTAATGACCAAGCATCAATCGATTGCGCTGAGCAACTGTGAGCGAAGGACGCTCAATGTCCCTTTACAGTAACCGCCTCGGTACTCTCCGCGTTTTACACGGCGAGCGCTCTAACCAATCGGCGACTGTATCCCACACATTAGTCACTGTCTCCTGTAGACAGTGGCGTTTAATAAATGCAATATAATAATAATAATTTTATAATAATAGGCCTAATAATAATAACAACAGCAACAATGACAACAACAACGACAACAATGACAATAACAATGACAATAAAGAGCTCTGAATCTCGGGCTAGCACAGTCCTGGCACGGGACCATCAATGACATGTCATACATTTTCAAAGGGGTAGCGGTGGATGGTTGAACATTGAGCAGGATCTAGGCTATGCGGTTGCTACAACAAATTGTTTACACGTACACAAGTCCTTTCGTCTCCTCGCCTAGGCCTCTCTTGGCCGGCCTTTCTCCTCCTCTTCCCTCCTCTCTCTGTTGCTGTCTCTCCTCTCATAGCCTTGCCTGCCCTCTCCTCTCCCTTCTCTCTCTCTCCTTCTCTCTCTCTCTCTCTCTCTCTCTCTCTCTCTCTCTCTCTCTCTCTCTCTCTCTCTCTCTCTCTCTCTCTCTCTCTCTCTCTCTCTCTCTCTCTCTCTCTCTCTCTCTCTCTCTCTCTCTCTCTCTCTCTCTCTCTCTCTCTCTCAGTTTCCAACCGATACAGCTGTTTTTCGCAATAATTTAGAAATACTGGCTACACTGCGATATTAAACACAGCATACATCGTTTATTTAACGACGCCTTCATATGAACGTTGATTGGCGTCCATCACTACATCAAATACACTTACCAATATATATGTGCATCACTTCTATAAAGGTCTGTAGGTTCACAGAAACTTATACGTCTTCTGTAGCTCCAACACATCAGGGTCATTGTAAATTTGGAGTAGAATATAAAGCGTTTTTAAAACTTCAAACTTCCTGGTTTAGAACTTCCTTCTAGCTTCTTGACCTGGAACCGATTTGTACCCCTCCCTCCCCGCCGATCGATTTTGTTGTGACTAAGCGCCTGTGAATAAGCTGGTTCGTGCTGCGTTAGCGTAACTTTGGTCTAAAAAGTGGGGGGTACCAATATACACAAAGCAAGGGAAGGCACAATAATAAAATATTGATTAACATTGTTCAAAAAGTGGGGGGTACGGTACCCCCCAGTCCAAAAAGTGGGGGGTACGGGTACCCCCACAAATTACGCCTATGCCAGCTACTTCGCTTTTAGAGCACTGTAGAAATCTCGAGATTACGATTATAAAACAACGAACTTGCGTTTTCTTAGCCAGCCAGGTGTTGGTAGGCGTGACTTGTTTGAATTCAGCCTAGGTCTATACACATCAGCGTTCTGGATCAATAATAGCAGACGCTATTCAGCCAGTCGGCGTGTCCAATTCTATTCGTTACGCTCGTAATTATAAGGCACGCGGGAGCGGTTGCGCTACGCAGGCTCTGTAGATCTAGCGACAACACCTGAGGTCTGCGCTGCAGGAGGCATTGCGTAGTTCTGCAAGAGAAGACTGCACGGTCGTTCTTCCTTCGCCGTCACCTTCCTGGTTGGAAGAGTCGTTCTCTTCGGAAGATTTCTGTATCGGTGTTCAACCAGACATTGAACATGCCTGCGCTTTACACCGTCACTGACGAGAACATGAAATACGGCGACATTCCTGTCGTTATCGCACAGGTAAAACGAAAGGACGTAGGTCTTTTTGTGTATGCATATATATGTATGTATGTATGTATGTATGTATGTATGTATGTATGTATGTATGTATGCATGTAAGCATGTATGTATGTATCAATGTATGTGTGTATGTCTGCATGTATGTATTTATATGTATGTATGTATGTATCACTGTATGTATGTATGTTTGTATCAATGTATGTATGTATGTATAGTTGTTTGTTTTTCGGTATGTAGTGGTTGCCAAAATCATTGTGAATTTCGGTCTATACATTGCCTCAGTCGTTAGAATTATCAATTAGGCTTTGCCGCTGCATAATTCCGTTTAATTGCTTCCTGCTGCGTGTTGCGTATTATGCAAACATTGTATAAATGTGAATGTATTACAGCGATAAAGGTATAATTTAAAGGTAACATGCTTGTATTTTTTCACCTAAATTATTCCGGTGGGATGGCGTGGTCCTCAGGAAGAAGGAAGAACCGTCAGTTGAGCTGCAAAGCGACCGCACCACTCCATCGATAAGACGTCTTTGCAGCCTCCCAACCTGTTCTTCTTTTTCTTGTTCTTCTTCCTCTTCTTTTTCCTCTTCCTCTTCTTTTTCTTCTTCCTCCTCCTCTTCTTCTTCTTTTTTTTCTTCTTCCTATTCTTCTTCTTCTTCTCCTCTTCTTCTTCTTCCTTCTTCTTCTCTTCTTCTTCGCTTTCTTCTTCTTTGCTTTCTTCTTCTTTTTCGCATTCTTCTTATTCCTCCTCCTCCTCTTCTTCGTCCTCTTCTTCTTCGCTTTATTCTTCTTTGCTTTCTTCTTCTTTATCGCATTCTTCTTATTCCTCCTCCTCCTCCTCTTCTTCGTCCTCTTCATCTTCGCATTATTCTTCTTCCTCATATTCTTCTTCTCTTTCTGCTTCTTCTTTTTCTTCTTCTCCTACCTCCTTCTCCTCTTCCTCCTAGTAATCCTCTTCTTCTTCGTCGTCGTCGTCATCTTCCTCCTCTTCTTCTTCCTATGCCTGTCCTATCCCCGAAAGACATCCACCTCAGACTGAAAAGCGAACTTTTCAAAATCGCATACCCTGCAACCAATCCTTGACCATTCTGCGGCCACTATACTGCCCCCATAAACACCACGCAGTCCCCCTGTCTGAACACCCGTATTCTGGTCTTAATTAGCCCTCTAAGCATGGTTAAATTGAAATAGTTATCGTCATCTCTATTGCCAGAGTAGTCATTCGTCGTCGTCGTCATCATCATTCCTACCACCATGATAATTACCAACACCATCATCATAATCATCATCACAATCACTATCATCATTGCATCTGGACTTTTAAAGCGCATTTTAGGAACCCCTCAAACATAGACGTAGCCACCATGAAGCAAGAGGCTTTGCTTTCGCTTGCTTTGTTGCATTTCCAAAATTTTCCGTGGGCTATTCTCCCGCACCTCCAAGTACCCCTCCCGAAACCCCAGTTGCCTCCTCTTAAATTTAATTTTCCGTGGGCTATACCCCGCACCTCCAAGTACCCCTCCCCAAACCCCAGTTGCCTCCTCTTGAATTTAATTTTCCGTGGGCTATACCCGCACCTCCAAGTACCCCTCCTCGAACCACAGTTGCCTCCTCTGGCTACGTTCCTGTCCTCAAAAGCAGGCTTTCATCGTCATCATCATTGTTATCATCATGAAATCTTACATAGGCCTACACGTAAGGCGCCGTGACCTAGTTTTTCGGAAGCCGTTGGTGCGTGAAAAGCCAGGCGCGACAGAACACCAGCCTTTCATATGAACGCCATGTCTTATTTACGAACATGGCTAAGGACACTGCGCAGTTGGAGCCAGTTACGGACGGCATAGGCAACAGGTAATTCTGGTCCTCGGTCATAGATCAAGACCTAAGCCTCCCGCCTCCATACACAGACTCCACGTCAACAGTCCATACAACAGTCTCCTTGTCAATGCTATTAAGAGCCGAGCCTATTATTAACTGTTTCATTTATGAAGCGCCAATATAATGGTAATGATCGATTGTGCGTTACGAACGATACACCCAATCGCCGACCTCTGGACGGCTCGAACCAGTAACA
Organism: Allolobophora icterica; assembly: GCA_963556255.1. NCBI lineage: Eukaryota > Metazoa > Annelida > Clitellata > Crassiclitellata > Lumbricidae > Allolobophora > Allolobophora icterica. Next base: position 37,312,397 of record OY744610.1, on the reverse strand, counting down.
CAGTCTGAGATATAAAAATAGGGTGTTGTGCCGCGAAGACTATTAGGGGCCTACACAAATGGGGTGACCTGAATTTTTAAACCGTATGAGTAACACAGTGGCCGACCTATGGGTGGTGTGAACCAGCAGCACAGTTCGTGACATAAAATAAGGTATTGTGTCCCGACTTCCGTTCTATGCGAAGATAATTAAACAAATCGGGTTACCTGAATTTGGGGAACTTGAGCTAAGCAAACCTGTACGAATAAAACTTTGTATGACCCCACACATAGGCGTAGACTCTGGAGGGCAGGCGGAGCACGTGCCCTTCCCCCAATAATTGAGATGGACTGTAGGCCTACACCCAATGCAACAAGTGTAGAATGAATAACTAAATCCCCCCCCCATATTTTTGTCAAGTTAACGCCAGTGACCCCACACACTATGAAATCAGGGCTTCACTGTTAGGCCTATCTTGTGGTCCTGCTGCACCTTTCCATTGTCTTAACACTTGCCTTTATTTCCGGGGACCTTCGCACTGGGAACGTCTCTGATTGGTCGGCACTGGGTAGAGGCGCTTTACGAGTTTCGAGATACAATACAATACAATAAGTTTAGAATAATTATTATGTTATTTTAAAAACCATTTTCAATAACAATCTTGCGATTATCAGTTCTGGGAAAGACAATCCTAATAATGTCAATCATAGTAATGTCAGTCCTGAGAATGTTAACTCTAGTAGGCCTAATTGCCATTCCGAGACCAGATACATTGTGGGAAAGAACACATCCTCGAAACACTGTTGGTCTTGCACAGTGGATTCTACTTAAAAGAATACAAAAAAGAAGTTCTGTTAAGTGAAGAATCTGCTATTAATATTATTATTATTATCTGAAAACTTTTATAGCGCTACTGTATCAGTTAGATTTTACTTGAAAATGGAGGCGATTATAGATTGATGCCTATAGTGCATTATTTCAGCGGCGCTATAGAAGTAATTAGATTAGATTAGATAGATTAGATAAGATTAGATTAGATTAAAGCAGACCAAAGCAGATTAGTCTATGGTTCAAATCCATAAAGCCAATTCCTAGAAACATAATTTTATAGAACGATCATAATTATGGGAAAATGCAATCTTAAAAATACGGCCTGGGAAATATGGTAGGGCATACCGGAAGAGGGAAATAGAGCCTGCGACCACGAAAGGCAGAGGCAAACACCATCCAAAATCGTCATTGCGTAATGAAATCACCGATTTATATAGCTCCTCTACAAGAAAACTCACCAGTTTTTATCAGTTACAAATCCATATACGGATTTGTAACTGAGGCGATATAATCGGAATAGAAAGACTATGCAGGAACCCTGACACACAGACGACAATACATAGCTTATATGGTGGAGGTACCAATTCAGTCTCCACTTATGGAGACCATTTTGGACGTAGGCCTATACCCTGCCAGTAACTGATTATGAAACGTTGATGAACGTGCATCCACAACGGCAATTTTATCATCTATAATTCGTTTTAGAACAAATTTATCCATTTTCCCTATCAGAAAAATCGGAACACGACGTGTACATTTATTCCGGATATTTCTATAGCGCCTCTCGAAGTCAACTACTACTCAGAGGCGCTCCCGACTACAGCATTTGATACTGTGCCGGAATTTTCACTCCGAAGCGCCACGAGCAATTGCGAGTGAAGGACTTGCCCAAGGTCCGTACGCAGAGTGGGATTCGAACCTGCAACCCTCCGGTCACAAGGCGCCGAACTTATCACTGAGCCACCACGCCCCACAAATGCTTAAATGCTTATAGTATTGATTCTGAGATTGTGAGGGTACTGAGGGGTGAGGAGTCATATAAGAGCCGACGATACGACTATGGGTCCATATACGGATTTGTAACTGATGAAGGATGTATCAGCTTGCGCTTTGACCTGCATCTCTACATCCCGAAATGACTAAGATGGCAACCATAAGACAGCGAGTGAGGGTAATGTCAGATCTTTACAAGAAGAGTGTAGTCGTGGCCAAGATCTGTGGCGCCTGCAGGCCGGTCAGTGTGTCGGGTGACCTGTTTTGCTGAAAGTCTGCCTGTCGGACTGCCTGTGACTCAGCTCGTCTGTGTATCTAAGTACTTTCGTACTTTTGTGGTACATACTTCTCAATCTGTCCACATACACGAAGCAAGGCGAAGACTGCGGTCTCTGGGAAGCACAATAATAAAATTGTGACTGGCATTGTTTAAAATATGGGGGTTCGGTATCCCCAGTCCAAAAAGTGGGGTGCAGGTACCCTCGTACTCCCACAAATTACGCCTATGGATGGAATCCATAGCTTAATACAAACATACCTTTAATCGACTGGGCTTCTCCAATTCATTAGGATTGTTGGCTAAAGTTTCACTCTCTCGTGACGAAATATAACGGCGCAATAGAAGTCAAGATAGATAGTCATCTAGACACTTTCACAACGCCTCTTAGGGGGTCATCCATAAAGGACGCCAGCAATGAGGGGGAGGGCGGGGTCATCGAAATGCGGACAAATGTGGACAAGGGGGAGGGAGGGTTATGACCAGTGCGGACGTCCGCATCTAAACTTTTAAATTTGATAGTTTTTTAAACACCACCTTGTTTCAGCCTTACCCGAAAGACGAAAATGTCAGTGAAGTGATTGCCTAAAACGTCATGCATGACATAACCTTTGCTGCGACTTTAAAGAGGCTTTTATTACTGCACATCCTGCGATATAAAACCTGAACTGTCACTTAAACGTGCACAGGAACTGTGGAATAATCATAAAGATAATGAAGACATTAAAAATTGGCTTAGGCGTGCGGACGTCCGCAAAAGGGGAGGGAGGGAGGGTAAGGTCAAATGCGGACAAATGCGGACAAGGGGGAAGGGAGGGGTCCAAAGTGGGTCATATTTTGCGGACGTCCTTTATGAACGATACCTGGGCACTTCACAAAGAGCTGGCCACACTAGTCTAAATGATTGATGTCTAATCTAAACTAGTGACTTCTGTAGCGCAATTATGAATGCACTGGCATCTGTCGACAGTTACTGTAGCTTCCCGTGAAATCGTATAAGATATGGACATTAATTACCAAAGTTCAAACAAATAGGGGCCTACTGCTCAGTTGACTACAGAAAATCAGTACCGCTAATTAGACCATGCATCGTCTAGCATTATAATGTCACAGACACAGGTGATTCAGGTTGGCATTGCAAGTCAGGGCTGGTCTTAGCCCAAATGACGCCCACTCCACTCTCCACCTCACATCACAACCCAGTGAGAAACCAGCAAGAACATAACACTGAACTGCATTATTTAATTAGTTTAAATAATTATGTTCCATAAGCGAAAGTTTTGAATTCAAATGAAAAATAATCATTGTAATTGAAGAAATGGCTATAAAGTTAAAAACATAAAACTGTTAAAAACACATTCTTTGTGAAAATGGCGTCCCCTATATAGATTTTGGCACCTCAGGCAACTCCTGCTTTGCCTGTGCCTATAGGACCGGCACTGTTGTAAGTTATTCGGTTATACCCGCTAGTGTTATTTCTATGCATTTGGCATATCGGTTTGGTAGAACGATTGGAGTAAAGTCTTTCTGATGATTCCCTGCAGGTGGTACCGCCTCCTCCGAGGCCGCGCTCCGTCAAGAAGTATGTGATTCTGTCAGTGAGCCTTCTACTCGCCGCAATGATCATTCTGGCGGCCATCTTGGTTGGCATGCACTTCTTCACGGAAGCTCAGAAGGAAATCGTCAGGGTATGTCATAATATATTGTGCCTACAGAAGGACCTATACTGCGCTTAAAAATACTGCACTTACATATACGGCACTAAAAGATGCTGCACTAAAAGATGCTTCACTTACAGATACTGCACTTAAAGTTACTGCATTTTAAGATAGAGTGCACGAAGATAATGCTCTTAAAGATACCGCGCTTAAGGATACTTTGCTTGAAGATACTGTGCCTGAAGATAATGCTCAAAGATACTGCGCTTAGAGATATTGCACTTAAAGATGCAGCATTTATAGATACTGCACTTAAGGATGCTGCACGTAAAGATACTGTACTCATGGATACTGCACTTAAAAAATACTGCACTCAAAGATACTGCCCTTAAAGATACTTCGCTTCGAGATACTGCACTTATATATACTGCATCTAGGATAGTTAACATCACTTGGGTTCGTACAACAAATAGTAGGCCTACTCGAAATAATAAAACAAAACTGGGACACGTTTCGGCACAAAACTTTAAACAATAGGCTTAGGCCTATATTCAAACGCTTAATAATGCAGTACCTCTCTTATTATAGTTTACAGCTGTGACCATAAGGTTTATATGGGCCATTTTATGTGGACTCTTATATGGGCTATGGTATTTAGGTTATTTTATATGGGTTATTTTATTCTGGCTATTTTATAAAGGATACTTTATATGGGCTATTTTATTTGGACTATTTTAAAAGGGTTATCTTATATGGGCTATTTTATTTGGGCTATTTTATAAGGGTTATCTTATATGGGATATTTTATTTTGGCTATTTTATAAGGGTTATTTTATATGGGCAATTCTATATGGGCTATTTTATATGGGCTATCTTATGCGGGCTATTTTATATGGGCTTCTTTCGGCGTGAAAAATGTAACTTTCCGTTTCATTTTTTATCGAACTATTACATCATTTAGGTGCACGCACCTTTGAGATGTTCTAAATAGACGCTATATAAGTACTCAGATACATACAGACATACATACGTACATACATACATACGTACAATGTTTGTGTGTATGATACTGCATACATACATAATACATACATACATACACCCATACATACATACGTACAATGTTAGTGTGTATGATGCTACATACATACATAATACATGTATACATACATGCATACATACATACATACATACATACATACATACATACATACATACATACATACATACATACATACATACATACATACATACATACATACATACATACATACATACATACATACATACATACATACATAGATACATACATACATACATACATACATACATACATACATACATACATACATACATACATACATACATACATACATACATACATACATGCATACATACATACATACATACATACATACATACATACATACATACATACATACATACATACATACATACATACATAGATACATACATACATACATACATACATACATACATACATACATACATACATACATACATACATACATACATACATACATACATACATACATACATACATACATACATACATACATACATACATACATACATACATACATACATACATACATACATACATACATACATACATACATATAGGTAAATATTTATCCTTTCTTGTTTTGCAGTATTCTCTGCAGTTTGACAAGAACACCAACCAAGATGTGACTAGCGATCCAAACACAAAAATTGTCCAGTACGAGATGCAGAATCCTGGACAGAAAGCATGGGTCGTCAACGACTTCAACAAGGTCAGCAATATCTTCCTACTTTGCTTATTTACGATGGGAACAGAAAAAAGAATAGCTAACGAATATTTTCATTATACACCGTGCACGAAAAAACTAAATCTCTATAGTTACTCCCAAACCTTGTGAAAATGATTATTCCAATCCAATCTACATTTGAAGAATTGTAGTCGCGTGACTATAGACTTAATTTAACTGTAGTTTAACCGTAACTTATGTTCGAAATTATCTCCTTCTGCTACAATACAGGACTCAAGGCGCCCATGCTACTAATTCAGTGCATAGATTACCAGCTGACGGCCATTTTGTAAGTTTTTTACGAATTACTTCAATGTGGGGTTGCATTCAACAGTCATTATAAATTTAGTTGCTATTCTAGTCAGGATTAAAATTTATATTCAGACAGTCTTTTTGTCAAGACCTTAAACCTCAAGACCAAGACCAAGACTTTGAACCTCAAGACCAAGACCAAGACTTTGAACCTCCAGACCAAGACCAAGACTTTGAACCTCAAGACCAAGACCAAGACCAAGACTCAAAAAATCACATTCAGCCCAAGACTTCTTTTCCTTAAAAAAATTGTCAAATCGGACTACTCGCTATTGTAATGAAAACGTGAGTCTTTTATTTTATTCGAGCAAATTAACTTTAAATGCAGACTGCAGAGAATTCCGAATTCGTATTTACAAAAGTCTTTGAATGTAAAATGTTATTCCAAATGCCTTTTGTATTTTATAAAAACCAATTCGCTCAGAAATTTTTGCCTAAGACGTTCCTTGTGGGGCCTCATACAAATTCCGCCATGTTAAAAATACCTGGCGCACACGGTAGCTCTTCAAACACTGGATTTAAATGTACAAATTGTGAGCCTTTTTTAAATCCTCGAGGACAACAAGTCTGTATTCAGATAGTTCATTTAAAAACACGGGAATATTCCTGTTTTCGTTCACGGTGTGAAATACAACAGTTGATAAGCATGTGACTTAATCGACTGAATTGTTAAGTCAGTCGCTAACTCATTAGGGCCTACCAGCGACTGGACACACTTGGCGACCCCGCGCACATAACCGAATCTCCTACCTGCTGATAATCTAGCCCGTAAAACTTATATTATTAGGATGATTTATACACGATAAAACTTTCATGTACAGTACACCAAACTGCGATTAGCAGTTGGTTCAATAAAGGATATAGCCTAGGCTTACTTACTTATTAAGTCAGTCGGTTATTCCTTAGCGACTGACTCCAGGTACTGCCATGGCTTCATTCCTGAATTAGCGCAAGGGACTATACTGTCCTTCTCATCCTCTTCTCCTCCTCGTCTTCCTCCTCCCCTCGTCCCTCCTTCCTCTGCTTCTCCTCCTCCTTACGTAGATTGCATTACATCCTTACAAATTGAGTCAACTTCATGGTAATCGATGCTAATATAAAATTTTATAAATCAGTAGAGTGGCTGATGTACATACTCATTTACAAGTTCGGCCATTGGTGTCTCTGAAATATATGCAAGAACCAGTATTATCGGTTTTCACTTTGATCAATGGGTCCTAAAATCTGGAATAATATACCACTCAACATTCGAAATGCTGCTACACTTGGAATATTTAAAAGCCGATGAGGAAGTTATTTAAAAGGCAAAGGTGCCTAATGAAGAAATATATACAATTAATTAAAGTTAAATGATTAAATGATTCCGCCTGATTCGTGATACTGATGTAAAGTTGTTTAATTGATCCTTGGCTATGTTTAATTTGCATTATGATTAACATAACGCAACATAACATAACAAGGTTTTAAGTGGCTCAGAAGACTTTCATCTGTGTCAGAGCCACTCTCTCGAGCTTCCTCTCAATTGCAACTCGTTCTAGTATCCAATTTTGTTGAGTTTCTTCTTAAATGCAATAACCGAGTCCGCAGTAGCAGTCCCCTCGTCCAACTTATTCCAAGTGTTCACCACTTGGAATAAGTTATATTAATATGCATGATTGTTCTCTTTTTCGTTTTATGATCTTGACTATGTGTTGTCGCTAATAATATTATACCCGCCATCATCATGTCATTTGAATATGGGTTACCCTAAGTTAGCGGGAATTATGCCCCTTTTGGGTCGCCCTTACTCCTTGTTCAGTGCTGACTGTAACAACGGTTTAATGTTTTTCCTTGTTGACACTTGCTCTGACTATAACAATGTATTGTTTAGTGTTTCTTCTATGTTGTCACTTGCAATGTTCATGGTTCAATAAAGATTGATTGATTGATTGATTGGTTGATTGATCGATCGATCGATCGATCGATCGATCGATCGATCGATCGATTGATTGATTGATTGATTGATTGATTGATTGATTGATTGATTGATTGATTGATTGATTGATTGATTGATCGAGTATTCAAACCCAATCCAACCTTAGAGAATTTTAGGCGTCTATCTATCTTACTTCATATTTTGTTTCTTTGTTTTCACTGAGTTATATTGATACAGGTAAATAAATAAATTTAAAAAAATATATAAAGTAGCATAGGCGCATTGAAGCCTTAGTTGTAGCCAAGGAGGACATTTCGAACATAGGTTGCATTTAAACTACCGGTATAGTTAAATCAAATCTGTACTCAATGAACTAAACGACTCTCATTCTGACTTCGTTTTCCTATTGCTTTTACAGACTGTTTAACTGATAAATATTTCTGCATTCACGCAGTTGCTTCATACATCTCTACGTCATCTCAACCTTTCATTCTTACTAAATGTACTGAAGTAAACTAATATGCTATAAGACGCCATGCTATGGCAGCCATGGTATTTACGAATTTTTACATAGCCGTATTCATTAGGAAGCTGCCACGCCTTGCATGCATATATGGAGTAACGGTTGCCGACATTAAAAACTAAGGCCGCCATTTTACTTATGTACACATTTGAGGCAATAGATGCGTCATTGTTGTACAAATGTTACTCTTTTATTGTCGCAGGACATACAAGTCGTTAAAATTCAGACTGACACCCAGACCAACTGCTACGTGTCCGCGCTGAACCGTACCCGTGCCACGGATCCATCTAAAATCACTGGCCCGGAAACAAAGGTATGAAAACAACTTACTATCTCAGTTCATAGCCAAAAATCTGACCTATGTTGCTTAAGAATTTCTAATAGGCCTACTTAGACCAATGCTGGCACGAAAACTGTTAATCTTAAGACCGATGTTTGCACAAGAATAATTTCTAATACTTGACCCATATTTAACAACCAGGTCGGGTCAAACAAGGTATTCTCGTGTCCCTTTCATGCATCAGTCAACAATATCCTGAGAGTTCAAGGATGATGCAGAACGACAATCACGACAGAGCCTTTGTGGGTCACCCAAAAATGCGCTATATTAATTGCTGTCATACATACAATAAAAATCAAACTAGAAGAGTTAAACATTATATTGCTTGTTGGACGAACGACATTACGAAACAAACTACAAGTTCTAAGCCTGTTTTTGAAACCATTGGTTGATAGTCAACACTTTAAAATGAATCATCAGGACAGGGTTTAACCTCTTGTGGTGTTGACAGTGTAATTAAACTATGATTGAACAACAGCAGTCACATGTAGCCTAAGGGGTATACTTAGTTTTAAATCCTAGTCCTCCTCGTTTTAATCCTAGTCCTCTTCATTTTAAACCCTAGTCCTTTTCGTTTTGAACCATAGTCTTCTTCGTTTAAACCCTAGTCCTCTTCGTTTTAAACCTAGTCCTCTTCGTTTAAATCCAGTCCCCCTCATCGTTTTACATCGTAGTCCTCTACGTTTAAACCCAAGTCCTCTTCGGTTTGAACCCTGGACCTCTTCGTTTAAAAACCTAGTCCTCTTCGTGTTAAACCTAGCTAGTCCTCCGTTTTAAATCATAGTCCTCTTCGTTTTTACACCCTATAGTCCTCTTCGTTTAAAACCCTAATCCTCATAGTTTTCAACCCTAGTCCTCTTATGAAGCGCTTGTTTGTGTCTATGGACTATGGCATCTAATCGATGAAGACGCGTTTCAACTTGCCTTACCTTGCTTGTTTTTACTTCACATATAAAGAGGCTACCGTTAGTTATGTCCATGTGGTTTTAGTAGGCCTACAGCTTTCAGCTTTACCCTACTCCCCTTTCGGTTAAATCCTACTTGAGACCTGCTTTACGATCGAGGCATACAGGCATTACATAGATACATGCATTGCTTTTGCCATTCTGCCATTCAATCGTCTTGTCTCTATTGCGACTTCAGTGAGTCATTTACCCACTTCAACCGTGCCATCATCCTCGAAGCTTTGGATTTGAAATACTCTCTGTCTCTCTCTGTCTCTGTCTCTGTCTCTCTGTCTCTGTCTCTGTCTCTCTCTGTCTATGTCTCTGTCTCTGTCTCTGTCTCTGTCTCAGTCTGTCTGTCTGTCTGTCTGTCTGTCTGTCTGTCTGTCTGTCTGTCTGTCTGTCTGTCTGTCTGTCTGTCTGTCTGTCTCTCTCTCTCTCTCTCTCTCTCTCTCTCTCTCTCTCTCTATATATATATATATATATATATATATATATATATATATATATATATATATATATATATATATATTATATATATATATATATATATATATATATATGGGTTGCTGGGCCTTCCTCTTTGCTGGTTTAGATCATATCTGTCTGAACGAACCCAAATGATTATATCGGGCGACTCTAGAACAAAATGGATTCACATTAAGCTGGGCGTTCCTCAAGGCTCTGTACTTGGTCCTCTACTTTTTATTCTCTACACGGCTGACATTCCTTCTCTTTTCCCACTCTCGGGAGCTACTGGTCATCTCTTTGCAGATGATGTGCAAGCATTTGTTCATGGGTCTCCTTTATCTCAATTGCACTTAGTTGAGCGTATTGAGTCTCTATCTAAGTCTCTCCATTCCTGGATGTCCTCAAATCGTCTCTGTCTTAATGCCTCCAAAACCCAGTTCATTTGGTTTGGCTCCCCTCAACAGTTGCTGAAGATTGATTTCGCTCTCCTCTTGGAAATCTTTCCTCACTACTCCTTTTCATCAAGTGTACGTGACCTGGGTGTTACGCTTGATAGCTCTCTCTCCTTCAAAGATCACATCTCTAACCTCACACGTGTTTCCTACTTCCACTTAAGGCGTCTCAGGGCTGTTCGACGATCTGTCTCTTCCTCTGTTTTCACAACGCTGGTCCATGCTTTCATTTGCTCCAGAATTGACTACTGCAATTCGCTTCTAATTGGTCTTCCTAAGGTCCGTCTCATGCCTCTGCAGTCAGTCCTAAATGCAGCTGCGAGATTAATTGCCCGTCTGCCACGCTACTCACGCATTTCATCCTTCATGTTTGAGCAACTGCACTGGCTTCCTCTCTCTGCACGTATTAAGTTCAAAATCCTTATTCTGGTGTCAAAGACACAGCGGGGTCTCGCCCCCAAATATTTAATTGATGTAATTCACCGGCCTCTTTCTGTCTCCTCGCATCGTCCACTTCGCTCCTCAAACAGATTTGATCTCTCAGTTCCTCATACTAGAACAGCTATGGCTCAGTCCCGATCTTTTGCCTCAATTGGTCCCTCTCTCTGGAATACACTGTCTCCTTCTACTCGCTCTCAAATTTTAATAAGTAACCCCTCATCTTCTTTTGCTTTCCTCAAGACTTATTTCTTTTCTCTCGGCCTTGCGCACTGGGAGCGCCTCTGAACGGTTCACCCTACTAGAGGCGCTTTATAAATGTTTAAATACAATACAATACAATACAATATATATATATATATACAGAGAGAGAGAGCACCTGGCATTGTGTCCTATAGGGCGGGCCCCGGCCTACCTCTGCGAGCTCTTTACTTTAACTTCCGCTTGTGTGGTGCGCCGTGCTTTGCGCTCGGCCTCTCGTGGTGATTTTCTTGTCCCCTATGCTCTTACTGCTATGGCGCAGCGTAGGGCATTCTCCATGGTTGGTCATACCGGCTGGAATGACCTCCCTCTTTCGCTTCGCTCCCTCCCTAAAGACCTCTCAGGTACTTTCTATGGCCTTCTTAAGACCTTTCTTTTTGACCGGGCCAGGGTCGGGAGATAAGAATATTTTTTATTAAAATAAAGGGCGCTATATAAGTTTATTATAGATAGATAGATAGATAGATAGATAGATAGATAGATAGATAGATAGATAGATAGATAGATAGATAGATAGATAGATAGATAGATAGATAGATAGATAGATAGATAGATAGATAGATAGATAGATAGATAGATAGATAGATAGATAGATAGATAGATAGATATATAGATAGATAGATAGATAGATAGATAGATAGATAGATAGATAGATAGATTGATTGATTGACAGGATAGATTGATTGACAGGATAGATTGATAGATAGATTGATAGATTGATTGACAGGATAGATAGGATAATATATATATATATATATATATATATATATATATATATATATAGAGAGAGAGAGAGAGAGAGAGAGAGAGAGAGAGAGAGAGAGAGAGAGAGAGAGAGAGAGAGAGAGACAGACAGACAGACAGACAGACAGACAGACAGACAGACAGACAGACAGACAGACAGACAGAGACAGAGAAAGACAAAGAGTAATTGATTGCGGGTGTGTGTTTGAAAAACACTTACAGCTCTCATGAGGCAACGCACGTGAATTGAATAGTTGATTAGTTAATTAATAGGTTCAACAAATTGCGAACCACGCTCGTTGTCGACGCTTTTTTGCTGTTACATACTTACTTTGTTCAAATGTCTGCAGGAAGTGAACAAAGCTGCTACTTTGACCTACGTGACCTCTGGAAGTCCAATCAGCGACATTTCGTTCCTTGCAAAGGCAGCGCGAGACATGTGCAAGGGAATAAGCACATACTGGCTCTACCCTCACTGCACCGATAGCTCAACCAAAGCCCCACCGAACATGCCAAACCCATCAACCAACGGTCAGTATGCCCGACTTATCTCTTTGTCTGTCTGTCTGTCTGTCTGTCTGTCTGTCTGTCTGTCTGTCTGTCTGTCTGTCTGTCTGTCTGTCTGTCTGTCTGTCTGTCTGTCTGTCTGTCTGTCTGTCTGTCTGTCTGTCTGTCTGTCTGTCTGTCTGTCTGTCTGTCTGTCTGTCTGTCTGTCTGTCTGTCTGTCTATCCACAAAAATAGGCTTTTAACGGACGCAACAAATGCCACAGTTGCTTTTAATTTGCTCACCTGTACGTAAATTAAGCCTAAGTTAGGTTTAATTTACGTACAGGCCGGCAATTTACTCGACGTTTTATGACGTCACAGGTCGATGACGTCGACAGGAAGAATTTTTTTAAGTTTTCACCGTTAAACTGAAAAAAATTCTTCCTGACGACGTCATCGACCTGTGACGTCATAAAACGTCGTTTGACTGATAATAGTTGAATAAATTCGCGTATTTTCGGCTGCACAGTGCACATATGAACGTTGGCAGTACGTACGTTAACTTGGGCTCTAGGTGGCTCGTGATTTGCCGTCAGTGGCAAGCTATAGGGGGTCGTATGTGGGCCCAACAAATGCGGCTCTCAGGGGTAGATCTGTTCGCATACCGACGGTGGCTTATTTCAGATATTTAAATTTCGGGCTAGCACGGTCCGCACACCGTGAATTCCTTAAATGCAGGGTGAGAATTGTCGGGGGGTTTGGGGGGTTCAACCCCCCTAGTCTTTCTTAGGACCCCATAGTAAAGTATTCATTGCACACCCAAACTCCACATGAATCAAGGTCTAACCCCCAGTCTTTTTTCTACAATTCTCATACTGCTTAAATGGCGTGGCAGTGGCGTCACGAGGTGGGTGCGGGGGGGTGCGGCCCGCACCGGGTGACACCCTCAGAGGGGGTGACACCAAGTGTCACGACAAAATGATGAAATTTTTTTACGATGACGAATTCTTTAAAAAGTGTCATCAGATTTTTTTGTCAGAGAATTCCTTTAAAAAGGTCATCAAATTTCACCTCCTTTCCGCACTGGGTGACACCAGCCCTAGTGACGCCACTGTGGCGTGGTGCCTATTCATATGGGCAGCGGGTGGTGAAGGATCTCACCCGATCAGTTCATTGAAAAATAAGCAAGCCACACGGTCGCTATAGGAGAAAACGTATACATTGGTATTTATTTACATTTATTAGTCTCAATGTTCTTTCAGTAGGCTCCTCCCCCATGTGCGGCCACTGCGTAGGGCCGTAGCTTACTATTGGTACCGCTTTGCCCCGAATTGTCGTAACGTATCCTCGATGCAACGCATTTAAGGAAGTCTGAACATACGCGTGTCATCTAAGACCTCTAGCAGGGAATCCTTTTGGTGGGGTTCTACGTGTCTGCGGAAGTCTCTGCCAATGGAGACCATCGAGTTATCTGCGCACGCTCCGCTTATTGATAAGCTCTCCGTTCCTAATTACATTTGGCATCGTTTAGACTGCGGTCTCCTAGTAGTTTATCTTCAGGCGGCGCTATACAAATTTCTGCTTAGAATTTTACAGTTCAGCGCTGTGTATGTTCGTCTTGTAGCTCCGACGACAGTTCGTCCAAGCCCAGTCGACAACTCTCCCTGGTACATCTACTGGTACTACCCATACAACGCCAACATCAGCGCCTACTGCGTGACCGGATGTTGCAAGACCGTCTGTGCCTGCACCATCGACTACTACTGGTACTACTCATCTGGCAGTCTGTACTGCACCTGGGTCGCCTCCAACTGCCCCGACTACGGGATCCAGGAGAACCCCATCTCCCAGTCCTGCACTGATGGTCCAACCGGGCTGGACTGCCCCAATTTCAGCCCTGCGGCCCTCCCCGACTGCTAAGAGGGCTCGCCGATTTTTCTGATCAGATAGTATGCCTCGAGGAACAAAGCTTATAATTGTACTAACAGAAGATATTATGTAGATCTGTCATATCTAACTTGTTCTAATTGCATATTTTACAACTTTTATATCTAATAAGTGCTGCATGGAAATCAGGAACAAACCGACGATCATGAAACACCATGGGGAAAGACAAAGGTAGACACAGACACAGACAGATACAGACAAAGACAGAGACAGATATACACAGACAGACAACGAAGCTGTGAAAGTGGAATTGTGTATGCAGAGACTATACAATACATGATGGAGTATAACTATGCTTAACCAAATTATTTTGATATTACGAGTAATTTTGTTATTATAGGGGCCTAACTGGAATATCGGACAAGCAGCAAGATCAAACTTTCGCATAGAATATAAATACAAACGTTGCACGCAGGCCCACACACACAAACACACACACACACACATATCATTATCACCATTTTTATTATACCAATTCAAGAATGATACATACCTGTGACATCCATATATATATATTATATATATATGTCTGTGTATATATGTGTATTTTATATGTATATTTGTAATTTTGTAATCGAACACATGCACGCACGCACGCACACCTACACCAACAAACACACCAACATGAACACACACACACACACACACACACACACACACATATATATATATATATATATATATATATCCTATAGATTCTGACTGCTTCACGACAAATTCATGCATACTGCAACTCACTAACGTTGTCGCTTCGTTTTCCAGTACCAGCTATAACACAGATTACGGCTTTCTGCATTGTTGTATTGAAGAGATATTTGTTTAATGCCGTCTTCATCAGAGAATTTCAATATTTAGGTGTACGGACATCATCATCATCGTCATCATCATCGTCATCGTCATCGTCATCGTCATCGTCATCATCATCACAGCGCCTCTTAAGAACGCATCGAAAGCGTTAGTTCATCGTTAAGACTGAGATAAAACATCCATTTCAGTTTTTCAGTATATGACAGGAGGAATCTATTGGAAGATATATGTGACTTGCTCTGGCAAAAGGAGGCGGAAGTCGCCAATGATAAAACAAGAGAAACACCAATCAAGTGTACATTTTTCAATTATAATTTTTTGCGTATTATCAATAAATAAGATCATGTATTATATGGAAAAAATTGATTTAATAAAATTTCACCTATTTCCTGACAAATTTAATAAATTTGTGTGATTGATAACAATTATCCGAGAATAAAAAATTTTTGGGGGGACCAGTTTCAAGAGTATTTTATGGCCTTCAATCTGTTAGAATACTATGTGTAGGCCTGATACCTCATTGGAAGGTTTATGCATTCAGCTTGCTAAAAATAGCCTTATTTGGTGGGTTTCCCATAGTGACTTCCATATATTTAAGGTTAAAAACACTGAAACTTTGCAATTTATGTTGAGTTTGCATTAAAAAATAAACTTTACATGCGTTTTTCTCGAAATTGTACTTCCGAGTAGCAATACATTCTAAAATTCATATCTCTGGAACCAATAAAGATAGAATAATAATTTTTCAACATTTTAAACAGAAATTATTGCTTATCATTTTAAGCCCAAAATATACTAAGCTAAATTTTTGGACAACAGCCTCCTTTTGCCAGAGCAAGTCACATATCTAATCTTCGGAAATGCTTTTAGTAAGTGTATTCGTACAAACGCGCATACTATAAATGACATACGCACATATAATATACATATATTATGCACACATTTATACATCCATACATAAGCTTACATGTACATATATACACATATACATACATATATACAGATTATACACATGCATATACATACGTGCATATAGGCCTATGCAATATACATATACGCAGGCCTACACTTTTTTGCATAAATTCATAGTTTGAGATAGAGATAACGAAGAGTTAATGTTAGTAGTAAGTTGCAGAATGCATGAATTTTTCGTGAAACGGTCAGTATCTTTAAGATATCTATACACACATACACATGCATTTATAGGCGCACACGCAAGCACGCATACATGTATACATACATAGACTACATACAATGTCAAATGTCAAGGTACATACTAAAAATGCAAATATATACATATGCAGGGCTTAGAGTTGGCAGCAGGGCTTAAATAATGGACAGGATGCACTGCCTTGATACGTAAGCTTAAGCGACAAGGGTATCTGCCAACTGATACTCCTACATTTGACCTGTTGTGTTCTAAGGCGGACGATGCTCTCTTTGCAGCAATCCTTCAGAACCCAGGGCATGTCCTCCATGATTTGCTCCCTCCGATACGATCTACCGGATATTATCTTCGACCTCGCCGGCATAATCGCGAGATACCACAATGTGATCCTTTGACGGGGAAGGGTTACATTGCTAGATTACTGCATAAATGATAAGAAAACACTTGCTTTTTTAATTACTTATTTTATCATTTTTATTTCGATTTATTATTACTTCAATGTTTTACAATCAATGCTTCTAGCTTCTGTCCCATTGTGCGTTTGCTAATGGTGTAATAAAGAATATACTTACTTACTTACTTACTTACTTGTATTATGATAATGTACCTTCGACGGAAAACAGTCTAAAAATTGTGTGAGAGTTCTTTATTCCTCTGCGGGCCTGCATTAAGGGTGGGTGCTAAGGGTGCTGCAGCACCCGGGCCCGCGGTTTTGAGGCGCCCGCATTTTCGGAAGTACATTAATTTGTTTATTGTACTTGTAATTGGGCCCCTGGCTGATGAATATACAGGTAATCACAGCACCCGGGCCCGCACTAACCTTAATGCGGCCCTGTTTCCCTAGACCTATACCAATCACACCCTGGTTTAACTGCAGAAATATGATTTCTAAGTGAAATTTGTAAGCGCCCCTACTTGATGAGAAAACATCAGTCCTTGGCGCTGAGAAATTTATTGTGCGTAAAGAACTTCCCCGATGTCCCTATACACAGTAATCATCTTATAGGAGGCTCGAACTCGCACACTTTCAATTGCAAGGCGAGCTCTTAAACCAATCAGCTAAGGTATCACAATGACGCCAGGTCCCTTGACACACGTGCAATCGAACTCGCACACTTTCAATTGCAAGGCGAGCTCTCAAACCAATCAGTCACTGGCGGCGATCTTGTTTGACAGGTGAGGGGGGGGGGGTCACGGGACACTTTTGAACTGATCTGGTCAAAAAAGAGGTGAAACTGTTTTTTGCGCGTTCACCTTTTTTGGGTGTTTCTTCTAAATTTGGGGAGGGGCAACTGTATATTGTGTCCCCCCACTGTTAAAGGTGGGGTAGTCTTGTCTCCCTCAACCCTCCGAGATCGCCGCCCATGCAATCAGTAAAGGTATCACAATGACGGCAGATCCCTTGACACACGTACATAATTGACTTCTGTGCCAGCAGTCTTTCGCTTAGCAAATGTAAATCGGAGAACACCTTTGGTGCCAGGTGGAACTGTAAATGCGATACTAGCAAGAACACTTCGGTTTGGCAATACCAAGCGCAGTTACTAAGCCCTATATGCCTGGGTGACCAACTGACCTATGTGACCATCCATGGAGTAACAGGCTATCTGAGCTAATTCAGCCCGGCATTCCTTCGGGATTTGTTAAAGAACCATAGCAAGTTGGGAAGTTTAAAGACGTCCATTTGTTAGCTTACGTAGTAATACGGACTCAGAGTTGTCAGCCTTTTGTCAGGGCCTACTATTGCTTAAAGACCCTTCAACTCAGGATCAAGATTTATGAGGAACCTCTATACAGTTTTATGTCTCACCTACTACTAAAATACTTTTTCTAATGTTACATATGTGGTATATTAGCTTAACTGAAGCCAATTCCTATGAAAACATAAAGAGTTACGTATTTCAGTGTCCTTGGTCTTTTCAGTAAGCCTACAAAGTATCCTGATTAGCCCTGCGCCTCATTTTTCCGCATTGCAACATGGTAGCTTCATCGTGGTTATTGGTTAACCCTTTAGGGCAGGGGTCTCCAAAGTTTTCCAGCGGGGGGCCACATTGCTGACTTTCTAAAGCACCACGGGCCAAAACTCCGAAAAAACCGCGAATGAATAACTGTTAACAGACTATTTATTCCTGAGGTCTGATGCAGTGCAGAATTTCAACGCAGATATCAATAACAATTAAGATGGTTTTTCGTTAGTCTTGATTAGTGTGAGAAGCATGAAATTGATGCATTTCTGAAATAATTCTATCCAATTGTGGTTCAAAGTGAGTGGTTCCAATCATATAAGTAAGGCATTAAAATGTTCATCAGACAATTGCGATCTGTAGCAGGATTTCGTGTACTTCATCTTGGAAAAAGTCTTCTCACACAAATACGTAGTGCCAAAAACTGAATTGAATTCACGAGCAAAGTTTCTTAAATGAACATATTGGTCAGATGGAAGGCATTTGTAGAATTCAATCAAATTTCCTTCCTTAAATTTGTCCCTCAGGATGTCACTGAATTGCAAATCGATAACTTCCATTTGTAAGTCAGGAGGTAAGTCTTCAATGACGGAGTCAAAAGGATTTTCGAAGGTTCTTATTTTCGAAGAGCATGCATCGAGATCAGAGAAACGTTCCTGGAACTGTTGTTCCAAAACGGAAATGACATCTTGAGCAAACAAGCTTGGAAACGGAGTCGCAGCTTCCTGGCTATAGGCTATTTGTCACAGCGTGAAAAGTGAGATAAGCAGGTTCTTGCTAACTGAGTATCAAATAATGTTAACTTCTGACGAAAAGCTTTCACCTTGGAGTACAAATCACAAATGAGTGAAGTTTCACCCTGCATTCGTAGATTGAAATCATTCAGGTGCATGGTTAAATCTGCTGAAAAGGCTAATTTCCAGAGCCATTCACTGTCTGTGAGCAACACAAGTGGACGGTTCTTCTCATTTAAGAATGATTCAATCACAGTTCAAAGCTCAAAAAATCGAGCCAGAACTTTTCCACAGCTAAGCCATCTCACTGAAGTATGGTAAGGTAGGTCTGGAAACTCAGCATCCATTTCCAGCAGGAGGTCACGAAATTGGCGATGATTGAGTCCATGAGATCGAATGTAGTTAACAGTGGAAACAACAGGCTCTAGGACAGATGACAGGTCCAGATGCAAGTCAGAGTACAGCGGCGTTAAAATTATCAATTTTCCCAATTAATTTTGTTTTTTCAAGGAGAGTTCCGCGGGCCAGAATAGAGACCTCAGCGGGCCGGATGTGGCCCGCGGGCCGTACTTTGGAGACCCCTGCTTTAGGGGCGTCTATCCGCGTAGCTGGAATGGCGTCTATCCGCGTAGCTGGAATGGCCTCCCACCCGAGATCCGTTCCGCGCCATCAATTGAGGCATTCCGGACCCGGCTCAAGCGTCATCTTTTCATCAAAGCCTATCCGTCTGCTAAATAGGCCGGCTATCATGCTAGGCTGTAGGTGTTGTCTGTACAGCGCCCTTGTAGCGGCATGGTCGCGTTACGGCGCTCTAGATATTGTCCTTGTTATTATTATTATTATTATTATTATTATTATTATTATTATTATTATTATTATTATTATTATTATTATTATTATTATCCCCCCTAAGTCATTGGAGCAACTTCCTCTTCCCCCTCTTCTTCCCCCTCCCCGTTCCTTTCCCCCCTAAAATGGTGGCACACACACTGACAGATATCCCCCCCATTTCTTGGATGGAGCATTTGCTCCAAGATTTCTATGGTGTAGACGCCCCTGTAGCCCTTCAAGCTAGAACAGAGAGCGACCTGTGACATGACCTTATTACCACTTCTAGTGCGGCCTTCAAGTCCACATATTAAGCAATCCAAAGAAGTCGTCGGTACTCGTGCAAGGTCTGGATGAGAGTGTTTAATGTGAAAATCCTGTCTGTTGTGGATCTACCTGGATTGAACCACTTTGCTTCCGTTTTCTGTGCTTCAGAGCAGACCCTTTACACTCTCTAATACGATACACGGGAAGACTGTCCCAATAGGACAGACAGAACAGAAGGGTGACTTCGGCGATAGTTTTTACATTCCCTCCTGTTGACCGCATACGTTTGTAGAATATATGAGTATAATTCTCTTCTCCAGTCCTCTATAATTCTCTTCTCCAGTCCTCTGTGAGTACTTTGTCTGCCAGGCTCTCTAAATCACCTGAGTGAGTCTCATAGGTTAGCACTCTCCAGTCTCCACCCTCTCTGAGCATTTCTGGTACGATCCTGCAGATGCCCGGCGCCTTACCATTCTTCAGAGCCCGGACAACATCATTGACCTCTGCCTCCGAAGGTATTCTCAGGCTAATTTCTGAGTCGTTAGTCTCGACCTTGGATTCGTCTGTGGTTATTGTAATCGATAATACGCATCCCGTTTCATGCATTTTCGGGGGGGGGGAGGGGTCCATAGAGTAGTGGTAACATCACTGGCGTGAAGAGCAGTAGGTAGCGGATCGCTTGCCGCAACCCTCTCAAGGTCCACTCAGCCTATCATTCGCGAGATGGCGCGTTGTGAAAATGAGATGTAGGACGTGATGGAGCCTTGCATGGCTGCCGTATACAGTTAAAATTCGACTCATGTAATAACTTGTGATCATCCGTTCATACTGATTTGTTATCATACTGCGTAATTGTCAGTTTGAAAATATTAAACGAAGATTATTATTATTATTATATCAGAATAGAGTGAAGCGAATATCAGTTATAGATTAGCCAGAAAGACTTATGTTTGTGCTTTTAAAATCTGGAGATCCGCCACCTCTGGATGATCAATGTAACCACTGGCTGGGGCTGAGCTGTTGGTCCCTCGGTAACGCTCCTCAGGTAAATAGCGTCGTGCATTCTCGGTGGCTGGCCCTTCTACGCGGAATGGGCTCCCACCTTCTTTGCGCTTATTTGCGCGAGGCAGTTCTCTACCGCCTCAGTAAGTCCTCTCTGCTTAACCGTGGTTGGACTGGGAGCACCTCTGAGTAGGCTTCTTGGAGAGGCGCTATATAAATCATCAAAAAGAATGAATGGATGAAAGAATTACTTTTTCTTACAAGCTGCGTCCTCTAGTGAGTAGAGGCTCTGCTATAATGACTTTCCCCCAAAAGCTGCGTCCTCTGGTGAGTTGAGGCTTAACTATAATGGCTTTTTTCTTAAAAGCTGTGCCCTCTGAAGAATAACTGCTGTCTTCTGGTGCGTGGAGGGTCTACTAGAATGGCTTTCTCCTTGTGCCCTCTGGAGAGTAGAGCCGCTACTAGAATGACATTTTCCTTAAAGTCTACGTCCTCTTACGAGTAGAAGCTCTAAACCAATGGTTTTCGTTAACGATAACTATAACTAAAACTCGGACAATAACGATAACGAATAAAAACAAAAACCAGGGCTTTGTAACTATAACTAGAACTAATACTAATACTCGGCACACTAATAATAACGAAACACAAAATGAAAACCAAAACGAAAACCTTGCTTGAGGCAGACTTAGGCCTACACTAAGACATTTGCTGGATAGATACCTAATGATGTGACAGTAGTTGTGAATAACAGGCTACAGCTGGTACAGAAAAGGAGTGGTTAGACAGAAGAAGAACAGAAGCAATAGATGGCAGCATGAGAAATCCAAAACCAAGAAGATATGCGTATACTTAATAATAATAATTAATAATAATAATAATAATAATAATAATAATAATAATAATAATAAGAATAATAATAATAATAATAATAATAATAATAATAATAATAATAATAATAATAATAATAATTATAATAATAATAATAATAATAATAATAATAATAATAATAATAATAATAATAATAATAATAATAATAATAATAATAATAATAATAATAACACGGACAATTTCTAGAGCGCCGTCACGCGACCATGCCGCTACAAGGGCGCTGTACAAACAACACCTACAGCCTAGCATGAAAACCGGTCCTACAGATCGAAAACAAACACGTAGGCCAAATCAGACTCATGATGCCACAAGCGGCGCACCTTCCGTCATCATGGTTCCGCGCTCTTGCACGCCGGCGCGAGCTGACTCGTCTTTTCCTCTGTGGGTCCGTATCCCTGGAACAATCTGCCACCGGACATACGATCACTAGCATCTTTAACAGTTCAGGAACCGTTTTCTGTTTGACTTAAGACACATTATTTTGTCCTGTGATTCCTAGATAGGCCTAACTGTGCCGAAGCGCCCTTGTGAGTTACTTAAAGGGTGCTGTACAAGTGCTCGGAAATGCAATCATCTGCTTGATCTACTGCGGTGTTTAAGACAAATGGCAACTGCACGATTTGAATGCTTTGGCTTACGTAGGCCTAACTTGGAGCCCAACTGCAGATTAATCAAGTGATGAAAGTTCGTACTTTGTCAGGCTGTGCGTGTTCCTCTTCATTAGATTTTGACTTGGTCCTCGGAGTTGCGGACCCTGCGCACCCATACATAGTTACGGCTGTTACGCTACTGTTTTTGACGCACATAAAAAACCTAGTAAATAATGACAGATATTGTGAAGTTCCAAATCGTGGTAGTTGTGTGGTATTTAAAAAATTTTATGCATTACGATGGAGGTTGTAGAGGTAGGCCAATCGCGGTCAGAATGTATAAACTAGGACGAACAGCTTAGCTACAGAGAGTTTGAAGAAGGTCAATCATGGTAAAGATAATGCAAAGAAAATAGAAAATGTGAAATTGAACATCTCAGGTGAGTCAACCATTACCCTCTATGGATAGAAGCTGCCGCGCTTCCGTACATCAACTTGAACCCATCATGCCCTTCCATGATGGGGCATGGCATATTTAAACTGTATAACAAGTGGACAAATGTCCCTGTAGTTTTAGGATTTGTCCCAGGCAATGTATGTTTAAAGTATAACTAGTGGGACAAATGTTGCAGGAGTTTTAAGATTTGTGCCAGTAGTAAATCAGTAAGAAGAAAAATTCACTTTTAAAAGGTCATCAACTTTTTCGGGGAGATTAATTCTCAAAAAAGGTCATGACCTTTTGTTGGAGATGATTTCCTAAAACAAGGTCGTCAATTTTTTTAGGTGAATTCCTAAAAAAGGTCTTCAACGTTTTTCTATAGCGACAATTCGCCCGACTTTGTCCCAGTAGTGTAAATCTGTTAAAATATGCACTGTGATGGGGAGTAGGCATATATAAGTGAGACGCTCTTCCTGTTCTTAGTCATGAGCTGGTAGGCTACATGTCGAAACTCAAAGTCACAGACGCGCATAACAGAGAATTGCAGGACCATGGCCATTTACTCCATTGACAACGAGTGTACGTACAACTAATGGAGGACTCAGTAAAAGAGGCGAATTGATATGATATTTATGGTTTGCATAAACTTTGCAAGACTGTAAATGAAAAATGTAAACGTACACGTTTTTCTATAACGACACTGCGAGGTCAATTCACATGCTGGCAGACCTAGCGTCACTTTGCAACTAATAATAATAATAATTGTATTCTTTATTATTTCAAACCAACATACGCAGTAAGATTACATTGAAACATGAAAGTACAATCAATATCTTAATTAAACACACGGTTTGGCAGCCATGCAAGGCACCACCCTAGAGGGGGGTTACGGGAGTCGATCCGCGTACCTTATGCTCTCCTGGCCATGAGTGTTACCACTATTCTATCCCCCTCCCCTGCTCACCGAGTTTCCATTATCATAACAGTAACAAATATTTATGACTAACACTGTCGTCATGCAGTTTATGAGATGGTTGATGGGTTCAGTACTCGTTGACCTCTCTCTGAGGTGATCACCATGTAAAAATGTAGAGTAGGGCCTACGCAATTGAAAACTCGGCGAGCGGTTGCAGAGTCTAACACTTAGGTGTCGCAAGCATGTAAAGACGTCGAAACTATAGAGGTCGTACTATATTTGTCATTTCCGCTGTTTTCCCCAATCCACTGCATGGAGATGAAAATTTAATACACGGTACATCATGCGTACCGATAACATTAAAGAACAGCCACTTATTAACATTTATATAGTATATATTTATTTATTTATTTATTTATTTATTTAATTATTTAGGCTACATCCATAATCGCAAATGTCTTCAAGTATGTCTTCAACAGCTATATCTGGAAATGTATTTATTATATTTCAGCAACAGCTACAATGCAAATCCATTCACATGTCCTATATTCACACAAAGGCCATAAACTGAACTGTAAGGCAGTGGAGCGCGTCTCTCAGATAATCCGACACATGAGACTATACTTAATAATAATAATAATATTTATTCTTTAATTAAGCGCCTGCAAACGCACTGCGCTGTACATGTACATATTATGCGATAAATCTTAACTACTAACAGAACAGACAGCCTGCAATACACGGCGCAATTTGCAGCCTACAAAGCATGTCCGCCTATGGGACTCGATCTCTGTACCTCTCGCACTCTACGCCAGATGTTATCCAATGCTCTATCGGGCCCCCCCTTTCCCCTATCATATCATATGGAGATTGGACAAGTTAGTCATGCGTTACCTCCGATGTCCTACTAAAGGTGATGCTTTTCGAACTTCATCAGGTCTTCAAAGGTGGAATTACAACAGCCGAAAGGCATCAAGATAAAGGAATGTACAAGTGTCTCTGCGGTGTTAAATGCGATGAATGACTCGTATCTGACGCAGCTGCAGGACCTAGACCTACAGACAAGGGTGACACTTTGACTTACAAAGTGATGCTGACCAATCCCATCCTCCTTCCTTTTCCCCTTCCCTTATCCCTCTCCTCACAAAAAATATTCCAGCACTGGACCAAACGGTGGTGGCGATCTTCACCACCACTTCTAAAGCGGTGTTGTTAGAAGTGGTGGTGACCGGACACCACCGTAAAAAATTTACACCTATGCCTACAAAGAAAAAGAAAATGAAAGATTTACACTTACGCCTTCAAAGAAAAAGAAAATGAAAGATTTACACTTATGCCTACAAAGAAAAAGAAAATGAAAGATTTACACTTATGCCTACAAAGAAAAAGAAAATGAAAGATTTACACTTACGCCTTCAAAGAAAAAGAAAATGAAAGATTTACACTTATGCCTACAAAGAAAAAGAAAATGAAAGATTTACACTTATGCCTACAAAGAAAAAGAAAATGAAAGATTTACACTTACGCCTTCAAAGAAAAAGAAAATGAAAGATTTACACTTATGCCTACAAAGAAAAAGAAAATGAAAGATTTACACTAATGCCTACAAAGAAAAAGAAAATGATAAATTTACACCTATGCCTACAAAGAAAAACAAAATGAAATATTTACACCTATGCCTACAAAGAAAAAGAAAATGAAATATTTACACTTATGCCGACAAAGAAAAAGAAAGTGAAAAATTTACACTTATGCCTACAAAGAAAAAGAAAATGAAAAATTTACACTTATGCCTACAAATAAAAAGAGAATGAAAAATTTACACCTATGCCTACAAAGAAAAAGAAAATGAAAATTTACACTTAGGCCCTATGCCTACAAAGAAAAAGAAAATGAAAAATTTACACTTATGCCTACAAAGAAAAAGAAAATGAAAAGTTGACACCTATGCCTACAAAGAAAAAGAAAATGAAATATTTACACTTATGCCGACAAAGAAAAAGAAAGTGAAAAATTTACACTTATGCCTACAAAGAAAAAGAAAAAGAAAATTTACACTTATGCCTACAAAGAAAAAGAAAATGAAAAATTTACACTTATGCCTACAAAGAAAAGAAAAACTTAAACCGATGCCTACAAAGAGAGTTCACGTGATCAGCCATGGATGGTTCTTCGTCCACGAGTTCTTTATTCCAGGAAATTGCGACTTTGTTGACTCTTTGTCAATCTTTGAGGGCGCCTAGTTTATGCCTAGGCAGATGCAAAGCGGGCACTAAAACGCGTCAATTTGTGTCTTGATACATACGTACATACATAGGCCCTATATACATTCACACAAATACATTCATACATACATTCCAACATTCATAGATACATACAAACATACATACATACAGGGTTACACACCCATACATAAAATTACATATGTACATATATACCTACAATGCAGGTATATGTATGTATGTATGGCCTACATACATACATAGGCCTACAGGCAAACATGCATACATACATAGATACATGCCTACCTACCTACCTACCTACCTACCTACCTACCTACCTTCCTACCTACATACCTACATACATATTTACATACATGCATAGCTACATACATACATACAGAATTACACATACAAGCATACATACATACATAAATAAAAGATAGAAAGACACATACATAAATATTTAAGTGTACATACATACATACACATGCATACATACATACATACATACATACATAAGCACATACATACGTATGTATATGAATATATATTACATACATACATAGTACATACCTCACTTAGAATGAGGTATCTGCGAATTGTGTTCGCTAACCGGACGAAACTCACACTCACAAAGCAATTGCACTGTCACGCACCGTAGCGTCTCATGTTTTCTAAGAAAACAGTTATCAGGTTGTTTTTTTCTGCAGAATAAAAATGAAAATCCGATTTCAAACAATTTAATCCTCGAGGGATCAATCGCACATTTTTCTAGACTATATTTAAATTTAAAAAATCAGCTCGGGTACCCACTGTTCGTGAACGTGACTACTCGAAGCTTTCTATTGGAGGACACTGTGTTTAGTCAAACACAATCAGTTGAGATAGCCTCTGAAAAATAAACAGACCAGCCTGAGCGTCACAAAAGGGAACGTTTGAATTGCTGAGCTTAACCCTACGTGAAGACCAATCCTATAAGCAAATCGTGACACATCTTTATAACCCAAAGGCTAATTCAATAGTCTCTTACATCGAAAGTCCGACGAATCCCGCCTTAGGCACAACTGTGTTCAAAAAAGCAATATCGGACATCTCACATTCAAACGACAGGACAATAGAAGCGATAGAATAGTCACACCCGCTTCTATTCACCTATTCGTGTTGTGCTTCAATTCAACGCTTGGCTTAGTCATTTACAATACCTACGTTATAGAATACATATTGTATTCGAGATGTTCATAGTGGCGTGAACAACTTTGCCCGTCTTAGCAGCTCCTCTTCCTCCTCTCTGGTCTCTATTGTAACTGGACTCGGATATAATTCCCTTGACATCTCTGTACAACCCCTCGGACACGACGTAGCGCTCGTGAAAAAGCTGGTGCCCTGCGCTTGGCTTTAGAGTGGCGCTCTAGAAAGTTGGAATTTACGATTACGAATACGAGTGCCGTTATCTTCTGAGTAATCCGGACCTAGGTCACTTCCTCCAAAAAATCCAATAGTATATACTATATACCCTCCGGCCAGATCGTATCTTACCACCCTAGCTGACAATAATTATTCGAAATAAACGTGTATGGTTAGATCTATGCTGCATTCTTATTGACATTTATTAACATTAATTGCTTTCTCGATGGATGTACACAAGAGTGCGGTTTGGCAGCTGGTTTAATAAAGAAATACTTACTTACTTTACTTACATTTGCACTTTGCACGGAGTTAAGTCTTAGACTATACACCAAAGTACGGTTTGTCAGCTGGTTTTATGAAGAAATACTGACTTACTCTACTTACATTTGCACTGTGCACGGAGTTAAGTCTTAGACTATAATTGATCACCACATGGTGTTTTTTTACAATAATTATATTATGTCGAAGTAATATCCTGAATTGTATTGGGTCACAGAAAAGCATCGCGCTCTTATCTTCTAACAATTTTCGATTTTATCTCATCGTGTTTTTTTTTATCGATGTAGGAGATCTTACGTCTTTCTGTGAAATCAACTCCCGCATCATCATTATCATCATCGTCATCGTCGTCGTCATCATAGTCATCACCACCATCATTGTTGTCATTATCACCACCACTATCAATTTCGTCATCAACGTCACCATCATCATACTGGTTTTTATTATCATTATTATTATGATTATCATCATCATCATCATCATCATCATCATCATCATCATCATCATCATCGTCATCATCATCTTCATCATCATTATCATCATTATTACTGCAACACCAACAAGGAACTGTATTAGTATCTACCACTACTACTACTACTACTACTACTACTACTACTACTACTACTACTACTACTACTACTACTACTACTACTACTACTACTACTACATTGGCACGTGTGTGCAAAAAACTACTATTATCAACCCTGATGAGTTGAGCGCCTCGGATGAGTTTCTGTTGAAGAGACGCTATATAAATCTGTGTTTACATCTAACATATAATATCCATATATAGCGTGTGTCTGTCGGAGGACGCTACGTCACAAACGGTTTCTGTTCTATTGTGAAACAGAAACCGTTTGTGACGTCAGTACTGCCGTCTTGACGACGGCAAGCAGAGCATTTTAACCAACGATACATATAGGCCTATATACACTGCCGTCATAATAAATTATGACGTCATAATATGACGGGCAAATACTCTAGTTACATTATATTGATATATGTAACTACCTCCACTACTATGTCATAACAAACGACGAGGGTGCAACTTGGAGAAAGTTAAAAGAAAAATACGATTGCTCAGGGCAGGACTGTTTGAAAGACAACTGGGATCAAATGCAGTACAGATCTCGTACAGAGAAGTTAAGGTTGAAAACGTTCTGTACTGTGTTCAAATAAGAGTTATGCTTCACGCATGAAACTGATCCGCTTTTCGGTTCAAAGCTTTTGAAAAGAGTGACGTGGTGGCAGTTACATTGTTACCGTTGACAATCACATTGTTATCACTGCAGCTCCGCTCGTCGGGCCAGTATTGCGCCGATAGCTACCGTTTACCACCAATGGCACAACATGGAGACGGTTTTGGGTCCAAAAAGCATAAGTAAGTAAGTAAGCAAGCAAGTAATTGATCCTTTATTAGCACAAGTAAGAGGCTTAAACTTTACAAAAACAATACAATCAGCGGCGAAAAGTAGCACAACGGAACAAAATGCACTATCATAAACAGTTTCATAATGTCTGATTTATCAACAGTTGTATATATATATATATATATATATATATATATATATATATATATATATATATATATATATATATATATATATATATATATATATATATATATATATATATGCATGTACATCGATAACTATGATCTGAAGAACATAAGCATTACTCAGATCTACAGAGGGAAACAGATTAGATCTTGGAACAAGCATTAAGATTAGCATTATCGCAATATTTATAGTTGTACAGTGAGCAAATTGATGGATTTCTTGTGCAGCAATGTATGAAAGTACGGTAATTCAAATGCATTAGACTTTTCGTAAGTTGAATTTATGAATTTGTGGCTGTAATTGTATTTGTTCCTTCGACTGATAGGCTTACGTGATTGCAGATGATCTCCTTAATTGCTTACTTCATTATTTGAAAGTTACTGGCTAACTTACTTAACTACACTGGATAAAATATTCTTACCTACTTACTCGCTTATTCACACACTTGAGCGCATTATCTGTGCCACATTTACTTTCTTAAATCTCTACTTTGTAGCAAAAATGTTATTTATGTGTGTGTGTAAAACTCTACATTCATATATACATGCATACATGCATGCATATATACATACGTACATACAGTCATACATACACACATAACTACATACATAGCATACATACATACATACATACATACATACATACATACATACATACATACATACATACATACATACATACATACATACGTACGTACGTACGTACGTACATAGTACATACATACGTGCATACATGCATAGGTACATGCAGTGCATACATACATACGTACTTACATACATACCTACATAAATATAGCCTATACATACATTTTTATTTCTAAATGATATAACCATTACATCAGCAATGCGCAGAAAATACCGAATATCCTGACTCGAGACACGAAAGGCAAGACGCTATAATATGCTGGGTGGAATGACGTCAACACTTCTGCTTCAATGCGAGCAGAACACCAATAGACTTAGCATTTCAAAGAAGAGAGTGTACTAAAAGCAACTGGGAAACCAATGCAGCTCGTCGTTAAATGTTAATCAAACAACCTGCCGACCTTTACCTACACAGGTGAGAAGGCTTAACAGCGGCTCGTCAATATTGCCGGAAAAAAACCGTCAGCATCATTAAAACCCGAGCGTACAATTGAACAGCCAACGCATTGGCTCTCTGCTGATGCGTATATATGCCATTGACCCTACTTCCTCTTTGAAACGAGGTGTAAAAATGTGGCCTCGTTTATAGAAGGCACGTTCATTTTTAATGGACGCTGTGGCCCCTCTAGAACAAAGCCTTTCTGCTTTCTGTCAGTCTGGAAACATGGCTTTCCAAGTTTGGTTAGTGCAGCTGCACGTTTTTCCGCAGAACCGGTGTCTCGCAACAGTCTTTCCACTCCTAAAGTCAGACGTATGCTCAAGCAAGAAAAGTTTTTCTATGGTCTCTGCACGCGATAGTGACAATCATTGTTCTGGCATTTGTTACCTCATTGAGCAAAGCCCATTCTGAATAAGTCCTGGGTTCGGATAGCGTTATCTTCTGTGAGGGCAAGCACTGGCTTCCTTCCTCTAATGCAATCTCTTACACGGATAGGTACTGACTTTCTTTTATTTATATATGTATGCATGGATCTGGACTTTTTAAAGCGCATTTTCAGAACCCCTCAAAAGCCATGTATGAAGGATCTGAACAGGCGCATAGGCAGCATAGCTTGATAAATAACTTGAGCGGAGATTAAATGTCCACGGGAAGATTGTTCCAGAGTGATGTAGGCTAACAAACCTACGAGAGTGCACTGTGTTCTCATGTTGACAATACGGAAGCGAGGAACCAGATGATCTCCACAGGTATTCGAACGAAGCGACTGACTATAGGTTAAAACCGGCACAAACTGCTCGCGCGTGTATTATGGGCAGAGCCAACCAGCGAAGCCCGACCATAAGCCTACTTGATGGCACTGGATTCTCTAGATGTGATTATTTTATGACGCTTGCCTCCGGTCTTTTAATGCTTGGCCTAATCCTTCTCAAGGAATCACAAAGAAGCCAGTGTTACCTCGTTTCAGGAAGTCAATACTTTATTCCCATTCGTTTATGAGTAAGTAAGTAATAATAAAAACTATAATAATAACAATAATTATCATTATTATTGTTATAATGATAATAGGCACACCAATAACAAACAACAAAATAAAAATATCAATAACCCAAATGGATATCAGTCTAACGTCAGGCCTTAAACCGCGACAGACAATCACTCAATGAAATAGCTCAATGAAAGCTCGCTCAACATCCTCGTGGTATTATTAAGTCTTGTCACGTACGGTAATGTGTCAGAGCATTGATTTCACATCCAATTGAACTAATGAAGGCGTCGGTGTTCATTATTAATTTTTAAATAATCTTAAATCCAGGGCTGTAGACAATGGTATGCGACTCCCCTCCCATTCTCCCCTTCCCACCGTTACCGCAACTAACTTCAAGTTTGAAAAAATCGCGGTTGAGAAGTCGGCGCTCCATTACAGTCGACGACCCTCTTAGATGAACTCTTAAAACAAGCCTAAGACCGACTCTATCTGTCTATCCCTTTTTGCACCTCTTGTACGTTTGTTTGGGTCATTGGTTCTCCTTACACAACCCATAATATTCGATCGTTGGCGTAATCACAACTTTGCATAGGGTTGCAAAAACTGTGATCCAACGCATGCCGAACGCCGAATGCCTGCCATGACTTCAGAACAAACCTGAAATGGAACCGTGAATTTCAGCGTATTTCAAAGTAGTTGGACATTCAGTGCAGCTGGAAGTGTGCGCTCTTCACAGAATTCACCGGCAATGGTACAAGTAATCGTAACATTGCTAACCAGACAAGAAAATATTACAAGATCCATAAACTATTAAACTGCGGATGTAGGTCTACAATGCATTTGCATGCCATAATGCACATACATGTCACATGTTGTGTCGTGATAACTGTTTATGACATCCTTCTGCGCAGAATTACAATGCCTTCTAACAATAAACTAGTCTCAGCGGTAGGCCTAAACGTAGAAAGTCCGAACCACTGACTTTGAAATGACATGTTTGAACGAAACATTATAATTGCTAAAACATTACAATACAAGCATGTAGCTGTCTTAGTGGACTGGTTTTCTCGATTACTGCCTGATCACCTAATTATCTTATTACGGCCTGAATTTTTATTGTGGCCTGGTTTTGATGCCTTGCGCGTTTGACAGCGGCGCAGTAGAAGTAACTTAGTAATAACGAATCCAGGTTTAAAGCCTTCATGAGCTATAAATTGAATAACTAAGTCATCTAAAACGTGTTTATCAATTAAACCTTTCACCAGAACATCTAGTATTAACGTAGCCAGTAAAAGGCGTTAAATCATCGGTTTTTATATGAAGTACTTCGAATAAGCTTTCTGGGCTTTTTGTTAGCACACTCGCGTTAACTTGCACGATAATCGGCTGAATAGAATCAAGGAATGTAAATTTCAGAGATTTCTCAATTCCACACATATTCATTGGCGTTGCATCAAATCAAGTCCGAAAGAGCCAGTGGCGTCAGAACTTGACCCAAACCCGGGTCGAACTAACATTAAACTAAGTCTCTTCCAGTTCCAGTAACCCAATCCTTGGAAACCGGTCTCCGTTCAACATTATAATAATAGGCTTAAATCCGTTTACCAACTCCTATCTACGTGCAGCGCCACCTGCGAGGACATTGCCGGTGCGTGGTCGTGTTACTGAAAAGGACTAAAAAGTCTGTTTCATTCAGTGACTTCGAATAATCTGATAGTATATCTCGAACAGCCTCTGACTATGAGCTCAATTGGTGATTTTGTTATTAAGGATTAATACAACAAGGAAGAAAGGTAGGGGGCCTATTGCACCATTTCACGGACAATAATAAGGTACGGTAGTCATTTCTTAGAACTCAATAAAAAGTGCTTCGCATTGGATGTTTGCTAAACGAACAGTTGCTTGAAAAGGACAAAAGTCTGATAGCAAACAGTCTACACCTGGCTTCATGCATCAGCATGGAAACCTGCCTTACCTAAGATTATCTGGGTATTTCCAAACTGTTGAAATACCAAGCGTGACTGGCGGAAGAACTTCCTTCTTGAACTGAATAAAAGACCGATTCCAGCCGGTTACAGACATCGCCAGAACTGATCGATCTACAGGTGGTTCCTCCTGCTGTGTGGAAAACCGATCTTCATCAACTGCAGAAGTCTTGCGAGGAAGGCAATGCCAGCATTCGGCAAGATGTCCGACGAGAAGAACAACGAGTTTCCAGTTGTCGTTGCAGAGGTAGGATAACTAACGACTGATGAAACAAATTACGCTTGAAATCATATCTTTAATTGCAGCCATTTTGAAAATTGCTATAGACCTACACAAAATGAAAAATTAAATTTAATTTGATAATTTAGTCATACTTCCACTGCAAGAAACTGTCATTTTCTGACTGTAGACTCTATTTTTAACTATAACATTCCATAATTATAAACGTTTCAAAGTTATAATCGATTAAGTTTATAAATTTCAACAAGCAGTTTTTCCACAGGAGTCAGTTCTCTGCAATAATCTGAAATATATAGTATTGTAACTTGGACAAGATTAAGTTTATAAACTTCAACTAGCAGTTTTTCCACATAAGTTAGTTCTCTGCCAGAATAGTATTGTTACTTGGATAAGATCCACTTTAGCTTCAAAATACCACAAAACAACTGTTCAAGCATTCAATCTGGCAATCGAGATGCTTTGTTAGACGTTAAATGCAGTTGCTACTTATATACGGGTATAATGAACTCTGCAATGAAGTAGAAAGTTGATTCGTCTTTTTATTCTCTTTCATTAATGTTAAATCTTGTTAATTCCAGATGGCTTCATCTCCAGCAAAGCCGCGCAACACCAAGAAGTACGTGATCATCGCAGTCAGTGGCATTTTGGCTGCAGCAGTCATTCTGACGGCCATCTTGGTTGGCATGTACATGTTCACTGAGGCCCAGAAGGAAATCATCAAGGTTACCTTTCAATATGTTTGACATTCTAGCATGAAATTCCATTTTCACGAACTTTAGTGATTTAGAATAGCCAATCTGTAGCTAATAAAGTTGAAGCATAAGTTTTATTACAGAACTGAACCTTTTCGTATAATTAACAGGCAGGCTTAAGAAGTTTCTCTGATCATCCAAGCTGCAAATTGTCATCCACTTACGGTAATAATTTCAAACTGTTAACAGTATTCTCTGAAAATGGGCGAAAACATGAAGCAAGATGTCACCAGTGACCCGAATGAAAACGTCGTTCAGTACCACATTTCAAACCCATCTCAGGAGACTTGGATCGTCAACGACTTCGGAAAGGTTAGAAAGCGTTGCTTATTGGATGCATTCTGTCTAAAAAAAAGTTTACGTACAAATAAAATAACGAATAATTCGATGTTGACCATCAAATTCATATTGATGCAGATCATTTGGGCTTAGCGGACATTGGACCACCAGGTCATTGGAGCTCCATGGACACAGGGGTCTACTTCTACATACCCTCACTTTGAGTATCACATTTCTTCCGAATATGAGAAGATCAGTTCATCATTGCGATACTCTTCAAATTCTGTTTAATAGTAATCTTACAGAATACCATTTGTGACGCCATTGGTCAAAACCCGTCACATGTCGGTTTCTGACCTTTTTATTTAGTCATATTCTACAATTAATCTGCTTCAAAATACCTTTTACGGAATGAAAATATCTTTTTGCTAACTGAAGTTATGCTCGTTTGATTCTTTCATTAATATATAGTGAGAAAATCGAATAAAAAATTTCGGAATATTCATGTCATCAAAGTCCTCAGCAACCAGTACTTGATTGTACTACAATTTTGCTGGGCAATAAGGGCTATATTCTGTATCGAATAAAACAAACGGCATTAAAATCGGATTACTACATTGCAAATTATGGCAAATTCATAGGCAACTGGTGAATTGAACAATGTTCAATATTTTTATACCCCTCTTGCCTATTTCGGCTTCTAGCTCAATATCTAGGAAGCGACAACCGACGGGTTTTGAGCCCTGGCGTCACATTTTGTGTACCCGACAAAAAACTATAAAAATCATCTCCCGAAGGACCAGATATTGGGGACAAGGATAGATGAATGGTAATACTGTTGCATCAAGAATACGAGATCTTGATAGACGCTGTTCAATATTCGTAACCTCCCTCTAGATTGACTCAGTCTTCCACACCGTAGGGGATGCAGTAAAACGAGCGGGCGCCTAACAGGCTGCCAAGGCGTGTGTTCACTAAGCTCTTGATAATTGTACGGACATGTTTCAATTTTTCAATATAACTTACTGCTGTGTGTTAATGAGCTTGTGCATAAACACGAATATTAATATATAGCCTATATGCATGTACATGTATTATATATATATATATATATATATATATATATATATATATATATATATATATATATATATATATATATATATATATCAGGGTTATTGTTTGGCGCACCTTTGAACCGCTCAAGACTCATCGGAAAAAGTAACAAATGGTGTGTATAATTGTAATTGTAACTGCAAATTTACATAGCTCCACTTCAAGAGTCACTCATCAGGATAGCGACTCAGTCCCTGATAGCACTTTGCTTTTTCATCTCAAACTACTATAGAATTGAATTGCTCATCATGATACGATCGGAAGACGACCAGTATTAGTCTCTTAGAGCTCAAGGCCTCTATATCGCATGGTTTTTCGTTTCACTGTGCAGGACATTCAAGTAATGAAGATCGAGAGTGATGGCAAAACCAACTGTTTCGTGTCCCCGCTGAACAGGACCAACTTACTCGATCCTTCAAAGATCAATGGCCTGGAGTCACCGGTAAGTCTACCTCACTAACTTTTACTTCAAGGTAAAATAACATATTTCCAATCTTTAATTGCCTTACGGCGACCCATGTCAACATTTGGATAGGCATTAGATTAGACCCACGTGGGCTCTAGGTCTGATTCTTATATTGTGTACTAAACTAAATCTCAATTGAAGATACGGAAGTTCAAATGAAGTTTAAATTGTTTGTTTAAGATCTGTACAATTTGTTCTTGTGTTTTCCTACAAAGTCTCTGATGCAATCTAGCTCGTCTTATTGAACAACGCAGTTAAGTCCGTGTGCTGATGTTGCGTTTTGATGCTTATTTTCTTAGGACGTGAACGATGCAGTATCCCTTACGTACCGTGCCTCTGATACTCCAATAAGCGATACTTCCTTCTTGGGAAAGACCGCCAAAGAAACGTGCAAAGGAGTGTCCGTCTACTGGCTCTATCCTCACTGCATCGACAAAAATAGCGGGAAAGACGCAAATATGACTCGTGAGTATACGACTGAGTCTTTCTTCCACGGAAACAGCTAGAATAAGTCTAGATCGTATCTGAATTGACGAAATAACAAGACTTAAATTCTAAAATCTGTTTTATTACTTGTTT
The DNA here is from genome assembly GCA_963556255.1 of Allolobophora icterica. Lineage (NCBI taxonomy): Eukaryota > Metazoa > Annelida > Clitellata > Crassiclitellata > Lumbricidae > Allolobophora > Allolobophora icterica. The sequence continues at coordinate 37,275,452 of OY744610.1, read as the reverse complement.
TATTTGTGATGTATCTTATTCTTATTGAATCGTTTAAAACACCTTTGATACACTAAGGTGATCTATAAATTTCTATCAGTATGTGTACTCTTAATGAGCTCACGCTTTCACCTTAGAAATTTATTTGTAAGTCTGATAATCATGTATGAATTTCGATTTTAAAATGTGGTTTAGAAAAAACAATTTGGAACTTCAATTGGAGTCTTTGATTTGTAGAAGTGGATCACCCAAAATCAAAACGCCAGACGACAATCGACTACTCTCCATACTATTTGAGAACCAGTAGCTACTACTACAGCGCTAACACTCGTGCCTCCTACTGGGTGCCATGCTTCACCGGCTGCTGCAGGAAGATCTGTGCCTGTGCTATCGACTATACTGCCTACCTGATCAATGGAAGAATGTACTGCAGCTGGATCACCTACACCTGTCCACCTGTACTCTATTCGGCACTGTCGGACACCTGTACCAGCGGTCCGAGAGGTCTCACGTGCCCCAATCGCTACCCAGCATATCCACCAACCTGTTAGAATGTCACAGGACTTTACCTTGGCACTATATTCGCCTCCTGTACTCTTAAGAAATTGCTTTAAATAATGAACTAATTAATTATGCATGTGATCGTGCTTGATTATTATACCAGCAACCTCAACGTGTAGTTTTCTTCTAAATCAGACACTATGGTAAGTTACTAAAACAATGTAGTCGCTTTATAGTACATATACATGTAGATGCAAATATTTAAACGGAAAGGAATGACATCTTCAAACATTGTTGATTCTACTAACTGTTGAGAATGTTTAATTTGCATTTGGCGCTTATTTCTTCATAATTGAATTGGTTTCACAAATAAAATATCACTCTAATCTACAGTGTGTTTGAGATCTCTTAAAAATTGCTCCTCATCCTGTTCAATGTCTATAAAATAACCAGAGGCGCGTTTTACAGAAAATGGGACCCTAGGCGCAAACATTTTTGGGGGCCCTTCTGAACGCATAGACTGAGCAGCGGCGGCGATCTTGTTTGACAGATGGGGGACACGGGACACTGTTGAGCTGATCTGGTCAATGAAGGTGAAAAAACTATTGACTTTTTTATGTTTCTTCAAATATGGGGGACAACTGTATACTGTGTCCTTCCACTGTCAGAGGTGGAGTGTCTTGTCCCCCTCGACTTCCCCGGGATCACCGCCCATGAGACTGAGAGTCTGAAACTCTGGTGGTGTTTAGCCAATCATGTGCAAAAACCTACGAAACTGAACTTGAAGTCGTTTTTGTGAGTGTTATTGACCCTGTAATTAAGATTACTTATAGAAGCCATTTAAAGGAATGTGAAGTTATTTGGTTTAATTATATATTTTGTAACTGAAAAAAATATTTTCATTCGTTTGGGGGCCCTCCGAGATTTGATGCCCTATAGGCGCACGCCTAGTGCGCCTACGTGTAAACGCGCCTCTGAAAATAACTCTTATTAATGTCTGTTGAAACAGCGCATTTCAAAGTTCTGATTACTACTCCAACTGCAGTTATTAATTCCAGTAAAAATCGAAAGTCAATTGTTAAATTCGTTGAAGTAGAAGATTTTACCAGCGCCAGCTTGGATTGCCCACCAACAGGAAACGTGGAATAGAAAACTGATTAACAAAGAATTAGGTTGAGTTATTGTCTTAAGTAGACACGGTCGCTGTTTGGCTACCTAAGACTCTGGAACTCCTTTCTGGTGCATATAGTCTACATCCAATAGAAATAAGTGCCAGAGTCATGAGCAAACAAAAAGACGACTAGGCTATATGTAGCCTAATTAAGACAATGTCTTAATCTAACTTAGTAATTAGTTTTGTTTTTCACCTGTTATTTGTCCACTTTTCCATTTGCGTGATAGAGATCCTAATATCTCTGTAGTCCGTGTTGACCTTAAACTAAAAATGTTCCTCTTTCTGAAGCATCCCCCTTTCTGTATCTTCTGCGCAGTCGGCCGTTTATTGAGGTATTAGTTCACAACTTCTATCAAGAATTTTGACTTCTCACGCTGTACTGGAAGTTTGAACGCACAAAAGTTTGTGTTTCTCGGGTCAAAAGTAGGACACCAATTGCACATCTCCGTCGATTTTCAAATGGAAGGGGTTTGGCCCTTGGACCAACCTGAGGCCACGCCGTTTACAACGCTACCGTACTTGAAAAAATCGATATCTTTCAAAGGGTTCGATACTTAGATCAGTTGAACCAGTCAGATAAAATTATCGAATGAAATCTGGAATTATTTAAAACCATTTCACAAGAAATAGTTTAACCATAGACCTAACCCTAATTAAAGTCCAGTAGGATTCAACATCTGAACTGGAAAAGGATGGGAAGTACCAAGGCAGAGGGGTTCTTGGCCTACTAGAAGCTGTCAAATGCGATTATCGTATAATTATCATTAGGGATGAATTTTAGGCTATTGCGGGCTATGCCGTCTGAGGCGGTATTGCTGGAAGAATTGAGAATATGCTGAATTCAGGGCGTATTATTTAAAACTTTCCATGTACTGGCTCCCATTTTCTCTGCAGATCGCTTGCTGCGTCTCTGCACTGGTCAGACATTGTCGGAAGGGACTTGCCCCCTATACCTGCGGGAGCTTTGTCGTTCTACCTCGGGGTCCTGCGACGATCTGCTCGGCTGACTATAGGCCGAGCTCTTGGTCTCCCGCACGCGGACAGTCATTATGCAGCGCCATTCTTTTTCGGTCGCAACCTGGAATGGCCTCCATGTTGCGCTCCGCCTGGTCTCTATGACTCACTCTACATTGTTTCTTACTAACTTACAGAGCGCTTCTTCAGCCGTGGTTGGACTGGGAGCGCTCCCCTGAGTCGGACACTTGGAGGCACTATGTAAAAGCTCAGTAATAATAATAATAATAATAATAATAATAATAATAATAATAATAATAATAATAATAATAATAATAATAATAATAATAATAATAATAATAATAATAATAATAATAATATTAATAAAATAATAATAATAACTAATTTAAACTCTAGGACCCTAAGGGAACGAAGTAGCCCACCTCAGGGCAAAATAACAATAATAATAATGATAATAATAATAATAATGATAATAATAATACTACTACTACTACTACTACTACTACTACTACTACTACTACTACTACTACTACTACCAATAATAATAATAATAATAATAATAATAATAATAATAATAATAATAATAATAATAATAATAATAATAATAATAATAATAATAATAATAATAATAATAATAATAATAATAATAACCATTGACCATTGTTTCGGGGGACCCGCATGAGACAGTAGCCTACGCCTCTTTCAGCGTCTTTCAATTTGCACAGATTGAATGCCGTTGCATTTCGAGGCACTTTTACACGATTGACCAGTGAAGATGACCGTTAACATCAGAACGACAAAGCTCTTCGGAGAGTTTCTTAGAGCTTGAGACGGTCAGACGTCGGATACAGATGGGTTTGTAGAGGTATGACCGACGTCGGCCTGACGTGGATGATTATCTGGGATGTCGACTTTCGTTTTATTAATCTTGTTATAATAAGCCTAATTGCTAATGATTCTGATGGTAGTGCATATAATGATGCGACAGTGGCGGCGGCGCCTTTACTTGTGATACGGCTTTTGCCAGTACCACTTTTTAAGGTGGTATGTTAACAACATACTTTTGCCGTACCAATTTTGTTGCCGTTTACCCCTAATTTACCGTACTACTTTTCAAATCGTGGCGCCGCCACTTGATGCGACGCAGCGCCTAATATAGAAAGAGTATAGGCCAAAGGAAAAGTTTCGTCAACTTATAAATCGAGTTGAATAATTATACTACTTATATAAATACATGCACGAAACTAATCACTTTTTCTCAGAGCCTTTGTTCGTTTCATCTTGTTCAGAATGGGCGATTCTGTTAACATGCTCAACTGTAGCTCTACCAGAACAAGGTATTGAATATTTTTCAAGTTGTTAGTTTTTTTTAGATAGTTTATTCAAATAAGCTTTGCACAAATTAACGACCTACTTAAATATGCTGCAAAAGAGTTTAGCTAGAAAATGATTATATTCTACACTGCTGAAAATTTTCAACTGAGGATTAAACAGTAGAAATTAAAAGAGTAGAAATACTGCTGACGGTAAATACACGGTATACAGATGCAGATCATGGAACCATGAATACATATGGTTAATATTCATATGATGTCGCTGGTGGCTGCATGGCTATGGATTTAATATGGATTCCAGCGCACGTGACAGGTAGAGGGAGATGATAGGAGATGATAGAAATACTGTTTAGGCACACAATGCTTGACAATTGGGGTTGATGGGGTGGGTTTTGTTTTGTTTTGTCTTGTTGATGCTATAATAATAATGGAAACGACACTTAATGAACTGCTCCAATGGGTGTAATGATTTATTGTATCTAGGGGGGCCTATTAGCGGAACGGTTCTTTCCTTTGGGTACTCCCATTGTCACTGCATGTAATATGTACTTGCTATTTTCATGCCTATATGTTTATGGTGACCAATAAAAGCATTTTGATTGATTGATTGAATGGTAGGAATGAAAAATGATAGAAAGCTTTATGATAGATATGGAGATGTTTTTGAACATGTGTAAGAAAATAATATTACGCGATGTACAAGACTTTTTCTAAGGTCTGTAACGGGGTAAAGCCAGGAAAACTCAAATCGACACATCGCCTAATGATAATGATGATGATAATGATGATGATAATGATGATGATGATGATGATGATGATGATGATGATGATGATGCATGTATTTATGCACGTTCGTGCGTGCGCATGTATGTATGCATGTATAGTATACATGTATGTATGCGTACACCCCTAAGCCGTAATTTTCCTGGTTAACGGCTGGCTTGAGGAAATTTACGGCTGGTTTTTCGGCTAGCCGTAAAAGAGCATGAACTACCTTTTTTGGCTAGCCGTAAATTTTTACGGCTAGCCGAAAAAGGTAGCTTACGCTTTTTAAGCGTGTAAACTACCTTTCTCGACTATAAGTGCATCAATCATTAACACAGTAATACACTATACAATAGGGACTACTCTTAAATCGAAAGGTGGGCAATATTCACTCAGTTTGAAAATAATTTTAGAAATAAATTCAAATAATTATGATAAGAAATAAACGGACATTTCATGTTTTCAGTTCACGTATAGGTACATTGCATCGAGTTCACATTCAATTACGATTTACGAGTATGTAATACTGATTGGAAGTTAGAACCACAAAATAATAGGGCTACCAGACATGTATGCATTAATAGGTGTAGGCCTATCCGCATAGCGAGAGAAAAAAGAATGAGATACACAGAAACAAAAAAGTGAAAATTCCGACAATAGACTGCAGCCGCTTTTGAAGCAGAGTAGTAGGAGTGTGCACTCTGCACTAACTTGCATGAGAGATAATTAGAAATATTTAAATTTGAATATAAAACCTGAAGTAGAACTCGGAATATATGCAACATATCTATAGGACAGGCTGGACAGGTCCCTCACAATAGATGATGAGACGGCCATGTGACCGACGTCAGCACTCAGCACTTAACCGCTCATTGAACACTAAGTACAAATTAGCAAGCCAGCGTGAAACCTTTTAATCACAGCTGCGTGCATGTTCTAGCCGAACTTTTTTCCGGCGGCTAGCCGTGAAATAACTCTCGGCAGTTTTTCGGCTAAGCCGTAAAATTTACGGCGGTTAATCGGCTTGCAGAAATTTTTTCGGCTCGGCGGCTAACGGCGGCGGCTTAGGGGTATGTGTATGCGTGAATATATGTAGGTGTTTATGTATGTATATGTCTGTGAATGTAAAATGAGGTTGTTGATGATGTGTGTTTGAACGGACGTTCGTATGTATGTGTGTATGTATGTTGTATATATGCTTGGATTGTATGCATGTATGTAGGCCTTTGTGTGTATATATTATGCATGTATCTATGAATGTATGTAATATGTATGCTTGTATGTATTATGTATTTATGTATATATATATAGCGCCTTTTAAATACCCTCTTACAAATGCTGCACATAATATGGCTATGTAGCTTATCTAAATTTAAATAAATGTGTTTTTACGAAGAATATGATGATGATTATAATAAGGCCTAAAAAGTAGTAATAGTTATAAAAAAAACAATAATTAAGATAATTATAGTAATAATAATAATGCCAAAATTATAATAATATAATAGTATGATAATAATAATAACAATTATAACAACAACAACAGTAACAACGCCACCACCACCACCACCAACAACTACAACAACAACAATAATAACAATATTAATAATTATAATTATAATAATAATGAAGTTGTGATAAACGTTCGGACTGCTTGAGTATAAAATATATACACATCCATACATGCATACATAAATGCTCCAGTGCTTTTTAGTTAACTGTTAAAGCGTTATTCCAAATAATCGAAATCGCGTACTTTTGCTTTTCCTCATGAACTCAAAGCTACAGTAGGTTAATTTTACTTTTGTTGTTTTTGTTTGGTACTTTGAACAACGCTAGTGTTATTCTGCATGCCCCATTATTGTCTAGCTATTTCTAGTTAATTACCATTACTCATGTGCTTTGCGAATCCACATCTGAAAGGATCATTATCTGGAAACTGAAATGAAATTCGAGACTATTAGAATAATTTAATCTACAGAGTATTGCTGCTGGGTTTTGAATTTCGCTGTTACGCAAACATAAACTTATTTTCAATTTTGATTTTTAACTTTTTCAACCATGTTTAATTTCACTCTGAAAACACTACTTAGGCTATACATGTTTAATTTCACTTTTAGGTGAGATACAGTTTGGCAATACAATAATTTATAAACCTCGACACCCGGGTTGACTGGGTCCACAGCTGACTCCATATCTATCACTAGTGGCAACTGGTTGGTAGCTTCGGGGCAAAAATGGGCCCAACACTGTGTCTGAATGTCAATTCAGCGACAGCGCACTACTGAATATTAGACGACGACTTCTAAGTGAGTGAGTGAGTGAGTGAGTGAGTGAGTGAGTGAGTGAGTGAGTGAGTGAGTGAGTGAGTGAGTGAGTGAGTGAGTGAGTGAGTGAGTGAGTGAGTGAGTGAGTGAGTGAGTGAGTGAGTGAGTGAGTGAGTGAGTGAGTGAGTGAGTGAGTGAGTGAGTGAGTGAGTGAGTGAGTGAGTGAGTGAGTGAGTGAGTGAGTGAGTGAGTGAGTGAGTGAGTGAGTGAGTGAGTGAGTGAGTGAGTGAGTGAGTGAGTGAGTGAGTGAGTGAGTGAGTGAGTGAGTGAGTGAGTGAGTGAGTGAGTGAGTGAGTGAGTGAGTGAGTGAGTGAGTGAGTGAGTGAGTGAGTGAGTGAGTGAGTGAGTGAGTGAGTGAGTGAGTGAGTGAGTGAGTGAGTGAGTGAGTGAGTGAGTGAGTGAGTGAGTGAGTCAGTGAGTCAGTGAGTCAGTGAGTCAGTGAGTCAGTGAGTGAGTGAGTCAGTGAGTGAGTCAGTGAGTGAGTCAGTGAGTCAGTGAGTCAGTGAGTGAGTGAGTGAGTGAGTGAGTGAGTGAGTGAGTCAGTGAGTCAGTGAGTGAGTCAGTGAGTGAGTCAGTGAGTCAGTGAGTCAGTGAGTCAGTGAGTCAGTGAGTCAGTGAGTCAGTGAGTCAGTGAGTCAGTGAGTCAGTGAGTCAGTGAGTGAGTCAGTGAGTCAGTGAGTCAGTGAGTCAGTGAGTCGGTGAGTCGGTGAGTCGGTGAGTCGGTGAGTCGGTGAGTCGGTGAGTCGGTGAGTCGGTGAGTGGGTGAGTGAGTGGGTGAGTGAGTGAGTGAGTGAGTGAGTAAGTGAGTGAGTAAGTGAGTGAGTGAGTAAGTAAGTAAGTAAGTAAGTATATTCTTTATTTGACCGATTGCAAGAGATTCGCACTCCAGTGAACATACGTCAATTAGGCCTATATAATACAGAATGCAGAATACAAAAGTAAAAAAACAGTTTCAGAATCAATACGAGTAAAACATTCTGCCAGTGAATTTTTTCCTAATGTTATTGTCACGTAGAGTATAAGCAGGAGCGTCTACCTCCTCCCCAAGATATTGGAGCAACTTACTGTTCTCCCTGTTCTCCGCCCCCTTCCTTCCTCCCGTTAATGGTGGCGCACACACTGAAAGACCTCCCCCTCCCCTGTTTCTTGGATGGAGCATTTGCTCCAAGGCTTCTATGGTGTAGAAGCACTCTATCGTGAGACTGGGGTCGGAGTACATAATTTTTAGGTTTCTTGGGTGGGGGCAGTTTAAGAAGCACATGACCAGTGTTGTTCAAGACCCCAGTAAAAAGGCCGACATCCGCATGCCTGCAGAGTTGGTCGAATGTTGGTCCCCCTCCGGCAGGTAGGCCTACCTTAGCCTCTTGTTTAGCATGGCTTGGAGTATATTTTATCGTGCTGGGATGCAGAGCCCCACCACGAAGGACTAGCATACAGCATGCGTGCCACTGTCGTCGCCTTGACTTTTGGGCCCTTGAGTATAGATTGCCATACCATTGCCTTCTAGATATTATCTAGAAGGCAATGGCCTTGCCCTGCAACGTACAGACGTAGTCGATGTGTTTAACAAAAGTAACCGATGTAAGTGCTTTATTCTAAAGTGCTCTCCCTCTAATTTGATAGCGCCTTCAAAACAGAAAATTCGCGTTTTGTGCGTATCAGTAAGAACCGAGATGCAACAGTCAAGACGGCACTGGTCACACAAATCAAGGCATAAAACGGAATTTGGCGCATGATTCTTCACACGTCATGATAAAGGTAGCAGGCTGGCTTAAAAATTTAATTAATGAGTGCAATAGCCTAACAAGCGATCAGTGATGGGCACTAAACTATTTTCTTTAAGTTAAACTAAAACTATTTTCCAACTAAAGAAAATTAGTTTAACTAAAGTTGGCAACTGATTTTGGAAATTAGTTAACTAAACTAAAAAAAGTAGTTAAACTTTTTCCAACTTTTTTCCAACTATTTACGACAAACATTTTCACAGTAACAGAGGTTATGTGAACTGTAATAATGCAGAGCATCAATGATAATTTCACCTTCAAACTATGCAATGTGTGCTGTTCTGGCATATAGTTACAGGCGTACGGTAGGTATACTGTATGAATTTGAAAACACAGGCTGTTAGTGCTAAAACTATGCAGTGCTAAAATGTTTTTTTTATTGACAGTGTTCAATGTTCACTGTGGAAAAATAGTTGCATATTGCTGATTTTTTTTAGTTAAACTTTTTAGTTAGCAACTAAAATTATTTAGTTAAACTATGGTTTTAACTAAACTAATTTTTTTAGTTAAACTTCACCCTTAACTAAAAAAATTTAGTTAAACTAAAAGTTAGCAACTTTTTAGTTAACTATTGCCCATCACTGCAAGCGATGAATACCCATTCTACGTGAAACCGGTGGTTCGAGGGGTAGCCGTACGTGCTTCACCTTTGACCAATGAAGGACTTCTAGCGCTCGTGAATAGGTTACTTTTGTACCCTATTCACGAGTGGCACTTTAGAAGTTTGGAGATTACGATTATAATGATAATTCTAGGGGCAGTATCAAAGTGTCATGCAGACGCTACCGACTCTTATCGCTCAAAACCAGGCGACCCTGCTCAGTTCGTAGACTCTAAACATTACGTCAGTCTGTCAACTTTGGATGCGAGTCCAACCTGATTTTTGTCCGTAGGCCCGCCATGTGTTACGGTTCAGGTGTTCTATGTATAGTTTATCGCTACTGATGAAATTTTTGTTCTGTACGACATTTGACAACCCATCGACGAGCGCAAAGAGCACCTATGATCAGTAGTATTTTATTTCTAATTGCACTTACAAACAGTTCACCTACATATACAATATTAATCTCTGCGAGGTCCCGCGCAAGCGTAAAAGAGATGAAAGCTTAGTAACACTTTTCAGTTGTATTTGGATAACGCCATGACACGCCATGTATCGATTGTGAACTGATAAAGTAAAAATGGTATTTTTAAATTTAGAATTGATGGTGTTTCTGCATTCATCGTTGGTACCAGCTCGCTTCATCCTAAGTCGTACAGCGACGTCTTTTATTCTATGCAGATTCACGTGCTTTTTCCAGACAAACTACTCAACCATCGCTTTGAATGTGGCAGCTCGATAGAGTTCTACGTTGAACCTTTGAATTCATGTATCGACGACACTGACACTCTAGTATGTCACGCTCACGAAGTAATCTTCACAGACGATATTCCTATTTTGCCAGATGACGTCAGTGGTTTTCTCGACACGATGAACTGTTTTCAGATTATGCCGTATCCTGATTACCCTGGATATGTTAAGCTTCGACGTTTGGGAAAAATTACGTATAACTGGATATGCAAAAAGTTTGAATTTCAGCAGGCTAATGGGTCATATATTCCTGTACGATTTGCTATATATATCCAAATCCCAGTTTGTCTGAGAAAATTTCAGAACAACAAGGCTACTACACTGGCCCTGCGCGTAAATTAATTAGGGACGGCCACGTCAATTCGGATATGGTTCGATGCGTATGGTGCCCACAGTGGCCAAAAGAAGCCAAAAATTGGCCTTATAGACGAAGAAATTACGAATGGCCGACGAATGCCAACATCCGCAAGATAGTACAGACTGGTTGCCATGTCGTACATGCAAAACATCGGTCTTGCAGAAATGACACACTACAGTGCAGGCTTTCATTATCCAGTGCCGAGGTTTGCTTACTTCAGAGCTGGACTCCAGTTCAGCAAATTGTCTATCACATGCTCAGATTCTTTGCCAAAAGAGAACTAATCAAAACGGATTGTGCAAAGGAAGATGAGGTTCTCTCTACTTATCATATGAAAACACTGATGCTGTGGTCTTGTGAAGAGATGCCACCAGATTGGTGGAATACCTCGACTGTTATTGAAATATGCTGCTATTTATTACGAAAGCTCTCGAAATGGCTAAGGAAGAGATACTGCCCGAACTATTTTATCCTTGAGGCAAATTTGTTTCATGACAGTATGAATCGGAATGTAGTTGATGAGATTATTAGACGCTTAAACGAATTGTGCTGCTCTGATATTCTTAGTAGTTGGTTTGCGGAGAAGTACATACTGCCCATCTTAAAGAGAGTTTCCATTATCACTGATACTAAGGAGCTCATGAAATATTTTGGCCAGTTCACGCTGCGTATCTGCGAGATCATGGATGAAATGAAACTGGAATTCTTTGATATGGAGTTTTCCATCACCTTCTTTCTTGTTGCTCAGTACACTAACAAAGACGTCTTGCAGCAAAAGAGTTATGCATTCCTCAGGTACATACAGAATCAGCATGGTTCAGTAAAACAGTCACAGAAAAAAGTTAATATGCGTTTACTTTTATCAACAGTAGCGTTCTCGTCTAGTTTTCCGCAACTTGTAAAAGTACTGTTCAGTTTGCATGCCGCAAACGCATTGGGATGGCAGCAAATGACATACGATAGCAACATTCTCACTGAATTTATCAGAGAAGTTTCATGGCAACCGAAAATTTTGAAGTCTATACATCACAACTTTCCAAAACCCAATGAAACAAGTCTCGATAGAAGTTTCGTTCATTTCTTAAAAGCGCAAGTTCTCATGGAAAATTTGACCGAAACATATAGCCCTATAGAGTTTAAACTGGTGTCCAACATTTCAAACGGTTTACTTGAGAAAGCTTTAGCATATAAGGATTCTAAATCTAAAACTATCGTCAGAGCGACTTTGGCATACATGGCGGCTCTACATTTTGCCGCATCAGAATATCAAACTGTCGTAGACCTCTGCTTAAGAGTGATCAAACTTAAAGCGTATGAGGAAGAGGAGAAAGAACCCCTGAATGCCGCATGTTTGTTTTACATTGAGGGCATTGTTACAATCGTTGGATTTTATCTGCTTTTCAGGCAATTTAAACATGATGTGCATTACAATGGGAGACAGTTTCTTCTTGATCTGCGTCTTACGCCAGAGGTTTTCGCTAAGTACTTAATAGATATATCAAACGATGGAAGGCCTATGAATTTTCTACTAAATTATGATTTGCGGATGTCAACATTTTTGTTGGATGCAATTTTACTGGCAATGCCAACTGGGAAATCTTCTGTAATATCAAAGAATACCGAACCCGTTGTATGCGTGTATAAAAGAACCAATCTAATTAGCACATTAGATGCCACCAATAGAAAATCTTTTTCAGATGGAGTCAATATTATTGAATTGCTCACGGAATATTCCGTAGAAAACATGACATCATTTTATGCACAGACTTTAGCATTCACTGCAATATAGCTGACTGTTACCGTGCTGCGTATCTATACAAGTGTCGTAAATATCCTGAAGTTTTGAATTTGTGTGAACAAATTCTCAATGAGCCAGATCTACAATGTGACTTGAGGAAATTTACATTTGCAAATGTTATGGTTATGCCACCACTTGACTCCTATTTCGACAGCCACATCCAGTGTTTGCTTGGATTGCACACACTTGTTTGTTATTTATCGCCTGTAAATGAGGATTTGTGGAAACTAGAACGTAGGCCCATATTGGAGTCGACGTTTCAGAAACTTTTTGCCCAATATATTTACTTTGACAAGTTACCACTTTCAATGCTTTTTAGCTGCTGCGACATTTTGGAATGTCATTACTTTCTTAGGAGAGATTTCCTAGCAAGATATTTGAAAGTAAGATGCCTGATCGACTGTAATCATTCAAACTCAGAAGTATTTCTCGAGTTTAAGAAACTGAAAATCAATCTTCCATTTGAGAACATCATATGTTGCTTCCTTCAGCATAAACTTCGACAACTCTAGAATACCGGTACTACACATAACATAGTAAAATTATGCATTCATGGCGACACAGTATATGTTATACGTACAAAATAGTAGACACGGACCGTGATTGTTTTTGCTTTCGTCAGTCCCTGAAAGCGGAACTGTGGATTTGTTGATACGTTTCTTTACGTCCTGCCAACATAACCACGTGAACAATGATTGTAAATGCATGACTACACGTTTTTCTCTAACGACCGTATAACCTCAACCCTGCTCATTTTCAATGAATTGATCAGAAGAGATCCTTTACAACTGTTGTATGGATCGTGCCCGAGATTCAATCAAGGATATGGAGCCCATATAAGTCCCATAATCCCATATGGAATCCGAATAGAGGCTATATATTGATCCCCATTGAATACCCATGGAAATGCTTGCAGGTTAAGCGTGTATTATACAGCCTGTCATATCGAACCAATCTCACTGTGGGATGGAGATACACTCGCGCGATTCTACGACTGATTGCTGGCGGGAATACATATTGGTCTAGGTACTACAAACTCTAATGATCAACTATCTTCGAAATTGCACAACTGTTACTCGTAGACTTTTGTGCTCTTTCGTCTACATTCAGTGATGTCTGCACTGCCTACATGTTGCTGTTGGCTTTGCCTGTGACTGTTGCGACATGTGAAAGATCATTTTCAAAATTGAAGCTAATCATAAACTATCTATGAATTACAATGTCAGAAGAGCGGCTGAGCGACTTGGCAATGTTGTCAATAGAAAATGAACATGCCAGAAAGCTTGACAATTCAAAAGTGGTCGATATTCTTGCGCAAGAGAAGGCGTGCAAACGAACGTTTTAACTTTTAGAAATTTTCGGATTCTTCTAATTTGTTAAATTGTTTCGTTATTTTTATCAACCAACTCAACTGTTTCACAATATGACAGACGTTAAGTGTGGATAATTAATATTTTAGCAGATATAGCAGATGGAACAATGTTTTAGATTAGGCCTAATTATCTCTAGTCCAATTTTTTATGCTACCCTGGAGAAATAGGAAAAAATGTTTAATTAAAAATAAATTGGAGAAAATAATTAAAATGTAATTATTTAATTTTCATTTAATTGGGGTGCGATTTCTGATATTTTCATATTTCTCACGGTGCGAAATATGCAGATATCGCAAAAAGCGCGAGGCGTTTTATGCGCAGCGTTTTTTTTGTTTCAAATCGAAGGGGGTTCAAGAGGCCCATCATCGAAGCTCTGCACAAGGGTCCCCAAAAACCTTTCTACGTCACTGGGCTCGAGAAATGCTAAACACATCCAACTCGCAGCCGTTCGTCACTTTGTCCATCTGGTCTTCGAAACCATGGGCCCAGTGAATGCTGAAGGCCTGGCCTTTGTCGGGACAGAGCCTTAGCACGATGCTTGCGGACGCACGCGAGATCTCCTATTTGTTTCAACGCCTGGCGCTGCCGATCCAATGGTTCAATGCGGTGGCATTCCGTGGTAATTTCGCCGTACTGGAACTCGACGAATAGGTGCCGTTACAAACGTTTCTCACTGTTCTTGCCATCCTTGGTTAATGGTGAAGTCCATGAGGGATCCTGTGTAGGCCTACATAGGGGAAAAAAGAGCAAAGAAAAATATTCTAACACGATAATAATAACAATCAACGATCGACAACTGAAAGCGAGTAATGCAGAAGGAAAAGTAAGTTTAGTTTCGGGAACATTTGTCAGGAAATTAGCTTTTCTGTAGTATTATTATCTCCATATGGCAGGATGTATATGTAGTTCTCCTATACTGAATGTTCACAGTTATTTGTGACAGTCCCACAAAAGCCGTTACCCGTAGACTGAGACCTTTTCAAAAGCCTGTTGTGAACTACATTCACTCTTGACAGAAGAACATGAGTAGTGGGGGCAGTGCTCATACTTTATATATTTGCTTACAACCTATTTATATGTCAGCGGAGTGCAGCTGTAATATTATTTGGTTTTCAGTTTAGATAGAACAGATGAACATACCATCATCATCAGCCCACCACTATCAACGCCATCATCATCATCATTATCATTAGTAGGCCGATATTTATAATCGTAGTCGTCGTCATCATCCTCCTCCTCATCATTATTATCAGTGCTTTTTTATAGAAGAAAAGGTTCCGGAACGGAACAATAGGTGCCGGAACGCAACAATTATGGGCGGGCTAAAATCACGAGAAAAACGGGATTGGGGGTTGGGAGGGGTCTCAATAAACACTGAAAACAGTTCAAAAACACTGAAATTAAATTAAAGTAACTAAATTATTGTTTTAATTATTAAAATAAATAAATTATTTTTTAGTAAAAAAAAGTGCCGGAACGCCGTAGCGGCGCGTTCCGACTGAAAAAAGCACTGATTATTATTATTACCCCAATATTTGAGCTCATAATCGTCGTCGTTGTCGTCGTCATCTCCATGATCACTAGATTTACCCAAGAGATCAAATCAAGAGCGAGTCGGAAAACCATTCTTTTCAGCAACAGCAATAATAATGTTCATTGTTGTTGTGCTGCTCTTATTCTTGTTAATGGCATGTCTACATCATTTATAGCAACAACAGAAGAGCGCGTTTGGCAATCATACGTGCCTGTGGGGCGTGGTGGCTCAGTGGTAAGTTCGGCGCCTTGTGACCGGAGGGTTGCAGGTTCGAATTCCACTCTAGCCGCTGCGTACGGACCTCGGGCAAGTCCTTCACTCGCAATTGCTCGTGGCGCTTCGGCGTGAAAATTCCGGCACAGTATCAAATGCTGTAGTCGGGAGCGCCTCTGAGTAGTAGTTGACTTCGAGAGGCGCTATAGAAATATCCGGAATAAATAAATAAATAAAAATGAAGGATTTGTCCTTGGTCCATATACAGGTGCGACTCAAACCCGTATGCCTAATTTCCGTGTACAAAGGTGACGCTCAGGCGACAGTTCGCCGCGTTGTTCAATAGGCCTACACAAGTGGATGGAGCTTCGATTAACTTGGTCCACAACTTGAACAATTTCCCGGTAATTTTTAAGCTATTAATTGCTGCATTGAAGGACGGCGCATGTGTGTAGGCCTAGTTTCTTGTATGAGGAACACTCGTCCAATTTCAAGAAAAAAGTTTAATCATGGATTTTTATAGCCTAGGCCCTGACCAATCGGCTGCCGTGACTTACTTACATGCATACAAGCATAGATACATGGCTATGCATAAATACATACAAACGTACATGCATACGCACATAGTAGATATAAACAAAGATACATACATACATGGTACATACAAAAATACAAACATAGGCCTACTTGCATACGTACTGTCGCAAAAATCACCGTCCCACCACCGCTTTATCATTATACAACAGGATGCCAAAACCTCGTGCGAGGGAGTTGCGGGTATACATATGAATGTTCTCAGCTCGTGGGTCCGGCCTCTGTCGTCTGCGGAGGGTTTGGTTCTAGTCGACCCCTAACGTTCGACGGAAAGTACGAAAAACTCCATAAACGAGAAGACATTTCACACTTCTTGTGACGTTTCGTTCTTTTCTCCAAAAATAGTCTGACAACTCTTTAAATACAACTGCATGTAGAATTAAAACTATACACCCAAAATGGTTCTAGAAACTTAATCACTCCACATCGGAGTCGTCCGAAATCAATGTGACAATTGATACCTTGATAAACGAACAATAATCGACAGGTTCAACTCGACTATATGGAGTCCGCAAATGGAATTATTTATCGCCTCCCTACCACGAAACCTTAACCGAACTCAACTCTCTGCGCGTGTTATCTAAATCTAATTCTATGATCAATCTCTTCCTCTTTTATCTTCTTCTCTGTATCTATTCTTCTTTTCCCTTTATATATATTTCGTAGGGGATCTGTACAGTCATGACTTTTCGTCCATTCATTCATTTTGAAAATTGAATATAGCGCCCCTCCCAGCACAAAGGACGGCAATATAAACTGGACTTAAGTACGGTAACTTATAAAATATAAGCGCGCTGATCTTAGGCAACAGGCGTATCTGCAATGGGAGTTGATTCCAGATGGAGGGGCCGACCACAGAGAAAGGACGACGCTGCCTAGTTGCGATGGTAGAACGAGGAACCTAGAGCCCCCTGCAGAAGAAGTTCGACTTGTGCGGTCATGACTTGTGCAGTCCG
The DNA here is from genome assembly GCA_963556255.1 of Allolobophora icterica. Taxonomy (NCBI): domain Eukaryota; kingdom Metazoa; phylum Annelida; class Clitellata; order Crassiclitellata; family Lumbricidae; genus Allolobophora; species Allolobophora icterica. The sequence continues at coordinate 37,258,436 of OY744610.1, read as the reverse complement.
AAAGAGGCAACATTTTACATCGTCATAACACTGTGATGTAATGCAATACCATCAATGTAAAGATCACCCGACCATTTTCGTAACAGTACACACATACGCAGGCATACATTAAAACATACAAACACACATGCCTAGTACATACAAGCATACATACATACTTATATCTAAACTGATGTAACTATTTTATCAGCATAAAAGAATACTAATACAATGCGCACAAAATACCGAATGTCCTCATTCGAGACACGAATAGGTAAGTCGCTATAAGCTGGGTGGAACGACGTCAACACTTCTGGTTCCATGCGAGCAGAACACCAATAGACTTAACACTTTGACGAAGAGAGTGTACTAACAGTGACTGGGAAACCAATGCAGCTCATCGTTAAAGTGTTAACCAAACAACCTGCCGACTATTACTTGCACGGGTAAGACGGCTTAACAGCGCTTCGTCAATACCTGATCCATTGAATGAAACACATTGTTTTGAGTAACACGACATTGCATCGGCAATGTTCCCTCGGGTGACGCTGCACGTGGGTATAAGATGACACCAGGAATTAAGCCTATAAAATGATGGATGGAGATTGGTTTCCGAGGATTGGGTTACTAAAATTGGAAGAGGTTTAGTTTAGTGTCTGTTCGATGCGGGTTTGGGTCAGGTTGTGATGCCACTGGCTCTCGGAGACTTGATATGATGCAACGCCAATGAATACACGTAGCATTGAGAAATCTCTTAAATTTACATTCCTTGATTCTATTGAGCCAAATATCGTATAGGTTAACTTGCGTTTGTTAAAAAAAACCAGAAGGCATATTCGAGCTACTTCATATGAAAACTGACGATTAAACGCATTTTTGGCCAAAGGTTCTGTTGATAAACACATTTAAGATTGCCTCCTTCAACCAATGCATAATAGGATGCATTAACAAAATGCTTAATTAGGCCTACATTTCACTTAACTTTTACCTACTTGGTAAAACTGGTTGGGACCATTATTGTAAATTAGAAAACTCTCAATATGAAGTGTTTTCGATTGTTCGAGCGGCTGCGTTGAGGACGGCACTTTGAAGAGGTAATTAAAGCATTAATTGGTTTGCAAATTCTGTCTGTTTTGAGAGCTATGAGCCATAAGCTTTCCTTCCGTTTTTCTCTGGTTTGCTCTTCTCAATTTCGAAGCTAGGCAGAAGCGTTTGCTTACGTTTCATGAGTTAGCAATGCAATTAATAGCTTATGAAGGCTTTAACCCTTTATAGGCTAGAGGCAATATAGTTGCCGTTACATGCGGTATACTAAACAACCCTTTATAGGCTAGAGGCAATATAGTTGCCGTTACATGCGGTATACTAAACAACTAATATACAGTGTTTTGCCACTAACCTAATGCATGTGGATTCACAAGATGTCACTACCAGATACTGTTTAACACAAAAAAATTAAAACAGGGTATGAACAGGGTGTGTGGAACAGAGTGTGTGGAACAGGGTGTTTGGTATGAACAGCTAGTGGCAAGTATGTTGCCACGTCATGTGTAGCCCAAACAGCCAGTGGCATATATATTGCCACCACTAACTTTTTTACTGAGTTCAATTCAACAATACTATACGCTTGATTACTTTCTCTTACCTATACATAATATGTATTTATATTAACTGTGCCTGCCCTGGGCGCTTCTCTCTGTTAAAGGGTTAAACCGGAATTAACTGTTGATAAGTAACTTCTATCACGCCGTTGTCTAATGCAAAAGGCATAAAAGCAAGGGCGCAATAAAAATTCAGGACGTAATAAGATAATAAGATAATCAGGCAGTAATCGAGAAAACCAGTCCACTAAGACAGCTACATGCTTGTACCTATAATGGATTTACGATCATAATGTTCGTTCCGGCATGTCATTTGAAAGTCAGTAGGCCCTAACTCAGGTAGGCCTAACTGAAGTGTCGAATAGCTACACATGAGACTATAGTTTACTGCTAAGAGGCATTGTAATTCTGAGCAGAAGGATGTCTTCAACATGTTATTACTGCACAATCCTACTTCATTATGTATGTATTCAAACAGGATGAGGTACTCGTGTGTCGTAATGCGATTTATAGGCCTATATTTTATATTTATGTGCATTATGGTATGCAAATGTGAATTCTGTGAAGAACGCACTCCTCCAGCTGCATTGAATTACTTAACTACTTTGAAATACGCTGAAATTCACGGTACCACTCAAAGTTTGTTTTCTTGGTATGGCAGGCTCTCGGCGTTCAGGACAGCTTTGGCAACCCCCGCAAAGTTCTGATTACAACAACGATCCAATTTTATGGGTTATGTAGGAAGCACCAATGACCGAAACAGACATACGAGAGCTGCAAACGGGGTAGACATATGCAGCCGGTGTTAGGCCTGTTTTAAGAGTTCATCCAAGAGGGTCACCGATTTTTGGACCGCCGAAGCGATATTGTCAAACTTGAAACAAGAGTAAATGGCTGCGGTAACGGTGGAAAGGGGGAGAATGGGATGGCAGAGAGGAAGGGATGGGGCCGCAAAAATTCAGCTGGCACAGGGTCAAGGGGAAGCTAAGACCGGTGTAAAGACTTCAGGTTACCCCCATTTCAAGTTACCCCGGGTGATCTGAAATCGATTTCACATTACCCCGGGGGTAGCCTGAACGCGATTTCAAGCTACCCCTGCGTTGGTCACATTACCCCCTGTCTGATTTAGCTAAAATGATATGTTCTTATGGTTACAAGTCATGACATGTTTATTGAATAAAACACGTGAAACATACAAGATTGAAAGCGTGTCTTAATATTTGAACAAATATAAAAAAAGTCACAGAAATGTTAATTGTATTAAAACCACTCATACACTAGTTCAAAGTGCCTGATGTATTACATACACACATAAGATATACAAAGATTCAACCTAGTTGATGTAATTGTTATCTACATAGAAAGATAGAATGTTGCACATCTTATACTAGAGGAGCAATGAGAGTTTAATGATAAATATTAACAATTATTATTATTGTTATGAGATAGTCGAAGAACGGACCCCATTAATTTGAGGGGGTAATCTGAAATCGTAGCGGTTAATCTGAAATCGATTTCAAGTTACCCCCGGGGGTAACTTGAAATCGATTTCAGATTACCCCCGGTTATCTGAACGCGATTTCAAGTTACCGGAGGGTAATTTGAAATGGGGGTAATCTGAAATCGCTACACCGGTGCGCAGATATGAAATCTCCCTCAGACTTCACCGGGCTGAAGTCGTTTTCCTTAAAGACTATGTTTCGGAATTATGTATCCCCTATTGAAATGGAGTCTTCCCATCTATGCTACAAAGTCTCCCTCACGTATAACCCCCTCCCCAATTTTGTCATTTATTTTACGTAGGATTTAACTTCATTGAAGATAAATATACTATTTAAAAATGATGAACTATTACGCCTTCATTAGTTCATTTCGATGTGAAATAAATGCCTGTGACACATCGTTTAGCATGACTTAATAATACCACGAAGATGTTGAGCGAGCTTTCTAACGCTCTTTAGACGCGGTGAAAACAAATACGTTGTTGTATAAATCAGAAACTCGTCCAATCAAGCGCCCATGGAATTGCCAGTGGGTTAATATTAGCGCTTCGTTGAGATCGCCTGTGCTTGATCAGAAGTATGCTCTTACAAGAAACATTTTGTATGGTCTCTGGGCACATGATGGAACCCATATGGACTCTACAAGGATCCCATATGAATACATGGATCCCATGTGAGCTATATGTGGCCATGCTTGCAGGGTATTTACTATACATGAACTATGAAAGATATATTTAGTTGCATAGATTTTACGCAATAGTTCAAACTTGACGTGTCATGTGTTAGAACATTTGATATAGCACATTTTAAGCATCTCACATCTGAGTCTATTTGATGTTAAATGATATTAGCAACTAGACTATTACATCAGGTAGCAAAATACTGCACATCAAAGTGGAAAAAGAGTCACCAATGGCGGCCCCACGCACACGTGTCACGTATTTACACACAAGGAATAGCCAGGAATATCTAGTAGAGTAGCCTACTGTAAAGGCTAGTAGCCTCGTCTATAAGAGGCCTGCTTCACTCTGTGTTGAGAATCTTAACAAATCTTCAGGCAATTGCTCGACTTTTAGAGTTGATTTTCTGTGTCTAATTGTCTTTTGAGTTCCCCAAAATTCACGAGATTAATGTTAAAGATGACTATTTTGTAACGAACTAATAAAATAAAAGCTGCCTGAAATTATAATTGACTTTAACAGAATTGTGACTTTCCACATCCATTGAAGGAATAATCTCTCTCTCTCTCTCTCTCTCTCTCTCTCTCTCTCTCTCTCTCTCTCTCTCTCTCTCTCTCTCTCTCTCTCTCTCTCTCTCTCTCTCTCTCTCTCTCAGTCTTAGAGGAGCACACCTCGGTACAATCTTCTCACTCTCTCAGTCTCTCTTTCGTCGGGACTTCTCTGTCATTGGACCACCGATGTGGAACAATTTACCTACTGAAATTCACTCCGTTCCACTCATTACTCACTGCATGCAGCGACTTTTCTCGAACAATAATGACAAACCTTTTTCCATCTGTCTAATAGCTTCGCACACAGTTACGAGTACAACTTCAGCTGAACAAACCAAATGTAGAAAGCCATGTTTTTTGACAGACAGAGCGAATAAATGCTTTGTTATAGAGAGGCCATAACGCCCATTAAAAACGAACGTGCCTCCTAAAAACGAGTTCACATTTTTACATCTCGTTTCAAAGAGGAAGTTGGGTATATAGCATGTACGCCTCGACAGAGCGACAATGCGTCGACTTTTCAATTTTACGCTCAGGTTTTAATGATGCTGACGCGAATAATCAAACAAAATAAAACTTGAACAACCTGTGCCCATGTTCTCAATTGATGATTCTTTTTAGCCAGAGTTAATACAACAAGGAAGAAAGGCATTGATCCATTTCACGGACAACGATAAGTTTCTCGTTACTTAGAAATCAATAAAGTGCTTGACACTGGATGTTCGCTAAAAGAAGATGTGCTTGAACTAGCAAACAGTCAACACTTGGCTTCATGCATCAGCATGGAAAATTGTCTTACGTAAGATTTTCTTGGTATTTCCAAACTATTAAACACCAAGCATGAGTGGCGGAAGAACTTCCTTCTTGGACTGAATAAAAGATCGACTCCGGCCGGCTAAAGACAGATCGATCCTCCTGCTGTGTGGAAACCGATCTTCTTCAACCGCAGAAAGTCTTGCAAGGAAGGCAATGCCAGCATTCGGCAAGATGTCGGACGAGAAGAACACCGAGATTCCAGTTGTGATTGCAGAGGTACGACGATATCGATGTTTTCTTAGACTATTCCTCAATGATTATCTATTTCTGGCAGTCTATGCTACCAAGTTCACATTGGGCTTAGGCCTATTTGAAATGAATATTATTTGTTAGACTTAGTTTGGGTGTGGCGTAGCAGTATCTGGAGATGACAGGTGAAATTTCAGTGCAGTATCAACAGATTTATTTATAACTGGTTATTGGTGCATAGGCCGGCCTATGAATTTCAATGAATAGGTCTAGAGGCATAGTTCATTGTTTGTATTTTTTAAAAGTCCTCAAAGTATTGATTCTATTTAATACTAATATTCTATTACTCTTTACCTTTAATCAGCTGATGTCTAAGGTTACGGCCATATATCCAGATGCGGCGCTACACCAGAGCGAGCCAGGGCAAATGCCCTGGTAAAAAAGCCTTTGCACTGGTCGATCCCCTGCCAGAATTTTTGCTCTGTCCAGAATTTGTTCGAGCATATTTGTTATATTCTGAGATATAAATTCACTAAATTCTCTGAAATGTTAAAATTTGCTAAACAAAATTAATGTAAAAAAGTTCAGCTTCCGGGGCTTCGCCCATCTGACCTCCTGACCAGTGCTTTTTTCAGCCGGAACCGGCCGGAACGGCGTTCCGGCACCTTTTTTCAGCTACTAAAAAATAATTTAGACTTAGACTTAGACTTAGTTCCTCCTGTTCCGATCGGAGCATTGGTCGACAAGTCTTCGCCATTCCACGCGGTCACCAGCAGCATCCTCCGCATCATCCCAGCCTAATAAAAAAATAAGCCCAGCCCAGCCCAGTAAAAAATAATTTACTTATTTTAATAATAAAAACAATAATTTACTTATTTTAATTTAATTTCAGTGTTGTGAACTGTTTTCAGTGTTTACTGAGACCCCTCCCAACCCCAATCCTTTTCACTCGGGATTTTTAGCCCTTCCGTAATTGTTCAGCTCCGGAACCTATTGTTCAGTTCCGGAACCTTTTTTTCTAGGAAAAAGCAATAGTGCGCGCAAGGGAGGGGGACGATTTATGGCGAGCGCGGTAGCGTGATCTTATAATTATGGTCACCATTATTTTAAGCTCGCGATACCGCGCTATCCATAAATCGCCCTCTGCGCTGGTTACTTGTATGACTGCCCTGGCTATGCCCTGGTTACAAAAAGTGTCTGGCGCCGCCCCTGAATATATCGCTACTTAAAAGCTGTCGACTCTACATTAAATTTCTAAACTCTGATATTTTGATATAAAACATGTGTCTAAGAATTTTTATTTTAAAATTAGGTATTTCAAATTCGAGTTGCATAACAACATCGTTTACTGTGGCTTCTTGTATTCTTAAATTCGTTGACAGTCAACTGCATTTGGTACTTCTCTAAGTTTAGCAATGCATGTTTCAGGTGACTCCTTCGGAAAGAAAGCCCAGGAACACCAAGAAGTACGTGATCATTGCAGCTAGTGGCATATTGGCTGCAGCAGTCATTCTCACAGCCATCTTGGTCGGCATGTACATGTTCACTGAAGCGCAGAAGGAAATCATCCAGGTAGGACTAAACGCACAGTATTCGTAAGCCATCCTTGACTGTTTTGGTAGCACTTTCCACATGTTAATCTCGCCCAGAAAAAAATGTAGGAACGCTTCAGCAATAAGAAAATGAACTGTTACAAAATTCATAGAACGTAATTGCAGCCGATGTTGTCACTTTTTCGGTCTATCGTATATTAATAGTTAGCTTCATAAGTGCCTACATAGGGCCTGCATTCATATATAATTAGTTTAAAACAATGTTATATATTTCTCTTGTGTCTTTTGTTATACTTCAAATGATCTGCTTTTGTCTTGTACTCTATCACTGATGAATTTAATTACCGTACAAAAGCTATTTTGTCTATTGTTGCTCAACAGTACACCCTGAAGATGAGCGAAAACATGAAACAAGATGTTACTAGTGACCCAAATGAAAACGTTGTTCAGTATCACATTTCAAACCCAGCTCAGGAGACTTGGATCGTCAACGACTTCGGCAAGGTTAGACAAACTCTTCGAGATATATGGAGATGCGTAACTATAGGAAATACGAAATCCTTCAACTTTATTATACTTATCCAATTAAATAGACTTTATTTCGCCTCAACAGAAAAACATACAAAAATTAAATAATCTTAGAAGAAAGATATTAAATCGTAATCGTATTCGTGAACTCCAAACTTCTAAAGCGCCATTTGAAAGCAAAGCGAGAGGAATCAGCTTAATCACGAGCGCTGCGTCACGTCAGAAGAATGTTTCAGAGGGTCGTCAAAAAGAGCCAGAATTCGTTCTCCAGAGGGTCCAGATCAAGAGAGGCGGCAGAGCAGCTGCTAAGGCGGGTATCATTTAAGTCCAGAAGAATTGGGAAGTGGAGGATATAAGAATTGGAAGGCGGATGATGTAACTAGATGAAAGTAAATTGTTTGATGAATATTTGCATGAAAGTTACTAAAAGTAAACTTTTACAGGACACTATAATTTCCACATAGTTCATTCCTGTGCTAATTAGTACGCTGAGTAGCATAATAATTATCCAAATGTTAGCTCTCACGTATGATCGCTGTTTCCGGGATTCGAATCATAGCGCACAATCTTTAATTGTTTATCCACGACTTTAGTGCTGTTTCACTAAAGTGTTGTCTGTATGAAAAGAAGTCAAAACTTAGAGATTGTGTCTTGGGCTGATATGCTCTACAATAGCCCTGCTGAATGGGCAAGTCGACAGTGTCGTTGAAGACATTGGGAAAGTCGCTCTTACCGTTTCTCAGAAATGAAGTTTTGTTGGACAGCATCTACCATTTCATCATTTCTTTCATAATATTATATCCTTCCAGATGTGTTAGTTTCAACTCGATCGAATTAAATCAAATCAAATAGGATTAGAGTTAAGAAGTTTATACCCGGTAGAAGAATATCCAAAATAGGCCATTGATAAGACCTACGGATTGATTACTCATTATTGTTGTCTCTAGTGTTGTTAGAATACTACTACTACTACTACTACTACTACTACTACTACTACTACTACTACTACTACTACTACTACTACTACTACTACTACTACTACTACCACTAATAATAATAATAATAATAATAATAATAATTATTATTATTATAATAATAATAAAAATTATTATTATTATTATTATTATTACTATTATTATTATTATTATTATTATTTATATTATTATTATTATTATTATTATTACTATAATTATTACTATTATTATTACTATTACTATTATTATTATTATTATTATTATTATTATTATTATTATTATTATTATTATTATTATTATTATTATTAGGCTATTATTATTACGTGAAGATTCACAAAACCTAAGTTAATATAACTAAAACCTCGGAAACTGCAAACTGTTCAGTCATGAAACCATTATTTATTATTATTTATGTATACAATAAATTTGTAATGCGCGCGCGGGCACGCCGAAATGTGAATCTGAGGCGCAGATAGTCAGCCGCCCAGAGAAGATGTAGTTAGATATCCAAGAGCTTGAAACCAGAGGCATACCAGAGGCCATAGGCATCCGCAGCGCATGGAAGCTGAGGATTTCGTATTGAGAGATAAAGACGATGTCGTCTTTGCGGTTGACATTACCACCCTATTTGCCAGACAAGCGTCCAATTTTAGCGGATGTCTGTATTGCACTTTGCAGGATCTTCAAGTAGTCAAGGTCAAGGGTGATGGCAAGACCAACTGCTTCGTTTCTCCGTTGAACAGGACGAACTTACTCGATCCAGCAAAGATCAATGGTCCCGAGTCACCAGTAAGTCTGATTCTCTCTGTTTCACTGGACTTCCGAAAGTCTAACTCTTACGATGCCCTGCATCAAATCTCAGATGTAGGTAAAGTTAAAACTTAAACTTAATAGCAATTCTGTAACTTCTCTTTAGAATTTTGACGATTTATTCTTTCATTTCCATACCAAACTTATATTCGAGTCATACAATAAGTAATGTCGTGATCGTTAATTACTTTTTTTGGTGGCTTAGGACGTGAACGATGCAGTGTCCCTGACGTACACTGCTTCTGATACTCCAGTGAGCGATACTTCATTCCTGGGAAAGACCGCCAAAGCAATGTGCCAAGGCGTGTCTGTCTACTGGCTCTATCCTCGCTGCATTGACAATAATAACGGCGCAGACCCAAATGTGACTGGTGAGTATGTTGTGACATTGACAGTTTGAGAGATTGAAGATATTTATTGTATTAGAAACTAGCTGCTAGCAATTTATTGCGGATGTAATGTTTTCTGATTGGTTATAATAACAATAATAATAATAAATCTAGTCTTTAAACTTAATTTGCAATCAGAATACGTGTAGTTTTAAAGTCTAACTTGAATGTTAGTTCGGGTTACAACCATAATTTTAATATTAATGGGAATCGTTTAATTTGAATTTGTAGAAGTGGATCATCCGAAATCCAAGCGACAGGCGACAGTTGACTACTCACCCTACTACATCAAATCTTACCTTTACTACTACAGTCCCTATACTCGTGCCTACTACTACGTCCCATGCTTCACCGGTTGCTGTAGGAGAATCTGCGGCTGTTCTATCTACTATTCTTTCTACTATTCCGGTGGAATAATGTACTGCAGCTGGGTCTACTCTACATGTTATGCTGTGCCGGGAGTGTGGGACTCGTGCACCAATGGTCCACGGGGTCTCCGCTGTCCCAATCGGTACCCGACATATCCACCAACCTGTTAGAAAGACGCAGGAATCTGTCTTGGCGCTTTGGGACTTAGTGCCTTCTGTATTCAGAACAATACCGAATACCATACGTTATCTGACAATTACTGTATCAATTTGTCTGATATTCATGAACATCAAGTAATGTGTGAATTTTAAGCATGATAACATTATAAGAAAAACCTTGAGACATTATTTTATAAATTAGTTGTAAAATTCATATTAAGCTTTTGATTGTATATAGTTTACCGTGCAATAAAATGTGATTCTGTTTCAAATGCTGTCGTCTGAATCTCTTTTGTTAATCGAGATAAACCAATAACTTCTATAGTGCCAATAGAGTAATGAACTTCATAACAACAACGCCTTCGTATAAAATTCGTCAATAAGATAGGGTTGGGAACTTGGGATGTTGCCCAGGGTTCCTCATATAGCACAACTTTGTTTTGTTCCTCCACAACCCATGCAACTGTAGACAAATATTTCCTATACCCATAATGGTTCAGAATTTAACAAAATTCAGCCTTACTGGACATTTCGATTTATGCGTTTTTCTGTTAACTGTTAAATATAATGCTCCACAGAGTGAACCAATCTAGACGTTATTGAACTTCTGTCAGTTGACTAAGCTCCAACAATTTAGGGAATCCGATTTGAGCTATCTCAATATTGACAGAGGTTAATTTCCTGAACATGACGGATGCTTGGTTTACTGAAGTGCTTTCATTATCCGGTCAACAAGTTTACCTCCAAGTCAGAGAGAAGTAGGAAGGGCCATAAGTCTGTTTGAGTCTTACACGTAGAAAGGCTCACCCGAATTAACAAGAACATGACATCTCTTCAACCTGAAGTTGAACCAAATGAAAACTAGTGAAATGATAATCCATCGCCAAAGAGCGGACCTAGGCAATACGACTATCTCTGGCACCACCCTGGGTATAGCCAGGGTACTAGTTTGGTGATTTTAGGAGTAACCATGTCTGATGACTTAAGGCTTTAAATCACATATTGCCAGGCCCGCCAGTCTCTCTACTCTATGAGAACTCTTGTTGCTCACGGCTTCTCTTTCTCCGCGTAATTTACCATACATGATACTCCATGAAAATTTCTTCTTTTCGAACAAATTGTAATTCAATCCAAACGAATCAACATAAACACGACGTCATCGAAATCCTCCAAGGTGTTGCTATTTTTCAGGATGCTTTCTCCAGTCCTGAACCTCCAGGTGACATGGCCGGTGTTCTGTATAAACTCTTGGGTCATTCATCAACTGGCATTATTTTGAATAGTCTCCAGAGTGAATCGCTAAGGGATTATCGACTAACTTAATGAATTAGTTGCTGACCTAACAACTTAGTCGACTAAGTCAAATGCTTATCAACAGACTAAGTCGCTTTGACTTGTCGACTCACTTGCCGACTTATTATTTAATCAAGAATATCTAGCAGTTACTTAATGATGTAATGCATTTTGCCGCCTACCCTATGGACATTGGACAGACCGATGACTGTGAAATGTTAATGTGATTATATGAAAGAAGATGACAGATGCATACGAGTGTTTATTAAAGGAATTAAACACACGACTAAGACCGAGGCTGCACATGCAGTGCTCGTTCAGCCTGCAATCCGTTCCGTATTTATTAACGCAATTAGGAATCAGCAGCAGTTCAGTCTCTACAAATAACTGGATAAACGAAAACGTAACAATAACGAAACCAGTTTCAGTTTCATAGGGCCTACAGAGCAGTGCTTCGCAGCCTGGGTGCCACGGGACCCAAGCGTGCCGTGAACCTGCTCTAGGGTTGCCGCGGTTGGATAATTATGGTGTTCTTTCTGTACAAATGTGAAACCTACTGATTACCACTAATGGCAAAGGCCTATTGCTATTTTTCTAAACTTAAAGAAGTGTAGAGTATTCGCAACAATGGGGTCAAATACAAGAACGTTGCTCGACATTCAATGAAATAAAGAAGTAATTGGAAGAGAAATAACTGAAATTAAGACCGGGTAGGCCTACCGTTGACTGAATGACTTTTAGTAAGGGTGCCTTGCTCTTAATAAGTTTGGGAACCACTGCTACACTTGCTGCTGATTGTATTAAAGTACAGTTTGTAGTTTTTATTGATGAATGACCGCCAATTATTTCTTTGAGCAGAAATGGTGGACCTCTTTCCGTTCAATGGTGTCACATCTGGATGCAGTCCTAACGGCCTCATCTTCATCCCTCTATGACTGAGAGTCCTTCGATCCCATGGCTCTCCATCGCCAACATTGCATGATATTGCAAGAGTAACCACAGTATCCTCAATTATGTATGCGTCCGCTTCATCGTGGGGTTACATGAGTCAGGTAGAAAAGAACATACTTGATAGGTTCTTTACGCGTATGGAAAAAAATGGATTGCCTCCCTTCGTCTTTTCAGAATGCAGATGATCTGCCTCGATTGGCAGATGACCTGCAGTTTAAAGGAGTGGTGTCAAACCTACATGTTCTTTACCCATACTTCCCTGATAGTCGACCTACAAACATACTGACATGCATACGCACAAGAAGTTGTTACATATAAACATACACACCTATTTCTAAACTGATGCAACTATTAAATCAGTGTAAATGCGTAATGCAATGCGCACAAAATACCGAATGTCCTCATTCGAGACTCGACGTGTGAGCTGGGTGGAACGATGTCAACACTTCGGGTTCAATGCGAGCAGATCACCAATAAACTTAACACTTTAAAAAAGAGAGTGTACTAAAAGCGACTGAAAAACCCATTAAAGTGTTAATCAAACAACCTGCCGATCTTTACCTGCTGGGTAAGAGGCGTAACAGCGGTTCGTCAATATCTGAGCCACTGAATGAAACCGACCGTTTTGAGTCCGTCTCGGCGACTCCGACCACACATCAGCCAAAAACCTGTATGTGGCGTGGCACGTAAGGAGGAATTGATGCCAGGAATTGAGTCCATGTAATGTTGGTTGGAGATTGGTTTCCGAGGATTGGGTTACTGGAACTGGAAGAGCTTTAGTTTGGTGTCTGTTCGACTAGGATTTAGGTCAAGTTCTGAGCCACTGACTCTTGGAGACTTGATTTGATGCAGCGCCAGTGAACATGTGTGGCATTGAGAAATCTCGAAATTTACATTCCTTGATTCTATTGAGCCGATAATCGTATTGGTTAACTCGCTTTTGTTAACAAATGCCCAGAAAGCTTATTCAAACGCCTTTAATTGGCTACGTTAACAACTAGATGTTCTTTTCAAAGCAATCTTAAACACGTTTAAGATTACTTCGTTCAGACAATGCATATAATGCGTTAACAAAATGCATTACTTACATTTCACTTAACTTTAACCTACATTAATGTAAATTAGAAAACTCTCAATTTGAAGTTTGTGTTCGCTTGTTAGAGCGGCTGCGTTAAGGACGCCACCTTGAAGAGGTAATTAAAGTATTAATTGGTGTGCAAATCCTGTCTGTCTTTCCAGCTATGTGAGATTAGTTTGGTTTGCTCTTCGTAAGTTCGAAGCTAGGCAGAAGCGTTTGCTTACTTTTTATGAGTTAGCAATGCAATTAATAGCTTATGAAGGCTTTAAACCGGGATTAACTGTTAATAAGTAACTTCTATCGCGCCGTTGTCTAATGCACAAGGGATCAAAACAAGGGAGCAATAAAAATTCAGGACGTAATAAGATATTAAGATGATCAGGCAGTAATCGAGAAAACCAGTCCACTAAGACAGCTACATGCTTGTACCTATAATGGATTTACGATCATAATGTTCGTTCCGGCATGTCATTTGAAAGTCAGTAGGCCCTAACTCAGGTAGGCCTAACTGAAGTGTCGAATAGCTACACATGAGACTATAGTTTACTGCTAAGAGGCATTGTAATTCTGAGCAGAAGGATGTCTTCAACATGTTATTACTGCACAATCCTACTTCATTATGTATGTATTCAAACAGGATGAGGTACTCGTGTGTCGTAATGCGATTTATATATTTTACATGTATGTGCATTATGGTATGCAAATGTAGGCCTATGTCCTCAGTTTGATAGTTTATGGTTTAATCTTGTAATACTTTCTTGTCTGGTAAACAATGTTACGAGTAGCCTACTTGCCCATTGTCGATGAATTCTGTGAAGAACGCACACCTCCAGCTGCACTGAATTACTTAACTACTTTGAAACACGTTGAAATTCACGGTACCACTCAAAGTTTGTTTTCTTGTTATGGCAGGCTCTCGGCGTTCAGTACAGTTTTGGCAACCCCCGCAAAGTTCTGATTACAACAACGATCCAATTTTATGGGTTATGTAGAAAGCACCAATGACCGAAACAGACATACGAAAGCTGCAAACGGGGCAGACATAGGCCTATGCAGCCGGTGTTAGGTCTGTTTTAAGAGTTCATCCAAGAGGGTCGCCGATTTTAATGGACCGCCGACGCGATATAGTCAAACTTGAAACTAGCGTAAATGGCTGCAGTAACTGTGGAAAGGGGAGAACGGGATGGCAGAGAGGAAGGGATGGGGCCGCAAAATTCAGCTGGCACAGGGGGAAGCTAAGACCGGTGTAAAGACTTCAGGTTAGTGGTTACCCCTCATTTCAAGTTCCCCCCGAGTAATCTGAAATCGATTTCACATTACCCCCGGGGGTAGCCTTGACGCGATTTCAAGCTTCCCCTGCGCTGTTCACATTACCCCCTGCCTGATATAGCAAAAATGATATATTCTTATGCTTACAAGTCATGATATGTTTATTGAATAAAACACGTGAAACATACAAGATTGGAAGCTTGTCTTAATATTTGAAAAAATAAAAAAAGTCACATAAAAATCTACAAGCAATTTCGCGACTTTTTAGAGTTGATTTTCTGTGTCTAATTGTCTTTTGAGTTCCCCAAAATTCACGAGATTAATGTTAAAGATGACTATTTTGTAACGAACTAATAAAATAAAAGCTGCTTCAAATTATAATTGACTTAAACAGAATTTTTACTTTCTATGCATTAAAGGAATAATCTCTCTCTCTCTCTCTCTCTCTCTCTCTCTCTCTCTCTCTCTCTCTCTCTCTCTCTCTCTCTCTCTCTCTCTCTCTCTCTCTCTCTCTCTCTCTCTCTCTCTGGAATAATTTCAACGGAAGATTAAATAATTTCTCTCCCCAATAACCTTTTTCAGGACAAAGTCTCAAAGGAGCACACCTCGATACAATCTCTCTCTCTCTCTCTCTCTCTCTCTCTCTCTCTCTCTCTCTCTCTCTATATATATATATATATATATATATATATATATATATATATATCTATCTATCTATCTATCTATCTATCTATCTATCTATCTATCTATCTATCTGTCTGTCTGTCTGTCTGTCTGTCTGTCTGTCTGTCTGTCTGTCTGTCTATCTTTGTATGTATGTATGTATGTATCTATCTATCTATCTATCTATCTATCTATCTATCTATCTATCTATCTATCTATCTATCTATCTATCTATCTATCTATCTATCTATCTATCTATCTATCTATCTATCTGTATATCTATCTATCTATCTATCTATCTATCTATCTATCTATCTATCTATCTATCTATCTATCTATCTATCTATCTATCTATCTATCTATCTATCTATCTATCTATCATCTATCTATCATCTATCTATCTATCTATCTATCTATCTATCTATCTATCTATCTATCTATCTATCTATCTATCTATCTATCTATCATTCTATCTATCTATCTATCTATCTATCTATCAATCTATCTATCCATCTAACTATCTATCTCACGTCGGGACTTCTCTGTCATTGAATATGGAAAGCCGTGTTCTTGGACAGAGACAGGGCAGAAGGGCTTTGTTCAAGAGAGGCCGAACCGTCCACTTAAAACGAACGTGCCTCCTGTTCAAGAGGGGCCATAACGCCCATTAAAAACGAACGTTCCTCCTAAAACCGAGTCCACATTTTTACACCTCTTTTCAAAGAGGAAGTTGGGTCTATGGCATGTATGCCTCGACTTAGAGCCAATGCGTCGACTTTTCAATTTTACGCTCAGGTTTTAATTATGCTGACACGAATAATCAAACAAAGTAAAACTTGAACAACCTGTGCGCATGTGCTATCTATCTATCTATCTATCTATCTATCTATCTATCTATCTATCTATCTATCTATCCATCCATCCATCCATCCATCCATCCATCCATCCATCCATCCATCCATCCATCCATCCATCCATCCATCCATCCATCCATCCATCCATCCATCCATCCATCCATCCATCCATCCATCCATCCATCCATCCATCCATCCATCTATCTATCTATCTATCTATCTATCTATCTATCTATCTATCTATCTATCTATCTATCTATCTATCTATCTATCCATCTAACTATCTGGTGATTCTTTTTAGCCATCGTTACGGAACAATTGCTGTGACTTTTCTCGAACAATAATGACAAACCTTTTTCCGTCTGTCTAATAGCTGCGCACACAGTTACGAGTACAACTTCAGCTGAACAAAGTAAATGTGGAAAATCATGTTTTTAGACAGACAGAGCGAAGTAATGCTTTATTCAAGTGGGGCCATAACGTCCATTAAAAACGAACGTACCTTCCATAAACAAGGCCGCATTTTTACATCTCGTTTCAAAGAGGAAGTAGAATCTGTAGCATATACGCATCGACAGATAGCATATGCATTGACTTTTCAATTTTACGCTCAGGTTTTAATGATGCTGACACGAATAATCAAACAAAATAAAACTTGAACAACCTGTGCCCATGTGCTCAACTGCAAGGTGGTTCTTTTTAGCCAGTGTTAAGACAACAAGGAAGATCGGTATTGCTCCATTTCACGGACAATAATAAGTTTGTCGTTACTTAGAAATCAATTAAGTGCTTGACATTAGATGTCTGCTAAACGAAGATGTGTTTGAAGTAGCAAACAGTCCACACCTGGTTTCTTGCAACAGCATGGAAAACTGTCTTACGTAAGATTATCTGGGCATTTCCAAACTCTTGAAATACCCAGCATGAGTGGCGGTAGTACTTCCTTCTTGAACTGAATAAAAGATCGACTCCGGCCGGCTAAAGACAGATCGATCCTCCTGCTGTGTGGAAACCGATCTTCTTCAACTGCAGAAAGTCTTGCAAGGAAGGCAATGCCAGCATTCGGCAAGATGTCGGACGAGAAGAACAACGAGATTCCAGTTGTGATTGCAGAGGTAGGACAATATCGATATTTCCCTTGACTATTCATCAAACATTATCTATTTCTAAAAGTCTTTGCTACCAAGTTCACAATGGGCTTATTTGAAATAAATATTATTTGTTAGACTGAGTTTGGGTGTGGCGTGGCTGTATCTAGAGATGGCAGGTGAAAGCTTCAGTGCAGTATCAACAGATTTATTTATAACTGGTTATTGGTGCATAGGCCGGCCTATGAATTTCAATGAATAGGTCTAGAGGCATAGTTCATTGTTTGTATTTTTTAAAAGTCCTCAAAGTATTGATTCTATTTAATACTAATATTCCATTACTCTTTACCTTTAATCTGCTAATGTCTAAGGTTGCGGCCATATATCGCTACCTAAAAGCTGTCGACTCTACATTAAATTTCGAAGCTCTGGTATTTTGATATAAAACAGGTGGCTTAGAATTTTTATTTTAAATTTAGGTATTTTAAATTCCAGTTGCATAATAACATCGTTTACCATGGCTTCTTGTATTCTTATATTCGTTGACAGTCAATTGCATTTGGTATTTCTGTAAGTTTGGCAATGCATATTCCAGATGACGCCTTCGGAAAGAAAAACCAGGAACACCAAGAAGTACGTGATCATTGCAGCTAGTGGCATATTGGCTGCGGCAATCATTCTCACAGCCATCTTGGTCGGCATGTACATGTTCACCGAAGCGCAGAAAGAAATCATCCAGGTAGGTCTAAACGCACAGTATTCGTGAGCTATCCTTGACCGTTTTGGTAGCACTTTCTATATGTTAATGTCACCGAAAAAAAACATGCAGGAACGCTTCAGCAGATAAGGAAACGAAGTTTGACAAAATTCATAGAACGTAAAGCATGCATACGTAATTGAATATAAACAAGTTTAAATATTTCTCTTGTTAAATTTTTGTACTTCAAGGGATCTGCTTTTATCTTGTACTCTTTCACTGATGAATTTCATAACCGTAAAAAAGCCATTTTGTCTATTGTTGCTCAACAGTACACCCTGAAGATGAGCGAAAACATGAAACAAGATGTTACTAGTGACCCAAATGAAAATGTCGTCCAGTACCACATTTCGAACCCAGCTCAGGAAACTTGGATCGTCAACGACTTCGGCAAGGTTAGAGCAACTCCTTTCGTTATACTGAGATGCATAACTATAGGAAAAACAAACTTTTTACACTTAATTATGCATATCTAATTAAATAGACTTATTTCGCCCCTACAGAGAAATACAAAAAAATTAAATAATCAATGAAGAAAGATATTAAATCGTAACCGTAATCGTAAACTCCAAACTTCTAAAGCGCCACTTGAAAGCAAAACGTGGGGCATCAGCTTAATCTATGAGCGCTGCGTCACGTCAGAAAGATTTTCCAGAGGGTTGTCAAAAAGAGACCCGAGTTCGTTTTCCATGGGGTCCAGATCAAGACATTTAGGCAAAGAGGCTGCTAAGGCTGGTGTCGTTTAAGTTGAGAAGAATTGGGAGGTGGAGGATAGAAGAATAGGAAGGCGGAAGATGTTACTAGATGAAAGTAAATTGTTTGATGAATATTTGCACGAAAGTTACTAATGCTAAAGTTTTGCAGGACATTATGATTTTCACATAGTTCCTTCCTAGACTAACTATCACGCCTAATAGCACATCAGAATCTTAACGCTCACGTATCACTGTTTCCGGGATGCCAATCATAGAACACACTAGCTCTTTATGTATCTATCTATAATCAACTTATATAGCGCTCCTTCTAGAAATCTACTCAATGGCGCCCCCGACCCAGGCCCGATCAAGGAGAAAGTTCCTAAGAAGGCCATACAAACAACCTGAGAGATCCCTGGTGTGACCTCAATGTGGCTGTCAATGCGTGAGGGCGATTGGTCATGGTGTTTATGGCGGATATCGTGAGTGCGCGGTAGTGAGAACATTGAGAACAGTCCTTCATTGTGTTGGAAACGTGATACATTCGAGTTTTTTGTTGTTTGTTAGATTTGTATGTGTCTAGACGTTTATGTCCACGACTTTGGTGCTGTTTCACTAAACTGTTGTTGATATAATAAAAAGTGAAAATTCAGAGACTTTGTGTTTTGGGCTGAGTTGCGTGACAAAATGTGTACTGATCGGGCGAGTCAACAGTGACATTGGGAAAGTCGTTCTTACAACGTCAGTGTGCGTAGCTCTTACCGTTTGTCCGAAATGGTTTTCTTGCACATCATCTACCACTTCATCATTTCTTTCATATCCCTCCAGATGCGTTAGTTTTGATTGGATCGGATCAGATAAGATAATAATGATGATGATGATGATGATGATGATGATGATGATGATGATGATGATGATGATGATGATGATGATGATGATGATGATGATGATGATGATGATGATGATGATGATGATTATCATTATTATTATTATTATTATTATTATTATTATTATTATTATTATTATTATTACTATTATTATTATTACATTAAGATTTACAAAGCGGAAGTTAATATAACTAATACCTCGGACACCGCTGAGCCATGCGCACGGAAGCTGAGGATTTCGTATTGAGAGATAAAGATAATGTCGTCTTTGTGGTTGACATTACCACCCTATTTACCACACAAGCGTCGAAATTGAGCGAATATCTGTGTTTCACTTTGCAGGATCTTCAAGTAGTCAAGGTCCAGGCTGATGGCAAGACCAACTGCTTCGTTTCCCCGTTGAACAGGACGAACTTACTCGATCCAGCAAAGATCAATGGTCCCGAGTCACCAGTAAGTCTAATTTCACTGGACTTCCGAAAGTCTAACTCTTACGATGCCCTGCATCAAATCTCAGATGTAGGTAAAGTTAAAACTTAATAGCAATTCTGTAACTTCTCTTTAGAAATTGGACGATTTCGTCTTTCATTTCCATAGCAAACTTTTATTAGAGTCATACAATAAGTATTGTCGTGAAACTCGTGATTCGTTAATTAGTTTTTTGTTTGCTTAGGACGTGAACGATGCAGTATCCCTGACGTACACTGCTTCTGATACTCCGGTGAGCGATACTTCATTCCTGGGAAAGACCGCCAAAGCAATGTGCCAAGGCGTGTCTGTCTACTGGCTCTATCCTCGCTGCATTGACAATAATAACGGCGCAGACCCAAATGTGACTGGTGAGTATTTCGTGACATTGACAGTTTGAGAGATTGGAGATATTTATTGTATTAGAAACTAGTTGCTAGCAATTTATTGCGGATGTAATGTTTTCTCATTGGTTATAATAACAAAAATAATAATAAATCTAGTCTTTAAACTTAATTTGCAATCAGAATACGTGTAGTTTTAAAGTCTAACTTGAATGTTAGTTCGGGTTACAACCATAATTTTAATATTAATGGGAATCGTTTAATTTGAATTTGTAGAAGTGGATCATCCGAAATCCAAGCGACAGGCGACAGTTGACTACTCACCCTACTACATCAAATCTTACCTTTACTACTACAGTCCCTATACTCGTGCCTACTACTACGTCCCGTGCTTCACCGGTTGCTGTAGGAGAATCTGCGGCTGTTCTATCTACTATTCTTTCTACTATTCCGGTGGAATAATGTACTGCAGCTGGGTCTACTCTACATGTTATGCTGTGCCGGGAGTGTGGGACTCGTGCACCAATGGTCCACGGGGTCTCCGCTGTCCCAATCGGTACCCGACATATCCACCAACCTGTTAGAAAGAAGCAGGAATCTGTCTTGGCGCTTTGGGACTTAGTGCCTTCTGTATTCAGAACAATACCGAATACAATACGTTATCTGACAATTACTGTATCAATTTGTCTGATATTCATGAACATCAAGTAATATGTGAATTTTAAGCATGATAACATTATGAGAAAAACCTTGAGACATTATTTTATAAATTAGTTGTAATTCATATTAAGCTTATGATTTTATATAGTTTACGTGCAATAAAATGTGATTCTGTTTCAAATGCTGTCGTCTGAATCTCTTGTTAATCGAGGTAAACCAATAACTTCTGTAGTGCCAATAGTGTAATGAACATCATAACAACAACGCCTTCGTATAAAATTCGTCAATGAGATAGGGTTGGGACGTTGCGCAGAGTTCCTCATATAGCACAACTGTGTTTTGTTCATCCACAACCCATGCAACTGTAGACAAATATTTCGTATGCCCATAATGGTTCAGACTTTAACAACATTCAGCCTTACTGGACATTTCGAATTTCGAAAGCGTTTTTCTGTAGACTGTTAAATATAATGTTCCGCAGAGTGAACCAATCTAGACGTTATTGAACTTCTCTCAGTTGACTAAGCTCCAACAATTTAGGCAATCCGATTTGAGCTATCTCAATATTGTCAGAAGTTAATTTCCTGAACATGGCGGATGTTTAGTTCACTGAAGTGATTTCTTTATCCGGTCAACAAGTTTACCTCCAAGTCAGAGAGAAGTAGGAAGGGCCATAAGTCTGTTTGGGTCTTACACGTAGAAAGGCTCTCGGCTCACCCGCATTAACAAGAACATGACATCTGTTCAACCTGAAGTTGAACCAAATGAAAACTAGTGAAATGATAATCCATCGCCGGAGAGTGGGCCAGGGCCATACGACTATCCCGGACCCTGGCACCACCCTGGGAATAGCCAGGGTACTAGTTTGGTAATTTGGGGAGTAACCATGTCTGATGACTTAAGGTTTTAAATCATATTTTGCCAGGCCCGCCAGTCTCTCTACTCTATGAGAACTCTTGTTGCTCACGGCTTCTCTTTCTCCGCGTAATTTACCATACATGATACACCGTGGAAATTTCTTCTCTTTGTCTGAAACTCAGAGTCAAATAATGCTAAATCACACTAGCACAATTGAGGGAGTGGGAAACGACCCCCTGGGTGTGCAACAAAGACTTTACTGTGGGAACCTAAGAAAGACTAGGGCGACTGAACCTCCAACCCGACAATTCTCTTCCTGACTTGCTCTTCCATAAAAAATACACGTCATAAAATGCTTACCTTTTGGCTCAAAAGAAGTGGGAGGAAAAACAAACCTCTGCTCTAGCCGCCGACTTTTCGAGTGAGAAGATGTCTCCACGGTTTTGTAAAGGTACAAGGAGGCTAAAACAATTTAAGATATGTGGTCTTTCAGATTTAAATGACAATCAATGGTTACGCCAAGAAATATAGGAGGGGATTTATGTCCTAGGATGCCAAGTAATGTCTGTCCACTTTGGTGGCAAGGGCTCAGATTCCCTTGCGAAAATGCGATATACCGGTGGCAACAACTTCAGGAAGAAGGTTGTCTGTGCTTCATCATTTGTAACACCAGAACGTCTTCCTCAACCGAATCTGCTACTAAATGTCAATACACCAAAAACGATTGCGTGACACATGGAACGTAACAGACACCACTCAGGCAGGTAGTAAGTAAAGAATTGGTGATCTGACATCGACTGATTGTTAGAATGTTAGTCTATTGCTCTGTGACTCGTACCTTATAAGCAGGTGTTGATCCTGTTCTGCTGCTGACGTCAAAATTCGAAACTCGGAAACCGCGTTCAAAACAATAAGAATATTAAGTGTTAAGTGAACGAAGCAGTCGATAGCTTAGCGACTGGTTTCGACTTGAGGACTTAGCGACGGCGGCGGATGGCGACGGTTCCGGGACTAATTTGAAACACGTCACTCTGCCCATTCAACATATTCACTATCATCTGTTGTGTCTCAGCAACAAGATCAAGTTCAGCAGCTAAATTAGCATTCAAATAGGTCTTCGCACTTCCATCATCCAGCAGTTTATTCACCCGATTTATTTTTGACCGTTTATTTAAAGAATCAATGGAACAGTACGTTTAGCAAACATGTTGACACAGGCATCACTTGAATCTATCCAGGGTAGGGATTGTGGGGGGGGGGTTGGGGTGTGTGACCTCCTAGCTTTTCTTAGGACCCTCTAGTTAAGTCAAGGAAATCAAATCAAGGATTTTTATTGTAACCCAAAAAACAAATCAGTGTACAAAAAAGGCAGGGAAGTTTTGGCGACAAATGGTAACCCAAAAGGGCTATATGCCCACTAAGTAGGGTTACCCAATACCCATGTAACATAAATGAATTAGTAACAAATAGCTGCACACACCAGAGGGTCGTTTCCAACCCCTCAGTTGTGCTAGTGTGATTAAGCATTATTTGACTCTGAGTCTCTGACAAAGAGAAGACATTTCCAGGGTGTATCATGTATGAATTTTAGAATTTTCAACAAAAGAATTGATTTTGATTCGAGTCTGACTTGCAAAACCGCAATCGTTGAAATCACTGCTTTCAAATTTCGTTGACATCAGGTTGAAAAATACGGATACAATGTTCAACCCCGCCCCAGTCTTTTTTTCTACTATTCCCACACTGAATCTATCGATGTATCAGTACTGTCTCCCCTTTCTGCACGTTCTGACGATCTAGATGTCACAGGCATGACAGCTGGATGATCTTCACCCGATGATCTTGATGTTGTATTGACTTTGAGAATCGTTCCCGAGTCCTGCTGACTGATTTTATCTTTGTGCAATATTCTGCGATGCAGTTGACTGCACCCAGACAGTCCACAAAAAGCCGACTGTGAAAACATGTTGTGTTCCACCCAAACAGCAAGAAGGACTGATGTTATCTTTTTGTAAAAGTCTGCGATGCAGTTGACTGCACCCACACAGTCCACACAAAGCCGACTGTGAAAACATGTTGTGTTCCACCCAACCAACAAGAAGGACTGATGTTATCTTTTTGTAAAAGTCTGCGATGCAGTTGCCTGCACCCACACAGTCCACACAAAGCCGACTGCCAAAGCAAGTTGTGTTCCACCCAACCAACAATGAGAGCCTACTACAATTTCGCTTTTTTTATCAGCATTGCACCTGTCAACAGTTCTAGATGCTCATACAGCGTGCGCTTCACGATCCCATGTTGACCTTGACAGTATGCGCAGGCAGCCAATTCTTTCTTCTTGACACCCCTCTGTTTCCGATTTTGACCATTACACATTTGTATCTCTTACTTGTATCGCTCGCCCTTCAGACCTCCCATTCCGACCATCTTACATTCGCCAGCTATTTGCCATCTAGCCAGTAGCCGTCAAGATCTAGGCCTACTCGTTCTTTATCACACCTGTCTGTTTATCGGCCTCCAGATTCCTTCTCTCTAAATTCTGTAAACGCTCCCTAACCTACGCTGCACCAGCTGCTCTGGAACGAATTCCCTAAAGATCTCCCCAAATTCACCCTCTCTCTCGTCTGTCAATCTCATCTCCCTTGCGCTTGCACTCTCCCCTGCAGCTTTCCACTCGCGACTGAAACCGGACTCTTCGTTACCCTATTCTGGCCCTACTTCTGCGTCATCGAGGACTACCATCATCAACGATTTCCATCTTAGCACTATGCTGTCTAGTCGGCATTAACTCCCGGATTCTGACCTGGCATGGAAACGGCTTGATTTGCTACAGCTCCGGTAAATAAGCTGGTCTCCTTGGCATCGCTTTTGAGTAGCGCATAGATCGGATGTTCACATTACATGAACTGCGCAAACTCCATCGATCAACTCTATCCAGAACTATAAAAGGATTGCATGGCCTAGCGAAATCGAAGTGACGTCACAGCGAAACCCAGAGGTCATATATTGTCAAAGATTCTATATTGAACTAGAACCAAAAATGTAACAGCAGTAACATGTAGTGTTTGGCAGTTTTGTGTGCATCAAGGATTTGTCCTTGTTCCTTACACAGATGCAGCTCAAACCCTAGGGGCACTATCTATATCACAAAGGCAGCCCTCAAACGTTGCACAATGCATAGCAAGGAACCGTGCCTTGTTTAATTTTGTCCACAAGTTTACTAACTTTCTAGCTAGTTATTTTATGGCGTGTAGTTAGCTATGAGTTATTACTCTTGAGACCCATTCATGCCTGCAACGCCTAGGCAATCTGTACAAGAAGCCGTATACTTTCCAAAAAAGTTAAAGATAGATTGATTTTTACACTCACTCATAGAGTAGACTGCCATTTATCAATGATGTCTTGTCCGGTCTGCTTATTTGTCTCTGTCGGTGGATCTGTTCCTATGCCTGTTTTCATCTCTGCAGTGGAGCTGTCAGCGCAACGAAGGTCCTTGAAATCCTTGCAAAACACCTTCTTTGGTACGGAAGAGTATTGGGGACATGCCATATATTGAATAAATAAACCTAGTTGGGAGGCCCTTTAGATACTGTATTAGAAGATCCCGTGGCCAGTAAATATAAATAGGGCCTACACACCGCATTATGGTGAGCCACTTAGTATATAGTAACTAACCGTAGAAACCAACACTAAAGTAATCAAGAAAACATAAGTAGTTATTAGTTTCCAATAGTTTCCAAAGAATGACAACACTATCTTATTGAACAATTGAAAGATCTACTGGCCATTACATAGTATCTAATACCCAGTATACATGCATATTATCTAGCACTTATAACCTGAAACCATGCACGAGATGATCAACATGTGTGTGGGTTTAAGTCGCTCTTCTTCGGAATGAGTTCCACAGATTCTCGGTTCCTCCATCATCATTCCAACCGGTCCTCCATCCTCCTCCTCCTCATTCTCCTCTATAAATATATCACATCAGGGCTTCCCACTCAAAACTGAAGTCTCACCTATTCAAGAACTGCTACCCTGACTCACCTGATCCTCCGCCTTCCAATTTCTTCTTGCCCTAAACGACTCCCACCTTAACAGCTGCTCTCCCTCCTCTTTTAATCTGCCCTCTGTGGACTACTCATTGGAAACCCCTCTGATTTGACGCAGTGCCTGTGAATAGACTGGTGCCCTGCACTTGGCCTTCAAGTGGCGCTTTAGAAGTTTGGAGATTACGACTACGATTACGAATGGTTTACCGATTTACTTGTAATACGCCGTTGATCACTAAAGATGTAAATGGCCCATTAGAAATTCTATCATTATCTATTTGCATTGAATAAGAAGAAGAAGAAGAGGAAGAAGAAGAAGAAGAAAAGGAAGAAGAAGAAGAAGAAGAAGAAGAAGAAGAAAAAGAAGAAGAGGAAGAGGAAGAGAAAGAAGAAAAGAAGAAGAAGAAGAAGAAAAAGAAGAAGAAAGAAGAAGAAGAGGAAGAAGTAGATGAAGGAGGAGAAGAAGAAGAAGATGATGATGATGATGACGACGACGACGATGATGATGATGATGATTATGATGATGATGATGATGATGAAAAGTAGTTTTCTTACGCTAGCCCCAAAAATGAACAATGGTATGAAATGCTTGCGACTTACATTTTCTTGGCCTTGGCATATGAGGACGGGTCGCCAGGCCTCTACCTCGTCGTCTGATCTTCACGCTGACGTCATACAGTCTGTGTACTTATTGTAGGTGCTTTAGTTACGGTGCAAGTGAAGCTCAAATCTGTAAACCAATTTCTGCCTTGGGGGTGATTTGAAACCCCGACCTCTCGGTTGACATTGCAGCACGCTTGCCTCTAGACTATAAAGCACTCCTGTTGTACTGAGTGGATAAAAAAATGAAAACGCAACATGTCCCCCGTAGGCTTCCGTAAATTGGCCAACGGACGAAGAGTCCTTGACATAATAGGACTGAACAAGGACTGTCAGACAATGCAACGTTCGTGAATAACTGTATACCCTGCGCTTAGCGTTAAAGTGGCGCTTTACAAAGTTGGAGTTTACGTTGACAATTACGAGTCGTTAGCCGACGTTCTCGCTATAGAAGGCGACTAGGCTCACGCCCCTATCAATAATTCAGACGCCATTGTCGTCATGCTTTGAGTCACACCAACTATCTCAACAATTACTCCAGTCACCTCAAAGGGGTTCCCAAAGCATCGCAGGTCTCGATACACTTATAATCCAGGTTATAACGTTGCAAACTATGTCTATCAAAAGACTCCACATACCTGACGCTGACTTGACACCGTAACTGATCTATAGCAATTCGGCTCTTGCGACATTGACTTTGTAAAACGCCGATGTAAAGCTGGTCTCTTTACTGAAGCGTTTGTGTAGCGCTGAGAACTTTCATAGCTTCATATTGACCGTTGCGTAAGGAAGGTAATAAATGTAGTGTGCTGCACCTAGGTCCTACACAGAGCAGAGAGTTGTCCGAATAAATGGCTAGCTTCCAGGCCAGGCTGATGGCATATGTGTTCCAAAACATTTCCCAATCAGAAATGACGAAGCTCTATAAGTAGTTGGATTCATCGGCCTTCGGGTCTTTTCGAACTCCTATCTGAAATAGGTTGCTAACAACCGAATCAGTAGCTTCCACCTCAATCTGTTGCTTCTAATACAGGATTTTTTTTTACACAAAACTGAAAAGCCACGTCTCAAAGAATCCCTACATACAAGCATACATTCATATATATACGCAGCATACATACTTACCTACATACATGAGCATATATATGAATAAAAAAAACCATGATACAAACACATTAATACGTATATACATACATGCATACATCAAAACATACATACATTGTTACAAGTCCCGTGGCTCTATGGTTCGAACTCCTAGATACTCTAAGGGGAAAATGGATTCTCGCTAAATGAGTCATAAAAAAGACAGTTTCGTAAAATATAAACGATATAATGAAACAAAAACGTACACGATAAAATACAAGAATTGGAGAGAAGATTAACATACGCGACCCTGTCGTTACAGTAGAACACAGACGCAGCACTGCAGAAGAAACACATCACCGAACACGACTGACAGGACCAGACATGGTTCGAATCGGCAAACGTCTTCAAAAGGAGAATTCGTCTTCAATACCAAAAAGGATCCACTGGATCACGAATTCGCCTTCACAATTTCCACGGCCCAATTGCGACTTTTCCAAAAGGATCCATGCCTTTTATAAGGTTCCTTAGACAGCCACTCCTCCATCTCACATGATGTGGAGTAAATAGGTCTCATGACCTTTACACGTGTTAGAGCTGCTATCAAATATATATAGTACAGCTTACTGCATATAGCAGAATCTAACAAACCCCTAGACACGAGTGCACACAAAATAAAAAAATAAACCTACTAACTTAACGAGTTAACTATCAATGCCTTTTACAAATCAGGTATCCAAAAATCAAACTGTTAGGATACGATACCGCAATCCTAAAGCAACTAACCTATACACCAGCTCTTTCTAAACATCTCAATATGCTCTAACAAAAGCCTCTTACGCGGAAATACAAAATTACACAACTGTACAACGATCCAATGCGAAAACAGAACCCCTCTATAACAAAATTCATCTAATAATCTATGAATTCAGGCAATTTAGGCAATGAGTCCACAAAGTTCCAAACGTACTATCCAAATGTTCAAACTACCATAGAAAACTGTACAAGAAACTCTAAAAATAAATTTCACAAGTTTCAACAAAGTCACAAATTATCAACAATCACATAAACATTTCTACCAAACCTCGAAAATGAAAAACCGACTCCAAACTAAAAGAACGGCCTTAGCCACGAATTAACGACGCACAAACTCGCAAACGCCAAAACGTCGTCGCAAAAACAACTCAAGCGAACGCAGGTCGACTCAACAAATCTGGAAGAATATTGGACTTCCCAGGCCTGTGTCGGATATCGAGGGAGTACAGCTGGAGTTCAAGACTCCATCGCAACAATTTGTGGTTGGAATTCCGCATTGAATTTATAAACTGGAGAGGACTGTGGTCTGTGTACACAAGCACCGTAGACGAGCCAAAGTACACGCTGAACGCCTTGACAGCAACCACAAGAGACAACGCCTCTTTCTCTACAGTCGAGTAGCCAATCTCGTAAGGACGCAACTTCCGACTCAAATACGCGATCGGATGCTCCAAACCATCCACAACCTGAAACAAACAACTACCCACACACAAGTGAGAAGCATCCACCCCCAAACAAAATTGCTTACTATAATCAGGTGGACGCAAGATAGGCCTAGAAGCCAACCTAGACTTCAAATCCACAAACGCTTTCTGACAATCAACTGACCACACAAACTTTACAATCTTTTTCAACAATTGTGTTAAAGGTAAAGTTATATCAGCAAAATGAGGCAAAAATTTTCGATAATATCCTGCAAGACCTAACAAAGATTGCACCTGTTTCTTATGCTTCGGCACAGGAAAATTAAGCAAAACCTCAACCTTCTGCGTTTTAGGCCTAACACAATTTAAGCTCAGATGATGCCCTAAGAAATCAACCTCAGCATTCGCAAATTCACACTTCTGGACATTCAAAGTCAAATTAGCATCGCGAACACGCTCCAACACCCTGCGCAAGTGTACCATGTGTGCATCCCAACTACCACTGAAAATAATGACGTCATCTAAATATGCGTCACAGAATTCTTCCAAACGAGCAAAAACCTTCTTAACTAAGGCACTGAATGAAGCCGGACTATTCCGAAGCCCAAAAGGTAGACGTAAATACTCATAATGACCATTAGGCGTCACAAAACCCGTCAAAGGAATTGAATCCTCATCCATGGCTATCTGATAATAACCTTTTGTCATATCTAATTTCGTCATGACACGTGCACCTCCCACTCTATCAATCAAAGTCTCAATGCGTGGCATCGGAAAAGGATTTGGCACCGTAACATCATTCAATTTCCTAAAATCCGTGCACAATCTATAAGTACCACCAGGCTTAGGGACCAATAAGATAGGTGCAGCCCAGGGACTATCACTCTCCCGAATAATTCCAGCTTTTAATAAAGACTGAATCTCGTCTTGTACCACCTGTGCTTTCTCTGGATGCAAACGATACGGACGTTGTTGAATAGGCTTCACTCCCGCAACCAACTCGATCCGATGTTTCACCAACGTTGTCACACCAGGCGTCTCACTGAAATTTGACTCAAAATCAGACAGCAACTGAATTAATTCATTAGCCTGTTGTGAATCCAAATGTTCCAAATTAACAAGCTGGATCACTGAACCCTTCATCTTATCTTCAATCACTTTCACATGTAAAACATCTTTGACCTGAGACACAACATCATCAGACAACATCCTTTTATTAAATTTCCTCATCAAATTTACATGTACTACCCTTTGAGACTTGCGTCTATCAGGAGTGTTCACCAAGTAATCGACTGGACCCAATCTCTTAACCACCACATATGGACCACAAAACTTCGCCAGCAATGGTTTCCCCAGCAAAGGTAACAACAATAATACATGATCACCTTCCTGAAATTCAACTGCTTTTGCATCTTTATCATACAAAACTTTTGAATTCATCTTAGCAATATGTTCATTTTCATTTGCTATTTGCACCGAATCATGTATCTTAGTTCGTAAGTCCAACACAAAATCAATAATATTAGTCTTCTTTAGACCGTACACAATATCATCCTTCAACCAAGAATTCTTAATTAATTGCAAAGGACCTTTAACATTTCTGCCGAACATCAAGTCGAAAGGAGAAAATCCTACACCCTGAACTGGTACTTCTCTATAAGCAAACAAAACCAAAGGAAGTATTTCATCCCAATCATCATCACTATCATCAAGTGCTGCTTTGATCATATTTTTCATACACCCATGAAATTTTTCTAAATTTCCATTAGTCTGAGGTCTGAATGGAGAACAATTTATGTGTTTTATCTGCAACTCGTGAAATAAAACTTGTTCTAAGTCTGAATTGAACTCTGAACCACAATCAGAAAGAATCTCGTCAGGAAACCCAAACATACCAAACGCATGCAACAAACACTTTCCCACATCCATAGCTGTATGTTTTCTTAACGGATAAGCTAAAGGGTAATGTGTAGCCAAGTCCATCATTGTCAAGATAAATCTGTTGCCCGAAACCTTACACTTGTTTAGCGGACCAACAATGTCAATCGCCACACGACTCCAAGGTACACCAATGACAGGTAGACTAATTAAAGGAGCTCTGTTCAACCTTACACCCTTTCCCAATCGTTGACAAATACTGCAAGTTCTACAGAACTCCCTAACGTCCTTCTGTACACCAGGCCAATAGAAATGCCTACACAATCTATCATAAGTCTTCTTCATTCCCAAATGACCAGAGAGTGGGATATTATGTGCCACCTTTAACAATGTAAGCCGTAATACTCTAGGGACAATTATCTGAGTAATGCCCATCCCTGTAGGCCTACTCTCTTCCTTCCATTTACGTATCAACACTCCATTTACAACATGAAATCCAACATCATTTGCTTCAACGTCAAACTTTACAACTGAGTCAAACATCTGTTTCAATGTTATGTCTTCATGTTGCAACTCAATCAAGCGTTTACGTGAAACTATACCATTACCAGAATCATTCGTATCATCACCAAGATATAAATCAGACACGTCCACAACTTCATCCTCTGTATACAATGCATTGTCTTCTATATTTGTATCTGTATGTCCATGTGTATCGTCGACAAATGTATCGTCAACAGAATTCATCTCCATACACACCTCATCACGTACACTATCTGTCATCGGCAGATCTACACCAAGACTATCATCCGCCACGCTGGACTGAACCTCATTCACCCTTCGCTTCGTTTGAGCGCGCGTCACAACATTAACAGCTTTAGGCACACAGACACAAAGATCGTTACCTAATAAAACTCCGACCTGTGAAGGTATGCTATCTAACAATCCAAACAAACACACGCCATTCACAAGATCACTCTCAATACACACCTCAACCAACGGTACGCGAAAAGCCGGGCCAGATATACCCTGAATCAAACGTGTCTCGCCTGTATCAACAAACTCATTAGCATTCAAAACTTCCTTCGAAATTACAGATTGCAAACAAGCCGTATCTCTCAATAAAGACACTGCACGCTTCGAGTGATTCGGACCACAGACAAATCCCACGTGACAAAATTCTCCATACTGATCATGTACATCATCCAATACCTTACAACACTCATGTACCATATCTGACACATTCGTACGCACACGTACACAACCATTATCCACCAACTGAATACTAGCAGGTTCATTGTATGTATGATATGATTGTCCATAAGAATTTGCACCCCGACCTGAATGCCCTCCATTATGACCATATGACTGTGACTGACCATAATACTGCTGCCCCTGTGACAGATTCCGACCCCATCTGTTCCTTAACTTGAAACAATTCGACATGTGATGAGTACCATGACAATAAGCACAATTCAACGACGGCGAAAAACTATTCGATCCAGTCCCACGTTTAAACGACTTCTTCTCATTTCCATGTGAACCATTAAACTTTGAATTTTGAAAATTTCTTGTTTCATAAATTTGCCCACCGAACGAATTTGCACGGCGCTCCAAGGTCGGACTTCCGTAAGTCTGCACACGTTGCGTTTTATACAACACGGTGAATTCATCCGCCAACTTAGCACATTCCATGAGACTTCTTGGACGACGGTCTATAACCCAACGATGTAACTCAGACGGAAGACTTTTAGTGAATTGGTCAATTTTGATCACCTCTAATAATCTCGGTAAATCTTCCAACGCCTCCTCGCCTTTTAACCAACTATTAAATGGAATTCCCAGCCGAAAAGCAAAATTGTAATAGGTTTCAAGGTCACCTTTTACCAAAGAACGAAACCTCTGTCGGTAGTGTTCAGGGACTTTCGAATAAGCGAGCAAAACAGCTTTCTTTAAAACTTCATAATCTTGACAATCCTCAATTGACAAGTCTGCAAAAACCTGACTAGCTTTTCCTTGCAATTTGGTAGACAATAAACTTGCCCATTTATCTTTTGGAAAATTATGTATCTCCGCTGACTTTTCAAACGAAATCAGAAAATTCTCAATATTCTTTTCATCAAACATAGGTATTAATTTCAAAGCTGTTGGAAAATGAAATTTCGATGTTTTTACTGTTTCTTCGAAGTTTGTATCACTTACTGTTTCTTCGATGTTTGCAACACTTACGGTTAAACCTCTAAGATTTAACTCATGCCTTCTCTGAGCCTCTCTTTCTTCCATTTCCCAACGCATTTTCTTCTCCTCCCCATCTCTTCTTTCTCTTTCCACCTCTCTTTCTCTATCTTTCTCTATCTGTAATTTCCTTTCCTCAAACTCTCTTCTTTTCATTTCCGCTTCCAATTCCATAGCCAGCTTGTTCTGTTCCGCTTCTCGTTCGCTCTTCCTTTGTTCCGCCTCTCGTTCCATCTCCATCTTTTTAAGCTCATACTCTCTCTGTTCCTTCTTGTCCTCCAACTCCTTCAATGCTTTTAATTCTACAGATTTTGATTTAAGTTTCAATTGTTCTTCTTTTGGGACGGACGGAGATACAGTCTTCAATAAAACTT
Organism: Allolobophora icterica; assembly: GCA_963556255.1. NCBI lineage: Eukaryota > Metazoa > Annelida > Clitellata > Crassiclitellata > Lumbricidae > Allolobophora > Allolobophora icterica. The sequence continues at coordinate 37,224,790 of OY744610.1, read as the reverse complement.
TTTGCATTTGAATTTTCGTCAACGCTTTAGATTCGAAACCCAATTTATCCATTTCAACTCTCAGATCTTCTACCGACATTTCCACAATATCATCTGACGTTAATGACACCGACACTATCGAAGTTCCTGGTGAAGCCATTTTACAATACTTTCAGAATTTTGCGCACCGCTTTAACGCACGCAAAATTGACACACAAATTCCTACGCTGGCGTCTAATTGTCTCTGGACAACGGTAAACCTTGAAAATCCTCAAAGATACAAAACTATCCACCATGCACTTACATCCGCACGTGATCAGTCCAATGACTTTCTCAGTGTACAAAATCACAAAAACTCAATATCAACTCTAAATACACACTCCAACGAGTTAATCACTCCTCTCAGTGCACCAAACCTTTACCCAGCTAAGCAAAGTAAAAACCGGAACGAGCCTCCATTTGTTACAAGTCCCGTGGCTCTATGGTTCGAACTCCTAGATACTCTAAGGGGAAAATGGATTCTCGCTAAATGAGTCATAAAAAAGACAGTTTCGTAAAATATAAACGATATAATGAAACAAAAACGTACACGATAAAATACAAGAATTGGAGAGAAGATTAACATACGCGACCCTGTCCTTACAGTAGAACACAGACGCAGCACTGCAGAAGAAACACATCACCGAACACGACTGACAGGACCAGACATGGTTCGAATCGGCAAACGTCTTCAAAAGGAGAATTCGTCTTCAATACCAAAAAGGATCCACTGGATCACGAATTCGCCTTCACAATTTCCACGGCCCAATTGCGACTTTTCCAAAAGGATCCATGCCTTTTATAAGGTTCCTTAGACAGCCACTCCTCCATCTCACATGATGTGGAGTAAATAGGTCTCATGACCTTTACACGTGTTAGAGCTGCTATCAAATATATATAGTACAGCTTACTGCATATAGCAGAATCTAACAACATACATACATACATACATACATACATACATACATACATACATACATACATACATACATACATACATACATACATACATACATACATACATACATACATACATACATACATACATACATACATACATACATGCATACATACATACAAACACATAGAAACGTACATACTGCTGATAAAGGTCGAACTGACTCACCGCTTAAAAAAATCTATTCATAGGCTACACCATGATCCGAATCCAATAAAGCAAGGCCAACTATTTTTTTCAAGTAGGAGTTTTGTACACCATTATGCTGACAAAATGTAGGCTGGCAGTGCATAACGTCTTAAGCATCGAGGAATTTTGGTGGTCCCCATCCATTGTTACTTCCTTCTTGAACTGAATAAAAGACCGATTCCAGCCGGTTACAGACATCGCCAGAACCTATCGGTCTACAGGTGGTTCCGCCTGCTGTGTGAAAAACCGATCTTCATCAACTGCAGAAAGTCGCGCAAGGAAGACAATGCCGTCATTCCGCAAGATGTCCGACGAGTACCCAGTTGTGGTCGCAGAGGTAGGACAAAATCGAAATTTCACTTGACTACTTTCAACTCAGAGGATCTATGCTTCCAAGTACACATTAAGCTGTAATTATTATAAATTTGCGTTCATTGTTGGACTTAGTTTGAGCATGATGTATCCTTAGGTCTAGGAAGTACCAAACGTCTAAGTATTGTAAGATTGATGGTTTGTGTAATCCTAAGCTTCAGTGCTGTATCAATAGATTCATTTAAAACTGGCTATTGGCGTAAACCAAGGAATTTTTTACAGAAAGGGCATAGTTCATTATTTCATGTAAAAAGTCCTTGAAATATTGATTTAATTGCATAGCAAATGTTCTTAATCGGCTACTGTTTAAAGTTACGGCTATATGTCGCATGTTTAAAGCTTTCCGCAATACATTAAATTTGTAAACTCTGAGAGTTTTACAGAAAACATTTGGCTTGGCATTTTTTAACTTAAAATGAGGTAGGATTACTTAAAACTCAAGTTTTATAACTACGTCGCATTCTGTGTCATCTTCTGTTCCCATAGACGTTGACTCTCCAATTGCCTTAGATACTTTGTGTTAGTTAAGCAATGCATATTCCAGGTTGCGCCTTTTGAAAGAAAGGCCAGGAACACCAAGAAGTACGTGATCATCGCTGTTAGTGGCATATTGGCCGTGGCAATCATTCTGGCGGCCATCTTGGTCGGCATGTACATGTTCACCAAAGCGCAGAAGGAAATCATCCAGGTAGGCCTAAACGCACATATGTTTCGAGAGTTATCTTTTTATTTTGATATTTCTGCTGTACTTGTTAATCTCGCCTAATAAATAATGCAATACTCCAAAATAATATGAAAATGAAGAGTGACTAATATTCGCAGTGGTACTACGCATGCATACGCGGGCTATAGCCACGAGCGTAAAACGAATGTTCCTTTAGCATTTATTGTCGTTGTCTTCTTGGGGTGTCTGATGAACGCGCAGATACTTCAAGAATTCGTGTATTAATAATTGGCAGTCAATTCTGACTGACTACTCAACTCCTCCTCTCCGACTGCTTAAAAAGATTTTTAAAATAAATTATTCCAAGTCTATGGGTATTGGTACATGATTTATGCCCTTCTCTCAGCAAGTCATCAAATGCCTCGTCTGCTTAACTCAAAGAGACGAGGCTGAAAACGTGACGTTAACCTTTTCTGTATTGCGTCGATATTCATAATGACAGTAAAATTCGCATCATAGTTGTGGAGAAATCGCAGACTTCAAAGTGACAAGCATCAAATTCGTCGCACAATTCCTATTCCGCAGCAGACAGCTCAAGAAACATTTTGAGCGCATCTTAAGTTTAGCCTTCTTATACTGTATCTGTTGATTAGCCATGTTCACTGTTCAGCATCCTTGTGAGATTCTGAAAAGGCGCTACATAAATAGCCAATTACACACATACATAAACACATACTTACTTTCTTTCCTACTTACAAACATATATAAACACATACAAAACTCTCTTGTCTCTTCTGTTATACTTCAAGTGATCGGCTTTTGACTTTCGCTGGTTAAATTTAATAACCGTACAAAAGTCATTTTGTGTTTTGTTGCTCAACAGTACACCCTGAAGATGAACGAAAACATGAAGCAAGATGTCACTAGTGACCCCAATGAAAATATCGTTCAGTACCACATTTCACACGACGCTCAGGAGAGTTGGATCGTCAACGACTTCGGCAAGGTTAGTCGAACTCTTCTAGATATGCTGAGGTTCATAACTCAAGGAGAAACGGAAATTTTCAAATTAATATTAATTTAAACTTTATTTCGCTACAACCAGGAAGCATGTAAGAAATTACACAAAGAAGAAGAAAAATAAACAGTTCAATTAGATGGAAAGTAAATGGTCTGATGAATATTTCACAAAAGTTACGTGTACTAGGCCTAATGCTAACATTGTGCAGCACATTCTATTATTCGAATCCCGGAGGCAGTGATATGAGTGCGATGAATTTCATACTAATTAGCCCATGAAGGAACTCTGAAATTGTAATGGACTGCACAATGTCACATTAGTACACGCACCTTCGTGCAAATATTATTACTAGGCCTACTACTACTGGCAAATGTGCGCTGTTGAGTCATGTGGGCCTAATCATACGCTGAGTATTTCGTATTGAGAGAGAAAGGTACCGTTGCGGCTGACAACCGATTCATTCAACTGACTTCTTTCAACTAAGGCGTCTCAGGGCCACCAGACGCTCGGTCTCTCCTTCTGTCTTTACCAACACAGTTCAAGCATTTGTTTGCTCACACTTGGACTACTGCGACACGGTCCTCGTGGGTCTCCCTAAGCAGCGTCTCTTTCCCCTTCAATCTGCTCTAAATGCTTCTGCTAGGCTCATTTCTCGACTCCCCCGCTTTGCCCATATCTCTAATTAGGCCTACATGCTTTTTGATGCCCTGGACTGGCTCCTCCTTGCCGCGCGCATCCGTTATAAGATCTCAGGAAGGCACTGTCACGAAATATCTCTCGAATTATCTGCAAAAGCCGCTGTCTGCATCTTCATCTCGCTCGTTGACTCTGCGAATTGGCTTGATATTTTTGTTTCCAAGACTAAAAAGTGCCTTGCCCAGCACCGGCGTTTGCTGTTGTGGGTCCCACGATTTGGAACAACCTTCCCCCTGCGCAGGGTCAAACTAATGGCTGACTTTTCCGCATCGGTCTCGCTTTCCCTAAAGACATTTCTGTTTCCCGGGGCTTCTGTGCTGAGAGCGCCTCTGAATAGTTTTTCTGAGAGAGGCGCTTTATAAATTTCTAGATATGATACGATACGCTACCACAGTAGGCCCTAACAAGCGACCAAATTGAGGGAATGTCTGTGTTTCACTTTGCAGGATCTTCAAGTAGTGAAGGTCAAGCGTGATGGCAAGACCAACTGCTTCGCTTCTCCGTTGAACAGGACGAACTTACTCGATCCATCAAAGATCAATGGTCCCGAGTCACCAGTAAGTCTACCTCTCAATGTTTTACTGGACTTCAAAAAATCTAACTCTTACGATGCCCTGCATCACATCTCAGCTAATAGTAAAGTTCAGAAATAATGCCAAATCGGTTGGTTCTCTTTATAATTTAGACGATTTGTTCTTTTTATTTCCATAGCAAATATCTTGTTGGAGTCTTGCAGTAACTTAAGTAATGTCGTGCTTCATCGGTCAGTTGTCAATTTGCTTAGGATGTGACCGGTGCTGTGTCCATGACGTACCGTGCCTCTGACACTCCGGTAAGCGATACTTCCTTCATGGGCAAGACCGCCAAAACAATGTGCCAAGGCGTGTCCGTCTACTGGCTCTATCCTCACTGCATTGACAAAAATAGCGGCAAAGACACAAATGTGACTGGTGAGTATGTTTTGACATTGACAATTTGAAAGAAAAGAGACATTTCTTGTGTTCGCAATTTATTGCTGGAATGATGTTTTCTGATGGGTAAAAATAACCCCAGCATCTGCTGGATTTGAGCAATTGCAACTAAACGGGGCCTATATTTATCTCTGCTACCAGCGCCCTTATTAACCTGCTCTTTGCCGGATTGGCCCCCATCGAGGTTCGCTCAACCGTTTCTGGCGGCACATTGTTTATTTTTCGTAAAATGACCGGGGGGCCTACGCCCAATTGTGATTGGATATTTTTGGCGTAGATTAAGTTCCAAATACGCCAACATGTTCGCCCTCCCAAAAGTTTCAACTTACTTCTCACACAAGCAGGCATGTTGGAACTTGCGAGGCGTCTGTTCACACCGTGAGTCGCTTCTTAAGCTATATGCAGGAAGGCTCAATACTTGTTAAATTTGATTTCTCCAATGCTTTTAACAGTTTGTCAGAGACCGAATGCTTTCGGCGGTTCTAGGCACTTTATCTGAACTTTGCCATAGGCTTACTGTAAATTAGCTTACCCGCAAACCTCTGACCTTAAGCTTTGTCGGTTCTCCCTTCAGTCCGAAGTGGGACCGCAGCTGGGCGACGCCGTCGACCCGCTCCTATTTTGTCTCCTCCTACAGGCGATACTGCTGAAACTTACGGGTCCCTCTGACGCTGGGATACAGTGATTACCTGGCTTGGGGGGGAGCGCGGGTTACTGCTGACGTTGAAGCCACTGAGCGCGAATGCAGAGAACAAGGGTCATCTCTGAATCATGCAAAATGCGAGGTAATATCGCATTCTGATGACCCAGTCTCCCTTGAACCGCTCCGTCGTTTTTCAGTCATTAAGCCAGAAAGGGCTACCATTCTATGAGCTCCAGTCGCCACCTCGGAGGCCCACTTGGCCTATCTTGAATCCAGTTGCTTCGAATTATCCGTGGCCCCGTCCAGACTGGCAAGCGTCACTAAACACGATGCCCTTATCCGACTAAGGTGCTCGCTCAGCTCTCCTAAACTGATGCATACGCTTCGCTGTGGCCCTTACTGGGACCATTCTCTTCTTGAACAATACGACTCTCTGTTGAGAGATGGTCTTTGCTCAATCCTGAATCTCCCTTTGTTGGAGGATCAGTGGTTGCAGGCCTCCTTCTCTGTTAAAGCTGGAGGCATAGGTATCCGCAGGGTTTCTTCGTTGGGCTCCTCGCCTTTTCGTGTCCGCTGCAAGTACCTTGCTCGCCAGTCCTCCATGCTCAGTACTGCAATCACTGACACAGACACACACGGTCGAGTAATTTTACTCCAATTACTCTACATCACACCAGGAAGGGGAGCTATCTCACAAGCAGTCATTTTGGGACGGACCCGTTATTCAATGGACAGTAACCGAGCTTGCTTACTTTCACAACAGCGCCTATTATCAATCACGTCTGAAGACATTCTCCGTACCACATGCGGGTGACTGGCTGTTTGCTTTGCCCATCAGAACGTGCAGCCTTAGATTAGACGACGAGGCAGTTCGGTTAGTTTTTGGCCTCCGCCTGGGTATGCCATATGCCATCCACATGACTGCCCTTGCGGAATAGGGCGGTCAATCTAGAGTTAACACTATCAATTATTAATATCTTGCACCTGAGGGATTAGATATACCTCGGTGATAATAATAATAATAATAATAATAATAATAATAATAATAATAATAATAATAATAATAATAATAATAATAATAATAATAATAATAATAATAATAATAATAATAACATTATTATTATTATTATTATTATTATTATTATTATTATTATTATTATTATTATTATTATAATGATAAAATGTATAATAATTGTATTTTATTGTATCTAGAGATTTATAAAGCGTCTCTCGCAGAATAACTATTCAGAGGCGCTCTCAGCATAGTCTGTGGAAACAGAATTGCCTTTAGGGAACGCGAGACCGATGAGGAAAAGCCAGTCATTAGTTTGGCCCTGAGACGGGGAAGGTTGTTCCAGATCGTGGGACCCACTATAGCAAAACGCCCGGTGCTGGGCCAAGGCAGTTTAGTCCTCGGAACAAAAATATCAAGCCGATTACAAAAAGATCAAGCCAATCAATAGGGCCTAATAATAATTTAACTCTATTCGTAAATGTTCCTCGATAGTGAATAGGCCTATATGAACTAGTTCACTTCGACTCCCTAATCAATTTAGATGCCTACATTCTTTTCATTCAAAATTTAAATTCCAGTACTTGAAAGTGAATTTGGGAATTAATTTCTTTTAAACAAATTGGCGACATAGGAATCTATTATGAACTTTGATCAAATTTCATTTCGCAGATTTGAATCTTAGTCGGTTAGCCTGAGTGTAAAATTACACTGAATTCAGTTCACAATTAAAAGTCTGAATTTAAATTTAGAATCTGAATTTATGGTTTTTAAGTTGAACTTGAATATTAGTTTGGGTTACAACCGTCATTGTAATGTTAATCGGAGTCGTTTGATTTCAATTTGTAGAAGTGGATCACCCAAAATCAAAGCGCCAGACTCCAGCTGACCACTCTCCTTACTACATCGAAACTTACCTGTACTACTACAGCCCCTACGCTAGGGCCTACTACTACGTCCCATGCTTCACCGGTTGCTGTAGGAAAATCTGTGCCTGTGAGATCCATTATTCCGCCTACCTGGACAATGGAAAAATGTACTGCACCTGGATCACCTCTAAATGTGATGAAGTGCCGACAGTGTGGGACTCGTGCGCCAATGGTCCGACAGGTATCCGCTGTCCGATTAGCTACCCAGCATCTACACCAACATGCTAGAAAGTCGCAGGACTCTGTCTTGGCGCTGTGGGGCTTATTGCCTTCTTTAGCCAGAACAATACTGAATACAATCTGACAATTATTGTTTCAAATTGTCTGATACTCATGAACATTAAGTATAGTGTGAATGTTATGCCCAAAATAACGGGCTGAAATTTAAGAATAATAACATTATACGAAACACTTTGAGGTATTCTGTTGCGAAATAGTTTAAATTTAGGTAACGCTTATTAATTAAGTAGTAACTTTTTATTTTATGTGATTTGCCGTGCAATAAAATATGGTTCTGTTAAGAATGTTTTCGTCTTAATGTCGTGTTAATTTGAATAATTAATTATTACGTTATAACAATGAAAGTGATGGCAACAATGCTTCTGCTTAAGAGTTGTCAATTAGACAGGAGCACAATTGTCAATATCCCAGTGCTCCTGAATCCTCACATCACATGGCTATGTTTTACACTGTTCCACACATATTACGGCCATAGATCAGAGCAACTATGTATGCATGCACGTTTGTATTTGGTTACTTGCAAAGCGCCATCTATGAATCTCACAATGGCGCTTAACGTGGCAAACCATCAGGTCTAAAGAGATACGTCTAAAGATGGCTGAACGTGTTTCTCGAGCTATCCGTGACGATATAGTTCATGTGTTCAATGCTAGACTGTTTAAGAAGGATGGTCGAGTGTTGGAGAAAGCAGACTGTCTGATATTCGTGAAGATTTTAAGTATATGTTTATCAGTAATAAAATTTAAGACGATACGCATTAGAATTTACTAAATATAGTAAACACACGCCAAAAAGACTTGGACTACTTACTATTAGATCCATTATTAACTCTAGTACACAAGGTACGGGAATTGAATCGTTGACTTAAATGGCCATATTGTAAAGGATAAAGAGGTCACAGCAGATAAACTAAATGTATTTTACTGAGGTAGCCCGGAATCTTCGTACTAAAATACCAGCCACCAACTCTAACAATACTGACTACTTTGCACCTCCTCATACTAACTCCTTTGTCTTGAATCCCACTTATCCAGTAGAAATACTCTCGCTTATCCACGAAGTCCACACATAGTTCAGGTCCGGATCGCCTCGATCCGAGTATATTAAGTCCTATTTTATCACTAAGTATTATTCCACTGATTCATAATTTTAACTGCTCACTAGATACTGGTATTGTGCCAGATAATATGAAGTTATTTACAACAATCTTCAAACAAATTAATAGAGATGATTTAAGGATTACAGACCATATTGCCGTATTTCTCAAAACTATTAGGAAAAGTAGTTTATCAACGATTAAAGGACTATAATAATAAAAAAAATAGAGCATTCTATACCCATCTCAGCATGGCTTCAGACCAGAACACTCTACTGTACTTCTTCTTCTTTTCCTTCAGGCTCGAATTAATCCCTCTTTGGAGAGGGGTCAGCCACTGGAGAGGGGTCAGCCACTGGAGAGGGGTCAGCCACACTCTACTGTACTGTACTTCCTATAATCAATATACGAGATAAAATAACACATGCCATCGACTGAAATGGACACTCGGTTGGTATTATCTTGGATCTATCGAAAGCATTTGATACAGTCGACCATGAAATACTCCTTAATAAATTGCTAAACTATGGAATACGAGAATTACCTTTTCCTTGGTTTAAGGACTAGCTAACTCATTGCTTTCAACAAGTTAAATGTGATGGAGTCTATTCAACATACGAACTAATTGAATTCGGAGTACCACAGGAGTACCACAAGAGTACTATTTTTATTATATATTAATGACCTTCCAGATTCATCTTCCCTGCTGAAATTTGTACTTTTTGCATATGACTCCAACGTCCTTTACCCACGGCTCTTACCACGGCCTACTTACACTATTAAATAAAGAATTGTTACTTATATATCGAACTGGTTTAGAGCAAATAAGGTATCCCTAAATCTCAATGAAACAAATTATATTCTATTCTCCTCGCATAGAAATGTAATCCCTCATTATTAGGTAAGGTAGTCATTGACCTGGACCATTGGTTTCATTGACCATTGACCTGGAAGGTCATTATCATTCAGGTTTCTTTACTTTTCTTTTATTGAAAAACAGGCTCAGCACTTACCAATGATATTAATTTAATGATCATATATTATTGCTCTGAAAATTTGTGAATTTTATGTATTAAAATAAAAATGTTAATAAGATAAGTTAAATTAGTTCTGTGTATCGTTGTTAAATACAAACAATGGTTTATTAAAATAGTATCTGTTAAACGATAAACCAGTCTGTAACTGATAAAACAACCTGATGTTAAAGGAATGTATGTAAATCAAATGTGTGGACCAATAAAAAACGTTCTGTTCTGTTATGTTGTGTTGTGTTCTGTTCTGTTCTGACTTTATTGATATTCCTTAAGTGACTACAGTTAAATTCTAGAGGCCCAGATATTTAAAAAAATTAAGGTTTATGTTGATCTGTTTTAATTAGCATTCAATTCTGGAGATTTGATTGAGAGCTGTGTTGAGTGTGTAGGGCCTACATGTATATAATGTGTCAATGTTTGCGCTTGGCGGAACAGGCGTAGTGGTCGGCCTTGCCTATATAATTAGTTAGTTGTGCAGGTGTGCATCCGGCGCACGTGTTGGCGCGCATGACTAAGCTGATGCAATCGAATTTCAATTTTAAAAAGTGTCCAATGTAGAGTTTATTTGTGTAGAGTTAACTTAAAAGGTTTAATTGTGTGTTAAATTGACGCGAATAGACAGCCACGCACAAGCATAGTTGAGCTAATTAAACGTAGAAGTAGAATACCACTTAAAGTAGGTGATAAGAGGTAGTGAAGTTAACGGTAATAGGAAGAAGTGAGGCTGACACATACATACAGACATACTTCGGTTTTTTTACCTGGTGGTACAATAAAAATAAAGTTTGAAATAGGTATGTATGTGTTTCATACCAGTCAATTTCATACATGCATGCATACATGTATACATACATCGATATTTTACATACATACATACATACATACATACATAGTGCATATACGAGCAAAAATACATACATAGGTACATACATAGTACATCCAAACATATATACGTGCATACACTGTACATACAAACACACATACATACCTGTTTCGAAACTGATTTAACCATTAAATTAGCATGAAAGAGTAATACAATGCGCAAACAAAATCGAATGACCTCACTCGAGACACGAAATGGTAAATCGCAATAAGCTGGGTGGAACGACGTCAACACTTCTGCTTCAATGCGAACAGAAAACCACTATAGACTTAACACGTTAATGAAGTAGGCCTACTAAAAGCGAGTGAAAACCAATGCAGCTCGTCGATAGATAAAGTGTTAATCAAACAACCTGCCGACCTTTACCTGCATAGGTCAAATGCCTTAACAGCAGTTCGTCAATATTGCGCCACTGGTTGCTTTCTTGAAGGGGCGCTATATAAGTTTAAAGCATATTATTCATGTAAGTTAAACCTGAGCATAAAATTGAAACGTCGACGCATATGCTATACACCCTATTTCCTCTTTGAATGTTTTGTAAAAATTTGGCCTCGTTTTTAGGAGGCACTTTCATTTTGCATGTGCACTGTGGCCCCTCTAGAAAAGCCTCTAGAAAAGCTCTGCCTGTCTAAGAACATGGCTTTTCACATTTGTTCTGCGCAGCTGCAGTTGTCCTCGTAACTGTTTTATGTTATTTCCAGCAGAGCCAGTGTCCCGCAGCAGTTTATCCTAAAGTTTGTTCCACTGTATTTCGGCATAGATTCTCTTCTGGAGAAACTGTTTTAGAACAAATGTAATATAATGTAATTGAACACTTGCATAGTGCACCTTTAGATCCTGTCTGAGGATCTGTGTACGCAGCTATTAGTTAGGTGGAAAAGGCATGTTTTTAATGTTAGAGAAAATGCATTGCAGCACGTAATAATTGGAACGGAGCGGATTTCAGTAGGCGAATTGACAGAAAAGCCCCAAGTAGGCCTAAACGTATCGAGGTGTGCTCCTCTGAGACTATGTTGTGAAAAAGTACTTGGGGAGAGAAATTATTTAATCTCCAGTTGAAATAATTCCCTCTAGAGTCAGGCGATTCCTTTAATAGATACAAAGTTTCAAGTCAGTAAAAGTAATTTATAATTTCAAGCAGCTTTTATTGTATAAAAGTTCGTTGTAAGACTAGTCATGTATGAGAATTACGTCCTGAATTTTTGGGGAACTTAAAAGAAACGAGCTACAGAAACTCTAAATCTATCAAAGTCGAGTCATTGCTGGCAGAATTTTTAGATGCTCAACATAGCATGAAGCAGATTTTATCTCTTGTAGACGAGGCTACTGACCTTTAGATTACTCTAGTATAATATTCCTGGATATTCCTTATATGCAAAGTAAATGCATGACGTGTGTGCGTGGACTCGCCATTGGTAATTCTTTCCAGTGTGTTGTGCACTACCTGATGTAAATGCCTAGTTGCTAATGTCAATTGACATATTATACTAGATGTTTACTCGTCCTAAGACGGTTTAAAAACAATTTGAAAATGTGTTTTGAAATGTGCGTTAAATTTATTAAGACCATAGTTTAGAAATTTTTGAAAATCTCACTATAAACAATGTTTTGTGTAAAAACGTTGTCGTCGTTTTTAAGTTTTCCTTGAAGAGTGCCCTCTTTTGTGAGATACTTTAAAAAGGACTATATTAGATGTTCTACTACATGACTCGTCATACTTAGCCCTAACCAAGAAACCAATTTTGAACTAATCCACAAAATATAGTGACTTATGCAACTTAATATATCTTCCATAGACCATGTATAGTAAATACCCTGCCAGTGCCAGCATGCCAACATGGAGCTCATATGGAACCCGTATTTTCATATGGAATACGTATAGAGTCCATATGATACGGGTCTCATCAAATGACCAGCGTATTTGTTTCGCCGCGTCTTGGGAGCGTTAGAAAGCGCGCTCAACATCCTCGTGGTATTATTAAGCCTTGTTACGTGATGCGTCCAATATGTTTCGCAAAACTACAACTAATGATTTCAAATGTAATCAAACCATATTAAATATAATTAAAATAAATTCTGTTTATATTTATGACTTAGTTTAGCATTTGTATATGCGTTTGTATGTATTTTTTATGTGACTTTGTATGCGTCTTTGTATGTATGCAAACGTGTATGTGATTAAAATAGTATTATGGTTGGAGGCAGGGGACGGGAGTGGTTGGAGGGGAAGGAAGGGAGCGAGGAAGGACGGTAAGGTAGGGAGAATGTTGAGTCTTGCATTGCCTGTGCTCAAACCGGCACTGTGTTTGGAGAGACTGGCCTGAAACCAACACTCTGTTTGGGGTGACTTCGTTCAAACCAACATTGTGATTTTGAGAGATTTCGCTAAAATCAACACTATAGTTTTGAGAGATTTCGCTTTAACAAACCCTTAGTTAACTACTCATGCATAAATCACATTACGACTCGCGACTACCTCATCATGTATCAATACATACATAATGAAGTAGGATTGTGTCGATGTGACAAGTTGATGACATCCTTCTGCGCAGAATTACAATGCCTTCTAGCAGTTAACTAGAATCAAGTGTAGCTATTTGGCACTTCAGATAGGCCTACTTGAGTATCTGACTTTCAAATGACATGTCTGAACGAACATTATAATTTAATAATCCATTATACATACAAGAACATAAACTGTCTTAGTGGACTGATTTTCTCGATTACAGCCTGATCATCTTATTATCTTATTACGGCCTGAATTTTATTGCGGCCTGGTTTTGATGCCTTGCGCGTTAGACAGCAGCGCGATAGACGTTACTTATTAACAGTAAATCCCGGTTTAAAGCCTTCATAAGCTATAAATTGCATTACTAACTCACAAAAAGTAAGCACGAGCTTCTGCCTAGCTTCGACCTTAAGAAGAGCAAGCAAAAGACAAAGGCATGTAAACATAATAGCACATAGCGGGGAAAAAACAGACAGGACCTGCACACTCATTAATACTGTAATTACCCCTTCAAAGTGGCATCCTCAACAAAAGCGCTCTAACAGTCGAACAAAAACTTCAAATTGAGAGTTTTCTAATTTACATTAGACGAAGTTTACCAAGTAGGTAAAATTTACGTAAGTACCGGTAAGCATTTAGTTAACGCATCTTATGCATTGATTGAACAAAGTCATCTTAAATGTGTTTATGAAGAGAACGTCGGTTTTCGCATGAAGTTGCTCGAAAAAGCTTCTTTTTTTAAAATAAACGCAAGTTGACCTATGCGATATTTGGCTCAATAGAATCAAGGAATGTAAATCTCAGAGATTGCTCAGTGCCACACATATTCGTTGGCGCGGCATCAAATCAAGTCTCCAAGAGCCAGTGGCGTCAGAACTTAACCTAAACCCGGGTCAAACAGACACTAGACCAAACCTCTTCCAGTCCAGTAACCCAATCCTCGGAACCAATCTCCATCCAACATTATATTGACTCAAGTCCTGGTAGCAACTCCTACCTACATGCAGCGCCACAAGAGGAAACATCGCTGATGAGTGGTCGTGTTGCCGAGAAGGACTCAAAACAGTCTCATTCAGTGGCTACGAATAATTTAACTAAAAACTTGAACAACCAGTGGCTATGTGCCCAACTGGTGATACTTTTAAGCCAGAGTTAACACCACAACAAGGCAGAAAGGTAGGGGGCCTGTTGCGCCATTTCACGGACAATAATAAGTTAATCATTTCTTAGAACTAAAAAGTTCTTGACATTGGATGTTTGCTAAACGAAGATGTACTCGAACTAGCAAGCGTGTCGACACTTGGCTTCATGCATCAGCATGGAAAACGCGCCTTACCTAAGATTATCTGGGTATTTCCAAACTAATAAGACACCAAGCATAAATGATTGAAGAACTTCCTTCTTGAACTGTATAAAAGACCAACTCCGGCCAGCTACAGACATCGCCTGCAGAACCGATCCTGTTGTGTCGAAACCGATCTTCTTCGACTTCAGAAAGTCTTGCAAGGAAGACAATGCCAGCATTCGGCAAGATGTCGGACGAGAAGAACAACGAGATTCCAGTTGTGATTGCACAGGTAGCACGTATATATTTTGCTTGACTATTTATCCCTCATTATCTATGACTACCTACGCTTTCAAGTTCACACTGATCTATATTATAAATGTGCATTATTTGTAAGGCTTAGTTTCAAGAGCGTGATCAATCAATCCGCTTTATTTGAACACAAACAGACAATAGATTTAACAGACAGGTTACACAGTGTATGTTTGAGTGTCTTTAACGGGATACCCCTAAAGTAGGAGTCCCGCTAGGTGGGAGTTCTCTAGCCTGAGAAAGTTCCAATCGTCCAGATATTATACGATCGATGGTAAGTGTAAACTTCAATACTGTATCAATAGATTCCTTAAAACTTATTATTGGCGTTAACCAAGGAATTTAAAAAGAAACGGCTTATAGGCATAGTTAATTATTTCATATAAACTCCTTGAATATTGATTCTATTGCATAGTAAATTGTTTAATATGTAAAGCTTTCTGTTTAACATTAAATTTATGATATGGTATCTGGAAATTTATGAAGCGCCTCTCACAGTGCGAACTATTCAGAGGCTCTCTCAGCGTATGAGCCTTGCGGAAAGAGAAGAGACTTTTAACGATGAACAACAAAGAGAGAGAGAGAGAAAGAGAGAAAGGGAGAGAAAGAGAGAAAGGGGGAGAGAGAGAGAGAGAGAGAGAGAGAGAGAGAGAGAGAATGAGAGAGAGAAATAGAGAGAGCGTGTGTGTGAGAGAGAGAGTGAGAGAGAGAGAACGAGTATGTAGGGTTCCACACTCTGATAGTTTTACAGAAAACATTTGGCTTAGCATTTTTATCTTAAAATGAGGTAGGCCTGCTTGAAACTCAAGATTATAACTACGTCGCATTCTGTGTAATCTTCTGTTCCCATTGACGTTGACTGTTCAAATGCCTAAGATACTTTCTGTTAGTTAAGCAATGCAATGCATATTCCAGGTTGCGTCTTCGGAAAGAAAGGTCTGGAACACCAAGAAGTACGTGATCATCGCAGTTAGTGGCATATTGGCCGTGGCAATCATTCTCACAGCCATCTTGGTCGGCATGCACATGTTCACCGAAGCGCAAAAGGAAATCATCCAGGTAGGCCTAAACGCACAGTATTCGTGAGCTGTCATTTATTATTTTTACATCTCTGTAGGTCTACTTGTTAATCTCGCCCAACAAATAATGACACACTCCAACATAATATGAAAATGAAGAGTGACTAAAATTCATATAACAGATGTTGTGGTACTCTGCCAGGCCATTGAGGAGACCCTATAAAGCAGTGGTTCTTAACCTTTTCAAGGGAGCCGAACCCAAGAAAAATCCATGACCACTCACCGAACCCCTCAAGTTTTAACAATAATTTTTTAACTAATGGGAACAAAAGGAAATAAAAAATTGTACCAAAATGTGATACAATAATTATTAATACATTCAATACAATACATGAACTACTAACAGTTAACTAACCGTACCAACACTACCAATTGCATCTTAATGTGTCCTTTGTTGTTGCCGTTTGGAAACAATGTGAGAAATGCGTGGCTCTGTTTTGGAAAGACTCACTCTCATGTCATTTTCGCAATCAAGCCTGCTCCTTTTCTTGGATTTAATCTCCACCAGTTTTGAGAATCCTTGCTCACAGAGATAATTATGATGTGACAAAAGGTGTGAGGATTTCAAGGGCAGCTTTAGCAATGCGAGGATATCCTTCCATTTGGCGGCACCAAAATCTTGAGAGTGTTGTTGCACCAAAGAACAATGACACTGAATATGTATATATTTCAGAGGACCTCTGCCGAACCTCTGGCACTGGCTCACCGAACCCCATGGGTTCGGTCGAACACTGGTTAAGAAACACTGCTATAAAGGATTCGCTCCTGTACCGGGAGCTAGTGAAGGACATCTCTCATGAACTCGGAAATATGGTCATATCTGGAGATACCCCCGACCAAGCGTGCAGCCGTCCGCAAAACCATCTCCAGACAACAAAGGCGAACCTGCTGCATCTACGCGGCGGCTTAACTCAAAAGACGAGGCCGAGAAACACTGGCCTCGTCTGCATTGCGTCGGTCTTTCCCTTCACAACTCTCGGCAATGCGGCCAGCTGAAATTACTCTTTGTCAGTAAAAGCGGATCGAATGATCCTCATCGCCTTTCCTTTCCAACTTCCAGTAATTTCTAGTATGGCATTTCAATGGAATTCCTTGCGGGACCTTAGCTGGTGCTTCTATTTGCTTGCTTACACACTTCAACAGCGTGGTAGACCGTGATGGAAGTAGCAAAGATGTCACCAAGTGAAAGATCAAACCGTTTAATGCAGTCAGTATCTACAAACAAACACAACGCCAATCGAACAGATCATAATGGCAGTAAAATTTGCATTGTAGCTGTGTAGAAAGCACAAACATAAAAGTAGAAAGCATCATATTGGATAGCACAATTATTGCTCTACTGCAGCAGAGAGCTCAATAAACAGTTTGAGCCTATCTTAAATTTTGTCTTCTTATCTGTCAGATAACCATGTTTAGCATCCTTGTGAGATTCTGAAAAGGCGCTATATAAATAGCCATCTAAATACATACATACATACATACATACATACATACATACATACATACATACATACATACATACATACATACATACATACATACATACATACGTACGTACGTACGTACATACATACATACATACATACATACATACATACATACATACATACATACATACGTACATACATACATACATACATACATACATACATACATACATACATACATCATACATCATACATACATACATACATACATACAATGTCATACATACATACATACATACATACATACATACATACATACATACATACATACATACATACATACATACATACATACATACATACATACATACATACATACATACATACATACATACATACATACATACATACATACATACATACTTTTTGACTTGAACTCTTTGTTGTTCAACAGTACACCCTGAAGATGAACGAAAACATGGAACAAGATGTCACCAGTGACCCAAATGAAAATGTCGTTCAGTACCACATTTCAAACCCAGCTCAGCAGACTTGGATCGTCAACGACTTCGGCAAGGTTATACAACTCCGAGATATATTGAGATGCATAACTCTAGGAAAAATAAATTTTCCGAGTTTATATAAATATAAACTTTACTTCGCCACAACCAGGAAACACGCAATTAATTACGTAATGA